>OZ005742.1:156703372-156748928 GCA_963930735.1 Dioctria linearis | reverse complement strand
AATATCTTCTTGGATTTGCTGAAGACTATAAGAAAATAGTTATTAATGCCAAACATGAACTAGTTTTGATTCGTTCTAGAACGGACCTAAATGCAACTTATGCAAAAGATTGTGATGGCTCAGTAAATATACTTAAATTACAATGGCATCTGCCACATGTTACTGTATCTGATATGGAAAAGTTGTCTCTATGGAAAATTACTGAAAGCAATCACCCAATTGAAATGGTATTTCGAAGTTGGGATTTGTATGAATATCCATCACCACCACAGTCCACCCGCCATACATGGACTGTTAAAACAGTTAATCAACTAGAAAAACCAAGATATGTGATTTTTGCTTTACAAACTGACCGTAAAGATTCAAGTGAAAAAGATGCATCCAAATTTGATCATTGCAACCTAACAGACCAACAAGTTTATCTAAATTCTGAAAAATATCCATACAATGATTTGAATATAAAATATAACATAGATCAATACGCTATATTATATGAGATGTATTGTAAATTCCAACAGTCATATTACAACCGCCGATCTGAACCATTACTCACTAAAGAGCAGTTCAAAAATTTGGCTCCTTTAGTTGTTATTGATTGCGCCAAAATGAATATCAGCAGTCAGCATAGAGTTTCAAACATCTGTAAATATACCGAAAAATACTGCTGCATACTGTCTACTTATACATGATAGAATAGTTCAGTACAATCCTCTAACTAGTGAAGTTCATAAACTGTAAAAATGAATTGCATCATTGATATTCAAGGGTTCAAAGGACCTAGAAATACGTTCATCTTAAAGGAAATTGCCATTATAACTCAGAATAATCAACTACAGCACTTTATTTTGAAACCAATATACAACTTTGAAAATCTACCTCCGGAACTACAAAATCAAGCAAGATGGCTAAATCAATATCACCATGGATTTGTTTGGAATGGAGGATTTACTTCACAAGATAGTGTCACTACCCTTTTTAAAGATATTCTCCAAGACAAAATCATATATGTGAAAGGAAATGAAATAATCAAGTGGATTACCGATATATTAAAGTTGGAAAATAATGTACCAATTTACAATTTAGATGAAAAGGGATGTCCTATATCAGAAGAATTAAGAAAAAAATATATTGATGTACCACGATGTATGATACATAATGGTGTATGTGCATTACAAAATGTTTTCCTGTATAAGAAATTTGGATAATTTTTAATAAAATACAATTTTTTTTTGAAACAATCAGTTGTTTTATTCAGATAATATTATAAACTTTTGTTTTTATTCTCTTCAACTGGAACTCTACAGTTTATGAAATGTCCATATTGTAAGTCTGCTCCATTTTCCTCAAATCAACAGATGTGATGTCAGATTTATATGTAGAGTCATTCTCTCTGAAGTATTCAATTTCACCATTACTCAAAATCCATTCTCCTTCAAGTTCATGATATTCATAATAAGATATTTTTAGAGTTCTATGCTCATAGTTGCTATCATATGTACATCGAACTCTCATTGATTTGTCCTCCTCAAAGTTTAATTTAAAATGCCTGTAAAACACACGATCACTCTCTATAATTCCACCTATATCTTTTTCTTTGTTTATTAAGTTTTGCCTAAATCCTTCAATTGCCTCCTCAACACTCACTACACTATTTTCTGGTATTAATTCCACATCAGTTTCCTTAGGTGATTCAGTTCCATTTTCTGAAGAGATAACAGAAGAATCATCATCATTTAAGGGTATATTAGTTGTTGTTGTAGGTAATGCATCACAAGTAGCATTACTTAGTGTAAGTAGCCGAAATGATAAAGAAATTTGAATGGAATCATTATTTGGCAACTGTATATTAAAATCAATATTATCGCTTGATTTTCGTCCTAAGCTTAAACTGATTGGGAGTGCTAAGCAATTTGTATATAAAGAGCATGCAAATGCAAATGAAATAAAAGTTTTTAATGACATAATATCTCTTTATTTGTTTAGTTGTTGATTGCTCAAAACGTTGACAAAGACTATGCATTATTACGGTAATGTAATTGATTATATACAATTCCACCCTATCACTCAATTTTCATATGAGAATTTGTTTGGGTGTTACTGCTTTCACACTCTTTCACATCTTTTATTTTTTCTGATTTATTTGCTTCTTGTTGCTTTATTGGTTTACGATACCACTCCTCCTCACCTGCAAACGGGCAGTTATGTAGGAAGAAATTAGTACTTGGACGTCTGATCGTCCCATCTTGTAGCCAGCCTACTACAGTTATTTCTCCTCCCTTGACTTCAATCTTAACATGTTCAAATGGATTGATGCGCATCTCCCCAAAATTTGAGGGAATTGGTTGACCTCTAGTCCAAGTTAATACCTTACATCTTTTACCATTTTCAGCAGTCATATATACTTTCATTAAGTCACATCTTACAACTGAATGCACAATCTTCATATACATCCAACCATTCACACAGGTACAAAAATGCGTTTCATCCCATATAGAATCAATGATCACGCACGCACGCACACACGCACACACACACACACCACACACACACCACAGACACAGACACAGACACAGACACACACACACACACACACACACACACACACACACACACACACACACACACACACACACACACACACACACACACACACACACACACACACACACACACACACACACACACACACACACACACACACACACACACACACACACACACACACACACACACACACACACACACACACACACACACACACACACACACACACACACACACACACACACACACACACACACACACACACACACACACACACACACACACACACACACACACACACACACACACACACACACACACACACACACACACACACACACACACACACACACACACACACACACACACACACACACACACACACACACACACACACACACACACACACACACACACACACACACACACACACACACACACACACACACACACACACACACACACACACACACACACACACACACACACACACACACACACACACACACACACACACACACACACACACACACACACACACACACACACACACACACACACACACACACACACACACACACACACACACACACACACACACACACACACACACACACACACACACACACACACACACACATACACACACACACACACACACACACACACACATACATACACACACACACACACACACACACACACACACACACACACACACACACACACACACACACACACACACACACACACACACACACACACACACACACACACACACACACACACACACACACACACACACACACACACACACACACACACACACACACACACACACACACACACACACACACACACACACACACACACACACACACACACACACGTAATGATCCAAGCTACATAAATTCGTTGGAAAAACTGAAAAGAATTATCACGGTAGCCCCCGTTCTAAAGTACCCAGGCTTCAATAAAAATTTCAAATTAGTTACAGACGTTAGCACTTTTGCCATAGGAGCAGTTCTCCAACAGGAAAACCATCCAATATGCTACGCTAGCAGAACTCTAAACAAATATGAACGGAACTACTCAACAACCGAAAAGGAACTTCTTGCAATTGTGTGGGCCGCAGGCTATTTTAGGCCTTATCTGTATGGCACCAATTTCGATTTACTAACCGACTACCAACCGCTTAAGTGGTTATACACCAAAACAAGGGGCAATCCTAGATTATATAGATGGTTGCTTAAATTAGGTGAACATAACATGAACATCGAATATATTAAGGGAAGAGATAATAAAGTGGCAGATTTTCTAAATCGTATAAGAACCGAAACCAACGAGATAAATACGATCGACTGGATGGAACAATACAGTGTGAAGGAAACGATCGAGACGTCCACTCCAGCAGAGCGAGGGTACATACATGCAAAAGAAATCAACGCAGCTGAGACAAACGAAGAGGACGAAAACTTGTCTCAAGTCTCAATGCAGAATAATGCGGAAACCATTGAAATAATCCATTCTCAAGAGGAGAATTTAGATAATCATATTCTCATCCTAGATACAGTAGTCAATAGATTCAAAACCCAAATTATTTTAACAAATAATAAAACAAAGGAGTTCGAAATAATTCATAAAAATAGGGAAATATACATAGACACAGAAGACCTAGAAAACAATTTGCTAGATATCTTACGACGACATATAAAGCCCGGCAAAACAGGCATCTACACGGAATTAAGTGATAATGAATACAATAGATTACAACGAAAGATCATAGAACTCTTTGACAATATTAGCAACATAAAATTTGCCAGATGCTCTTACTATGCAAAGAATATGAACAGTGAAAAAGAAACCTATGATCAAATACAAAAATATCATAAAAATGACACATAAAATTACGAGGGATTGAAAAGACGCATTTATTTCCCAACTCTTAAGATACTAATACAAAGATACATTAACAACTGCGATACCTGTAGTCGAATTAAATATGACCGAAACCCAATTAGAGAAAAATTTCATTTAACTGAAACCCCTAAAGACATCAAACATATTATACATATGGATGTCTATACAAACTCAAAAGCCAATTTTTTAACGTTCTTAGATAAATTCTCCAAAATTGCTTCGGCATTCTATCTCGAAGATAGAAATAATCAAACCATTATAGAAAAAATTAGGCAATATAAATCACAAAGAGCTCACTTCAATAGGTTAGTCACGGACAATGAGTTTAGAAGCATAAATATCAAAGAATATCTGAGAAACGAGAAAATAGATCTCCACTTAGTTAAACCTAATAACCACACGGGAAATTCCGATGTAGAGCGTTTACACAACACCCTAAGTGAAAAGATAAGAACGTTGGGGATCGAAGGTAAACAGCTTAACATCAAGGAAAAAATGAGTAAGGCCATTGAGTGGTATAATAATACTTACCATTCTGTAACAAAAGAAAAACCGTTCAAGATTCAGGAGGGACTTTGCAACAAAAATACTATTTACAAAAATCTTTCGAAAGAGAAAGCTAGATACATAAATAAAAGAAATAGGCAATAGGGAAGACTATAATGAGGACAGATTAGGTGGTTATATTAGAAATTATAAAAACGTTAGACACAAGGAACAACCAAAATTTGTTAAAACAAAATTAAACAATATTCATAGTTCGAATATTAAAAGAAAACAAAAATTCGCGGGTCAATTGGATCTTATCAATCTTCCTAGTAGTATGGTTGTGGACAACAAACCAGGCCCATCTAACAGTGGGAAAAATCGAATCTAATTCAGGATATATCGAAATAACACTAAGCGGTGTTAAAATTGTTAAAAGCCACGATACAATAATTCACATTGTAAACACAAGAGAAATCGAGAAAATTTTAGATACCATAGAAAGCAATATAAAACAAGCAAATTTAAGCGATCAAATTATTTCCTACGATTATCAAATCAAAAACATACGAAGTAGAATTCAAACACTAATTCCACATAGGCAAAGAAGAGAGTTACTAAACTTTGTGGGTAGAATATTTAACTGGTTATACGAGACAATGGACGACGATGACAGACAGGATATAGAAGAAAATCTTAAAATGATTGACATGAACAATCACAACAACATAAAAAACCTTAATGCCCAAATCAAAATTAACGAACACTTTAATTCTACGAAAAGGATCGATTAACGATTGTAAAAAAACTAAGCGAAATTGAAAAGCAAATTCTCTCGACAGACTATTTACTAAAGCTGAAGATACTTGAAGATAATGTAGAACATATACAAAATAATATAGCTTCGTCAAAATTAGGAACCATTCACAGTAACGTGTTAACTAGTGAAGAAATTTTCGCATACGACATTGATTTTGAGAAACTTCTAAATATAAGATTAGCAACAGTAATAGATAATTTGTATAACATTATGTTCATTACAAGAATACCGAAAGAAACAATTACTCACAGAACTTTGTTAACACCTATAAGTAACATTTATAAATAGGAATTGGTATTTGAACCACAGGAAATTGTTAATTATGAAGGAAAATTTTATACTTATTCTAGCAAAAAAGATCTTAAAGAACTCAAAATACTGAATAATTGTATAACACAAAACAATGGTATGAAAACATTTATCAACATATCCGAAATAGCAGAAATAAGGGAAGAATTAGTTATTGCAAAAAACCAAAACAATGTTAGTCTCATAAGTTCCTGTGATAAAAGAGATATAGAAATGACCGGAAACTATTTAATAAATTTTAGCAACTGTTCGATAACTATAAGTAATTACAGCTTACACAACAAACAAAAAGAATTTAAACAAAGTTTTGATATACCAAATTATTTTGAGGACATTAGTAATTTAAATAAAAAACTTTCATTTGACGATCTTGTATTGAAACATTTAGAAAACATTAACAAAATTCAGGAAATTAAGTATGAAAGGAAAACTCATTCTATTTATGAATAAAAAGATTACTGTTTTGGACTTTATACCGGTTGTGAAGTCCCAATATAGGCTTTACATACAAGGGGGAGGTGCCGGTAGGAAGGATAAGACTGAACAAAATTTATGTGGTCAAATGTCAATTTTTTATTACTTCACAAATTATGCCTTATAAACTACTCGCTTATGCTACTTAATTAGGAATCCAAATCAAAATAAAAAATAAAATTCAAATTAAATTAAAGGAACAAACAAAAAATTGAATGGCGACAGTCAATGTGTTACGCAGAAATTTCGTCTATTGATGTGCCTCCTTTTGGTATTTAGCCTGGAATATATAAGGATAAAATTAGTACTGAATAAGTGAAAAAATAAAAATGAGCTTCACTTATCTGCTCTATTGTCAGGCTTCAATACTGCCTGAAAAATGCTGCAAAAAGGAAATAAAAAGTTAGTATTAGTTAGGGTTAATATCGCCCGTTTTGGTTAATCAAGACTTAAACTGGTGTCAGAGCTACCGATCTGTCTTGTGGCTTGGTCAAATCGCAAGTGATTTTCTGGTCCCAGCAGCTCGCTATTTATAGGCAGAAACACAATAGGAATTGTGTCTGCCGGTGGCGTTGCCAATGACGCCCGCGTCATTCCTTGAAGTTTTCATATATTTGGTCACCCAGTGACGTCAACATCGTTTAATGAGAATTATTTCAATGTACTGAGAGCTGCCATTTTGGAAATGTCAAACGACTTGGTGGCAGCTGCTGTCTACGGGTGGTAAGTGTTTTGCTTTTATTATTTATTTACCAATAATAAATACGTTGTATTTTCAGAAATGAAAGAAATGCTAGGAGAATTCCTGTGGCTTGTGGTGGATGGATTCCACGAGCGTAAGTATTGTTTTGTTTAAAAGTCTCAGATTATTTTTTAAATAATCTGAGACTTTTACCATTTGTTGAATTTCTTTTAATATAATTGTTGTTTTTTAGGTTTTTGTTGTTATGGCTTAATTATATTGTGGCGATGAACTGAGCTGGAATAGCTCTTAGAGTGAACTTGCACCGTGGATATTTAGTGAGTTTTTAATTTTTAAGTAATTTGTGTTCCTGGACGGAACATTCTCCCGCCTCAAATAAAAGGTGGTGTTATAATAAAGAGGTTTTTTTAACAAAGTTGTGTTGTTGTTTTTTTTTTTTTAATATGTTAAAATTTGGCCTTGAGTTGCATGCTGACTCAGTTGAAAAATCTGTCACCAATCAATAACAAACAAAAAACCTTATATTGACTTACGCTTTTTAATTGCAGGCGGATACGAATTATTCCGTTTGACACTTTTAAGAAGCGTAGCGTGTTACCTTCATCAGTGTCCATTCGAAAACATTTTTTTGCTGCCAGTATTTTGAACCAAGGAATGGTTTTTAGGCGGATTTGTTTCCATAATTGTGGATCTACAATGAGATTTGCTGGTGGCTTATCTGGAAGCTGTTTTCTGATTGATGGTTGGCTTGTTTCTTTGCGTCTTGCTTGTTTTATGTTACTAGGAGCCTGGCTGAATTCCTCGACTGGCCTATTTCTTTTGGAGCCCGTGAGAGGCCTGATGCCTGTGGGAGGCTTGATGCCTGTGGGAGGCTTGATGAATGTATGAGGCTTGCTACTCGTGGGAAGCTTCATGTCGGTATGAGACTTAGTGCCAGTGGGAGGTCGTTGTGGGTTTGTGTGTACCCTGATGCCTGGGCCCTTTACTAGTGTCTGGACGTGGCTAGATGAGGTGCTGCTTCGAACGGAGGCTGAAATTTTGTTGGTCGCCTTGGCATTTCAGTTTTCCGCAATTTATCCTTGATTGGAATGGTTTCCAATTCGGGAACATCATCTATAAGTAGACAATCCTCGAGCGATGGTAGTGAATCCATTATGTGTATATAGTATAAGAAATTTAAAACAAAAAACTCAAAAGAAAAATAATAAAAAATGAAAAGAAACCCAAAAAAAATAATAATTAAATTCTGTGCTTCTAATGGCGGTACTTTCTATGCCATATGCTTCTTATTAAATGATGGTTTTAAGGTAAAGGTGAAGTTGTGCATAATTCTTCTTGCAGTAGTGTTTCGTTAAGTTTATATGGCTTTACTTTAGTTGCTTACATGCTTTACACTTTACTGATGAGAAGTAAATATTATTCGCTATGATATTATCTGTAGTCTGCTGATAATATATTATTATATTAATTATTATATATAATAATTAACCTTATGGTGAAATTGTTGTGATGATATGTCTGGGCACATGGAAGTAAAATACTCCTATGTTGTGCTGGAATGTGTGGGGACAAAAAAGCGTGTGGTTTGGTATACTTCAATTTATTTGTTTATATGGGAAGCTTATATAACTTAGTAATTGGTCGAATTACTTGATTATTTGGAGTTTTGACAGTTGCTACTCTGACCATATTGTCATTTCCTGGGTGTGTTTGAATTATTCGACCCATCGGCCATTTTGTCGTTGGACAGTGATGGTCTTGAACTAGAACTAGATCGTTTATTTGTATGTTGTTTTCCGGAGTCTGCCATTTCTTGCGTGATTGCAAATTCTGTAGATACTCCTTCGCCCATTGCTTCCAGAATTGTTGTGTCAAACTTTGGATGTATTGCCAGCGCCTTAGAGAGGTCGTGTTCTCGGGCATAGATGGCTCTGGTATAGCCTTCAAGTTTCGATTGACCAAAAAGTGCCCTGGAGTCAAAACATTAAAATCAGTTGGGTCATTAGATAGTGGTGACAGCGGTCGGGAATTTACACAAGCTTCAATTTGGCAAGTTACAGTTGACAGTTCTTCAAATGTCAATATGGCATTTTGCAAGGTGCGCTTCATGTGTGTCTTTGTTGCCTTGACTCCAACCTCCCATAATCCGCCAAAGTGTGGCGCTGATGGTGGATTGAGTGCCATGTGATGCTTGTAAGTTCTGTGACAATGGAACTGTCATGTGTAAACTATTTTAATACGTCTTTAAAATGTCTAGATAACTCCTTGCTGGTGCCGACAAAGTTGGTGCCGCAATCGGAATATATGTGAGAGCACAAGCCTCGTCGACTGATAAATCGCTTCAAAGCTGCGATAAATGCCGCTGTCGTCAAGTCTGACACAAGTCTTCAATGTGGATGGCCTTCGTGGCCATGCATACAAAAATGCTCAGATAACCCTTTGTGATTTTGGCGTTTCGCAATTTAGATGTTTTGATGTCAATAGGGCCGGAATAATCAACTCCAGTGTGTTCGAATGGTAATGTTGGTGTAATTCGAGCTGCCGGAAGATTTCCCATGATTTGGGTAGATGGCACTGGCTTCGCTTTGTAGCATGGAATGCAATTTTTTATCTGTTGACGGATGATTTTTCTTGCATTCAGCAGCCAGTATTTATTACGTAATGTGTTGAGGGTGAGTTGAGTTCCTCCATGTAGAGTACATCGATGAGTGCGGTCGATGAGGATATGAGACACATGATGATTATTCGGTAGGATTATTGGATGTTTCAGATTGTAATTAAGCTGAGATTTTTCGAGTCTACCGCCAGCCAACTCAGATGAGTTGGTTTTTGTCCATAAAGGGATTAAATGAAAGAATGTGACTAGTTTTAGGAATCGGTTTGTGGTTTCTAAGGCATTGAAACTCGCTAGGAAATGGCAGTTGCTGTACAATTGATATTATTACATTTTCGGCTTCTTGCAACTCGACATAAGTGAGGTATGCAGTTTTTCTGTTTATAGATTTGCAATTTATGGAGAATCTTTTGCAGTATGCGATGATTCTCACTAATTTTGGAAACGAAGAGTATTTTGTAATCCAGCTAACTTCTTCGTTTGTACAAGTCAATGCCCTGACTGGTTGATTCTTAATGATGATGGTCCATACCTCCAAAGCTTGGAGTGAATAAGTTCCTTTGGGTAGAGCCCTCTAGTGGCGTAATCTGCTGGATTGGATTTTGTTGGTACATATCGCCAGAATCGTGGATGGACAGCTTCCTGGATTTCAGCAACTCTATTGGCAATGAATGTGTTCCAGCAGGACGGTTGTTTTTGAATCCAAGACAAGGTGATTTCTGAATCTGACCATGCGAAAGTGGAAATGCCTATTAATTTTAGGTCCATTTTAATTTGGTTGATCAAACGTGAAAGAAGGACAGCTCCGCATAACTCGAGTCGTGGTAGTGAAATGGTTTTTGTGGGGGCGACTCTGGTTTTTGATGTAAGCAAATGCGTAATTATTGAACCATTTTCATTGACAATTCTCACGTATACCACACTTGCAAAAGCCTTTTCTGATGCATCACAAAATCCATGGATTTCTAGGCCCTTTGTGGCGAGTGAATAGTTTATCCATAGTGGTAATCTAAGTGTCTTGATATCAAGTAGGCTCATCCTGAATTCTTCCCATTTAGTGGTGGTAGTGTTGGGTAGTTTTTCGTCCCATGAATATTTCGTCAACCATAATGTTTGGATAAATATTTTGGCGATAATTATGATTGGTGCCAACCATCCTATTGGATCGAACAGTGCTGCAGTTTCAGACAGGATGGTTCGCTTGGTGAAGTCCGTCTTTTGTGTTGGAGGTGTTACCTTGAAACTAAATTCATCTAATGCTGGATGCCTCTGAAGGCCCAGAGTTTTGATGGTATCCTTTTCTGACAGATCCAGAATTGAATTTATTTCTCTGTCGGGGGTGGAATGTTTTTGATTAATTCCGGATGGTTGGCAGTCCATTGGCGGAGATTGAATCCTCCTTTAGAGAGAACAGTAATTAACTCATTTTGCAGTGTCAAGCCAGCTTTGACATTGTGAGCTCCTGTCAAAAGATCATCGACGTAAAAGTCGGATTTTAAGCTTTGAGCTGCGAGTGGATAGTTTTCCTTTTCATCACTTGACAGTTGATGTAGAGTGCGGATCGCTAGGTAGGTAGCTGAGGTGGTGCCAAAGGTGACAGTTGTTAGTTTATAATCCTTGATGGGCTCACTTCGAGAATCCCTCCATAAGATTCTCTGATAATTTGCATGGTCTCGGTGCATCTGGACCATTATGTACATCTTTTCAATGTCGGCTGTAAAGGCGATTTTATACAGACGCCATTTTAGAATGATTGCCCATAAGGTGGGTTGAATTGTTGGCCCTGCTAACATCTGTTCATTTAATGATTTTCCATTGGAGGATTTAGCAGAAGCGTTGAACACCACTCTCAACTTGGTTGTGGAACTTTCCTTGGTTACTGCGTGATGTGGCATGTAGTACTGCCTGATTTGTTCCATTTTCGTATGTTCTACTGAGGTTGGTTTTACTTCTTTCGTGTGTCCTAGCTGTAAGTATTCCTGCATGCATTTTTTGTATTGTGCATGTAGCTCCGGCTGTTTTTCGAACCTTTTTTCTAATTGAACTTGGTAATGACCCTGACTTAAGCGTTTGTGTGATTTGGTAAATATCATTTCACATAATTCGTCGTCGGGATGTGCTGTATTTCTTGGGATTTCTTCTGTTTCCCAAAATCGTTTGAGCTGTTTTTCCAGTTGACAGTCTGGGCTAATTTGCACGGTGAGTGATTTCACACTACTGTTTTTACCTTGGGTCTTAGTTCTTCCCATTAGGATCCATCCTAAGTGTGTATATTGAGTGATGGGCTCTCCAGGTGCCCCCTTTATGATTCCATTCTCAATAGTTTCGGCGTATATGTCTGCTCCTAATAATATGTCAATCTGGCCCGGTGTGTATTACCTTGGATCGGCGAGTTGCAGATGTTGTATGTAGTGCAAATTTCTCACATTTATTGTGTCAGCAGAAACGAAATCCGTAATCTTTGTTAGTATTAGTGCCTTTACACTAGTTTCGAAGTTTGTATGGATTGATCTCAGTTTGAATGATGCTTGTGTGTTAACGTGGGCGGTTTGTGTCTTTCCTAATCCTGTGATCTTGACATGTGTTGGATTTGTTTGTAATCTCAAACGTTTACTTGCGGCCTTGGTAATAAAAGACACTTGAGAGCCAGAGTCTATTAATGCTCTCATTGTGTAAACTTGTCCGTTTGAACCGTAAATGTTAACTAACGCAGTGGATAGTAATGCTCGACTGACGTTGGTCGAAAAGAATGATTTAGCTGGCTCATTGCTGCCACTAGGTTCATTAGGATTTATATCAGCTTGCCCTTGATTCTGCGTAGTACGGCTTTCTTTGGCTTCGGTTAGGTTTATATGAAGGAGAGTGTTGTGTCTTTTTGGACACTGGAGACATGATTTCTGACTTGGGCATCCATTGAGGTTATGTCCTGACGCCAGGCAGTTTTCGCATAACTTATTGCATTGGATAAACTTCAATCTCTCCTTTGGGGATAGTTTTCTAAATGTAGCACAATGAAACAGAGTATGATTCTGTTTGCACATTGTACACGTGTGTGATTTATTTAGAAACGTGTGTGCATTTTTATGTATTTGGCCTCTTTGAAACGCAATGGAGCGTGGATTTGTAGCTTGGTATCCGCTACGGGGTTCTCGAGGACGAATGCGTGCCTCATTGATTGAATGTTCCTGACATTCTTGGAGAGCTTCTAGAGTACGAAATCGTGTTTCTAGAAAGGTTGACAGATCGGCATATGTCGGATTTTCGCTCTTGTTTCCTTGCTCATGCTCCCATAGTTGGTGAGTGTCTGCTGGAAGTCGTTGAACGAGGTTGTATATAAGAATGGCATCCCAGTGCTCAACTGGTAAGCCTAAATATTTTAATTCATGTAGGCTATCTTCTGTCTGATCTAGAAGAGAGCGAATGGCGTGAGCAGATTCAATTTTAATTGGTGCTTGACTAAGCAGAGATTTCAAGTGGGTATTCACTAAGACTCTCTTGTTATCGAATCTCTTTTGTAATAATTCCCAGGCTTTTATATAGTTTGTTTCGATTACCTCAAATTGGCGTAGCAAGCGTTCTGCTTCCCCAGAAACGCTGAGTTTGAGGTAATGTAGATTTTGAACGTTCGATAAATTTGGATACTTGTGGATTAATGAATTGAACAAATCATGGAATGTATGCCATGATTTGTAGTTGCCATCAAATTTTGGTATTTGAATGGTCGGAAGCCGAGTTTCTGGCCTTACTGGACGTGTTGTCTGTATGGTAGGCTGTTCTATCGTATTAGGTAATATTGGAAACGACTCTTCTAGCTCTTCTGACAACTTTGACATGAGATTGATGTATAATTCTTCAGTCTCTTCGTATAAGTTGCCTTCGGCATATGCGCTATCAGCGCCATTTTCGGCTGACCATATTGCTATATGCGTCTCTGTGAATGCTTGCCATAGCTTTTCAAGAGATTGAATGCGAGTAGCATAATACTTCTTTCCTTGTTTGGTTTCTGTATTTGCCTTGGTATGGTTAATTCCGGCTTTAACAATTTGCTCGTTCAGAGCTTTTTGTGTGAGAATTAATATATCGACATCCGCCATTTTGTTCTTTCAGTCTTATCCGGCTCGAAGGACCAATGTGAAGTCCCAATATGGGCTTTACATACAAGGGGAGGTGCCGGTTGAAAGGATAAGACTGAACAAAATTTATGTGGTCAAATGTCAATTTTTTATTACTTCACAAATTATGCCTTATAAACTACTCGCTTATGCTACTTAATTAGGAATCCAAATCAAAATAAAAATAGAAAATAAAATTCAAACTAAATTCAAGGAACAAACAAAAAATTGAATGGCTACAGTCAATGTGTTACGCAGAAATTTCGTCTATTGATGTGCCTCCTTTTGGTATTTAGCTTGGAGTATATAAGGATAAAATTAGTACTGAATAAGTGAAAAAATAAAAATGAGCTTCACTTATCTGCTCTATTGTCAGGCTTCAATACTGCTTGAAAAATGCTGCAAAAAGGAAATAAAAAGTTAGTATTAGTTAGGGTTAATATCGCTCGTTTTGGTTAATCAAGACTTAAACTGGTGTCAGAGCTACCGATCTGTCTTGTGGCTTGGTCAAATCGCAAGTGATTTTCGGGTCCCAGCAGCTCGCTATTTATAGGCAGAAACACAATAGGAATTGTGTCTGCCGGTGGCGTTGCCAATGACGCCCGCGTCATTCCTTGAAGTTTTCATATATTTGGTCACCCAGTGACGTCAACATCGTTTAATGAGAATTATTTCAATGTACTGAGAGCTGCCATTTTGGAAATGTCATACGACTTGGTGGCAGCTGCTGTCTACGGGTGGTAAGTGTTTTGCTTTTATTATTTATTTACCAATAATAAATGTTTTTGTATTTTCAGAAATGAAAGAAATGCTAGGAGAATTCCTGTGGCTTGTGGTGGATGGATTCCACGAGCGTAAGTATTGTTTTGTTTAAAAGTCTCAGATTATTTTTTAAATAATCTGAGACTATTACCATTTGTTGAATTTCTTTTAATATTATTGTTGTTTTTTAGGTTTTTGTTGTTATGGCTTAATTATATTGTGGCGATGAACTGAGCTGGAATAGCTCTTAGAGTGAACTTGCACCATGGATATTTAGTGAGTTTTTAATTTTTAAGTAATTTGTGTTCCTGGACGGAACACCGGGTTAAACTTATTTTTGTTCAAGCAAGAATTTTTTGGGATTCTCCGGTATATAGCAAAAGGAAAAAAATGTTCTAATTTGTTATTTCATCACACAACTCATTAATTTTTGGTGACAAGTTTCAAGTCTTGGTTTGACTCATCAACAGGTCCCAAATAGCGAAATTGGGTGATTTGAAAAACAAATGAAAAAATGAAAAAAAGAAGGAAGAAATGAAAAGTTTGCGAAAAATACAAAAAAAAACATTTTTTTTATTTATTAAAAAAATGTAAAAATTTTTTTATAGAAGCAGATTCATTCGAAGCGAATCGCACCTGCATACGCCACGCAATAAGCTGAAAAATAAAGAAGAAAAAGGAAGAAGAAGAAGAAGTGTTTCGTGTCAGTAGAAAACCTCCCACTCATCGGTGCAGTTTGGTTTTCTGCCTGCTGCAGACGCTTTAAAATAGATCAAACTGATCTCTTCTCATATTAACTCAGAATAAATTCTGGGTGTGAATTATATGAGGAAAAAACACTCCCATAGGAGCCCAGGAGGAAAAATAAATAAAAATATTACTCTTTTGGACTTTTTACCGGGTTAAACTTAATTTGGTTCAAGAAAGAATTTTTTGGGACTCTCCGGTATATAGCAAAAGCTAAAAAATGTTCTATTTTGTTATTTCATCACACAACTCATTAATTTTTGGTGACAAGTTTCAAGTCTGGGTATGGCTCATCAACAGGTCCCAAATAGCGAAATTCGGTGATTTAAAAAACAAATGACAAAATGAAAAAAAAGAAAGAAATGAAAAGTTTGAGAAAAATAGACAAAACATTTTTTTTATTTATTAAAAAAATGTAAAATTTTTTTTAAAGAAATTCTTTCTTGAACAAAATTAAGTTTAACCCGGTAAAAAGTCCAAAAGAGTAATCTTTTTATTTATTTTTCCTCCTGGGCTCGTATAGGAGTGTTTTTTCCTCATATAATTCACACCCAGAATTTATTCTGAGTTTATATGAGAAGAGATCAGTTTGGTCTATTTTCAAGCGTCTGCAGCAGGCAGAAAACCAAGCTGCACCGACGAGTGGTAGGTTTTCTACTGACACGAAACGCTTCTTCTTCTTCCTTTTTCTTCTTGATTTTTTAGCCCACTGCGTGACGTATACAGGTTCGATTCGCTTCGAATGAATCTGTTTCTTTAAAATTATTTTTACGTTTTTTTAATGAATAAAAAAATAGTTTTTTCTATTTTTCTCAAACTTTTCATTTCTTTCTTCTTTTTTTCATTTTTTCATTTGTTTTTCAAATCACCCAGTTTCGCTATTTGGGACCTGTTGATGAGTCAAACCAAGACTTGAAACTTTTCACCAAAAATTAATGAGTTGTGTGATGAATTAACAAATTAGAACATTTCTTAGCTTTTGCTATATACCCGAGAATCCCAAAAAATTCTTTCTTAAACATAATTCTGTTTATGGTACATTTTCTATCATAATAGCTATAATAATAGTAATAGTCGTAACCATTTTTTATTGCAAATACAAAAACTTAAATATAAAATTTCAAAATGTGACTCTGGAGAGTCTCAAACCTAAGGAGGGAGGAGTTACGTCAGCAAAAACTGATAGTAACCTTGAAAACGGTGAAGTTGCAAATACCATGCACTTAACCGAAACAAGACAAAACAAAGGATCGCATTACATCTCATACGACATTTGAGAGAATGCAATCCTCCACTTTCCCACACTAGCTGCCTACCTACAAAAGATAAGAGAAAATAAAAATGTAAGAATTGTTTGTTTTAGATTAAGATACTACCGATCGGACGAGAGTTTTCCCTTTGATTGGGCAATATTTCTGCCTAAGTATGGCTAGCAATGCCTGCGGCCCAACGTGGCATCTCTCTATGTGCGTGTCGTTTATAAACAGCTTAGTGAATTGATGAGAATAGGGTAAAAGCTGCGGGTGTTTAGCATCATATGATAAGCTAGATTCCTCTAATCGTCCACCTAGCCTGATTATTCCTCCCTCATCCAAGAAGGGGGTATGGCTAGACAGTGCGCTGGACCTTGCCACTTCCCCGGATTGCCTTAAATTACAGATATCTCCATTAAGCTCGTGATCCTGCATTTGTCTTATTATGGTTTCTTCCGCTTCGTGAAGTTCCTGTAGGCTGAGATGGGGTTCACTCTAAGTTTCACAGGACTGGCGTCTGATCCTTGAAATGAAGCGGAGAACGTATGCCACATTTCTTTTGAGTCGAGCGAAGGAATTTCGATGATACACTGAGTATACAAAGTGTATATCATAATCTGCTGTGGTGGCCGCTGCGATTGTATGTCGATTCTCAGTACTGAATTTCGGCAGTCCCTTGATGTATGGGACTGGCCATGCTGCCTCACTTCTGTGCAGAAAAATGGGTCCATAAAACCAAAGATTACAACAGCTTAGCCTTTCTGGTGCGATTCCTCTTGATAAGACATCAGCTGGATTATCCGTAGACCCTACATATCGCCATTGCTGGGACACAGACAGTTGTTGTATCTAGGACACTCGGCTCGCAACGAAAGTGTGAAACGACTAGGAGGGCGAGTTTATCCTATTAAGGACAATTTCGAAATCTGTCCAAAAGTATATGGTGTCATTTTTTAAAGTCAAGTCTCTTTTAATCCGTTCTGAAAGCTCGACTGCCATTCTGGCTGCACAGAGTTCTAGTCTTGGCAATGTAGTTTGCTTAATTGGAGCCACCTTTGACTTTGCACATGGTAATCGCACTATTACAACATCATCCTTATCAATAGCCCGTAGGTATGCTGCGGTGCCATACGCCTTTTCCGATGCGTCCGCAAAAATATGAATTTGCACAGCCTTTGCCACTCTGTGAGCTAGCACGTGTTTTGGAATTTTTATGCTGCTTAATGTTTTCAACCCTTCTCGGTATTTAATCCCTGATGAGTGCAGATTCTGTGGTAGCGCTGCGTCCCAGTCTAGCTTGAGCGTCCATAGCTTCTGTAGAAATATTTTTACTATTAGTACAACTGGACCCATAATGCCTAGAGGGTCAAAAAGGTGTGCGATTTCGGAGAGTGCTATGCGCTTTTTGACCTTGTCTTTATTATTCCATGATGGTCTGATTTGAAACTCATGGGTTTAGGTAGCCAATTCAAACCAATTGTCTTGATGTCTTCCTCAGATTTATTGGTGAAATCTAACTCTAACTCGCGATCTTCTTCGGGTATATTCTCCAGTAGTCTTGGGTGATTTGAGCACCACTTCCTCGATATGAATCCTGCTGAGTGAAGGACGAACTTCAAGTGGTCTTGCATGGCTATGGTGTTTGTCAGACTGTCTGAACCGGTAAGCTCGTCATCAACATAAAAATTGTGAGCTAATGCCTTATCGGCAAGAGGGTATTCTGCAGCTGCTTCTTCTGACAACCTTTAAAGGCATTTTGTTGCCAGATAAGGAGCATATGTTGTGCCGTAGGTAACCGTTGACAGTTTATAGCATTTAAGCCTTTCATTTTCATTGTTTCTCCACCATATTGGTAGAAATTTCTTGTATCTGGCGATACATTTTTTCTATATCGGCGGTGAAGACGAATCTTGGTATCCGGAATCTCAAGAGAATTGCAAATACATCATCTTGAATAGTAGGCCCCGTGTATAGAATATTGAGAGAGAGGTTGGATGACGGTAGGAAGCAGTTGGGACCATTTGACTAGATCCAGTTTGACTTCCTTCATATGACCGAGGTTTATGTATTCATTCATAAATTGAGAATACTGATCCTTCAACTCTGTACTTTTTGCAACTCGTCACTCTAGGGCCATAAAGCGTTGGAAGGCGGCATCCTTTGTTTCTCCTAATTGTTTGGGATATTTCTGAAATGAAAATCGTACAATGAAGCGACCGTTGGAGTTTCTTCTTGTAGTTTGGTTAAAATGGCTTTCGCAGCGTGTTTCTGCAGCTGTGAAGTTGTTTCTGTTAGTTGTTGACTCCTCAAATCTCCAGAATTTCTCTAATTGTTGGTCCATTTCTTGCTCTTCGAGGATTGCACATGTTGCCTGAGTTTGAGTTTCGTTTGTAATCTTGCCACCTGCTTTACACCCGAAGGCGGTATGCTGAAGTGTTGGTAGTGTCTCGCTTAATTTGATTTGTCCGATGTATAGTATTGTTGCAAAATCCTTAGATTTCCCTCGCAATGAGGAGGAAAGCTGCATGTCCCCGAATTAATGAGGAAAGCGTCTGCAGCGCATCTGAGCGAGGGTCAAAAATCTCAGAGACGGCGACACTTCCATCCTGATGCGGCGAAACCGGCCCCAGCATATGTGGCAGCCCGGGGAGATTTGCCCGAACCGAGGAGGCCCGAAAAACCGAGAACGTTGAGGAAGAGGAGTCTTTTGTCTAAACTGATGGAGATATCATCACGAAAAGTTTTCTTTTGAATAAGTTGAATAATCACAAAAAAAATTGTTTTAATTGAAGTTTTTGCCTTGTAAAATTAACGAAGATAGCGCCTGTGGAATAAAGAAAATATAGAAATCGAATTGGCGAGATACCGGCCTTGTACTTTTCATCCATAATTGGAGGTTGACCCAACATTACAGCATCCGGAGACTTCCGTTAGTGAACGGACAGGTTACCAAACGGTTTTTTTTTCAAGTCCAGCTTTATAAAAGGAACAAAGGAAAGAACAAAGAGGAACACGAAGATAAGTAATTTTTGGTTTTATTCTTACAATAGAGGTTTTATTTCCGTAGCCTATAAAGCCTATGAACTGAAAATTATATTTCTATGATTTGGTTTATTGTTAATTTTGACGAAGAAAAAGGAGAAGAAATTTTTAGAAAAAGTTTATCTTCTATCGTACAATTTTATTTCCATAGCATATGAGGGACCATAAGTGAAAGTTTTAATTTTATTTCGAAGATTTCATTTGTAGTTAATCTCCATCCAGAAAAGAGGAAAGAAAGTTCGCGAAAATTCTACTTTTGATGGTGCAATTTTATTTCCATAGTCTATAAGTCTATAAGTCAAAATTTATTCCAATTGGATTTAAGTAAGAGGATTCGCAGAAAAGTTTAGTTGCTACAACTCGAATTTCAGTCATAGCCTACGCGAAGTAATTTCCAGTGTATCTCTGTGGTTCCAGCTGTATTTTCCTAACCTATAAGTAGGAAATTTATTTCAGCTATTTGACTTCAGGCTCATTTTTGTGTTCAAACGAGGATAAGTAAATAATTTCTGGTGCCAATGTTAGTTCAATAACTTGCCTCCCTGCTAATTTCCACCCAGATAAAGGAAAATAAAATCCGCGAAAAGGTTTATTTTTGTTCGTGCAAACTTTATTTCCATAGCGCTACAGTACCCGTTCTATCCTCATAACCGATAAGTGGGAAGTTCATTTCAACAATTTTGGTTCACACAGATTTTAATACCGCGAAATGCCGACGGCAAAACGACACTAGTCTCTAGTGTACCACTATTGTGCTATTCGCTTCGTTTTGATTAGATTACAGATTGCAGTCGTCAGAAAGTGTCCCTGGGTAGCCTCCACTGACAGCCCGAACTAATTTCACAGGATGGTCTAAGCAGAGGACGCCCGAGTCCAACGTCCTCCTAGGAAGGCTTACGGGGATTAAGCTCGAGAATCAAAATAAGAAACACTATCACCTGTTTCCACACCTTTCACAATTTCTGCGGTTTTCAGGTTATCGGCACTAGCTTTCGGACAAGTAAACACGGACCGTAGAATTACAACTTAAAGTGTATCACTTATATGTGCTAATTGCTTCGATTAGACTGTACTCCATTAAAACCGCGGAAGTCGCGGGTCCGCAAATTAATAACGTGCTTTTTGGGGTAACAATTCTATCGAGGCATTATTATCGTGTCACTTTTCGCGAACGCCATTCGATTCCAATTTCATAACAAACAAACATCAACAAGAGTTCAAGTGCCAACAGTTGGCTATACGGCGAAAGTGGCCTAATTGATCATCGTTCAGTACGATTCACTAGTTCAGTGCTTTTCGTTCATTATTGGAAAAGAACCTTCTTACTAATAGCTTATATGCCACTCTGTATTGAGAATAGTTAGGGGAATTGAGGTTTTTACTATAGAAGAGGAAGTAGGAACCTCCTGAACTTGAACTTGAAAGATTATCGGGTCGACTTATTGTACGAAGCAGTATACCCAGAGAACGAGCCGGTAGCTTTCTCATAAGAGGGAAAAGCTCGATTACGAAGCAGCACACCCAGAAGACGAACCGGGAACTCTCTCATAAGAGCGAAAAGCTCAAGTTGGCCCAAACTGACCGAATTGGAGTACACCAGTACGTTTTGACTCCAAATATTGGAGTAAAATTGCCCCCTCACTACCGCTCGGCCGGAGCAATTTTATTTGAAGATAAAATTATGTTACTGTATCGTGCAGTATGGCTCCGCGCCGATTAAGGGATCTATTGACTTTGGTGTATTGGAGTCAGGATCGGCGAGTTGAATATTATTCGGAATGGGCCATTTCGATATGTCGATCATCTGTGTCGGCTGAGGAGATACTATGCGTGGCAAGACGTATGCCTCCAATCTTGTGTTAAATCCATTGATTCGTGATTGCAATGCTAGACTCCCTCTGCGTTGGGCTTGCTGTTTTCTTTGCCCGATTCCTTCTATGCACATTGATTCGGGAATTTCCATTAGTCTCACTTTTTTGGCCAATTTTTCGGTGATGAGATTTACTTGCGATCCTTAATCTAAGACCGCTCTGCACTCAATAGCTGGTCCGTTTCCATTACTCACCTTGACCAAGACTGTGCTTAACAGTATATATCCCATTGTTGTTGCTGCGGTTTTGGTTGTTAGTGATATTGACGTGCCTATTTCTGGTGGACTTGTCACAGGCTCTTTCGCAGAGCGATTGGTGGATGGTGATTGTCGGATTGATGCCAGCAACTTACCTGCATTTTCGTTGACCTTCTCTGTTCTGTGAGTTTTGTCTGGAGGATGCAAAAGTGTATTTTGTTTACGAGAGCATCGTGTACAATTGGCGGAGGGACAGGCAGTTAAATTGTGTCCCGTGCTTAAGCAATTGAAGCAGAGTTTGGCGACCTTCACGAGGTTGATTCTCTTTTCTGGTGATAATTGCAAAAACCTTCTACAAGCAAAAAGCTTATGATCACCTTTACAAGCTGGACAAGTTATCCCTGTGTTGGTTATCGAAGCTAAAGACTTGAGTGTATGGAGTCTCCTTTCCTCTGTTCCTCTGCCCTTGCTTCCCAGCGATTCCAATGATTGAAAACGAGTCTCCTAGAAGTCTTGGAAGGTGTTGAGGGGTTGCAGGTTTCTAGGTTGTGCCCATAACTGTTCCCACAATGCATGAGTGGTCTTGTCTAGCTTCTTGACCAAGATGTGAAGGACAATAGGGTCCCTTTGATCTGTGGGTACTCCTAAATTTTGCAAAGCCAGCAAGCGTTCCTGTGTTGAGTCGTGCAGATACTTGATTGCTATTGGGCTTTCGACGGATATACATTGTTGGTAGAGCAATTTGTTAATTAAATCGGTGACGAGCGGTCGGGTGTTTTCATATCTGTCGTTAATTAGCTTCCATGCTGTTGCATAGTTTGTTTCTGATGTAGTGAGATGCCGAATGAGCCTTTCTGTTTCTCCCGGGAGACTTGTCTTGCGATACCACAACTTTTGACATTCTGCAATGGGCTAATTATGGATCAACTCTACGAAGAGATCACAGAATTGCCGCCACTTAAGATAATCCCCCTCGAACGTTGGCAAGGGGATCTTGGATAGTTTCACTCTGATGGAATTGGTTCTGGTAGCCTCTACGTTAATTGCCCTGCTGCCATTGGTAGTTCGGACTGTCTAGTTCAACTGCTTGTATAGATAAGCAAGTGTATTCTGAATTTGCTCTTCCAGATTAAGGTAGCTTTCAATGTCATAATCGAACGTGTTAGGATCATCTGCTAAACTCCAAATTTTATGGTGAAGCTCTTGCAACACTGAAAAGTGCCGCTCAACTGTTTTTATTCTCATCTGGAGTGTTTGAGATTCACTTGGCCCTTCTGTGTTGCCAAGAGTACGTTGAATGGCATACATAAGTGACTGCTGCTTACTGACAAGAACACGAAGTTGGCTTGTTCTCACAGATGAACCAGGGGTTTCTTTATTAGATCCCACTACCTTGGCAGCTAGTTCTTCTTGTATGGGGTCCATCAACAGATTGACATGTGTTGCCTTTTCCTTTCCCTTACGCTCCATCTGAGCCGTATCTTGTTCCTTGATACAGGGCGCATCAAGTAATTTGTCTTCGATGCCATGAGTATCTTTGCTTAACGGCAATCTAGACATGATCTGTCCTCTAAATTTCTCATAGCCCGTCTGTATGCCGTCATAGTAGCTCTTTGTGAAGTAGCTATGTTCCAATCGTTGTCCGTATAGAGTTCGAATTTGAGTGTCTGATTCCTCAAAGTCGGCCCATAGATTATCAATCCTTTGTAGCCTCTGTTGAAGGTAAGCTACGTTCTTGCGGTCATCTCCATCCTTCGAAAAATTGGTCGCCAGTCGCTGGATTTCATCACCTGTATCCTTCTGGCGTTGGGTAAGCTGGTCTAAGCTCATATTGTTACAGCTCTGGAGGTATGCGTTTGATATGTGAACGAGATGTGTGACGTGGACCAATGATCACGTCGGGGTCACCAAATGTATAAAGTGCTTTTACTTTATGTTTGTAGAAAAGCCAAAGGTTCTTGTACCTTGACTTGAATGATGAGGTGTGCGCGGTACTTGAACCACCACACCAGAAGTTTTCTTAAAAGGAAAATGATTTACGCGAAAAAACTGGTACTATTAGAACACACCGCCGAAGGTTTGTGAAAAACTGATATCTATTAAGTTCCAAATTCTGGTTTATATACAAAAAATTAGAATAACATGTTAGAAAAACAGTAAATAGGCACATTTTATCATTTACGTAAATTCTCACGAGTTAGTGCCGAGAAAAACAAAAGTGTCATCTTGCGTATTCTAACAAGCCACCGCGGTTGAGAAAAACAAAAGTGTCAGTTTACGTCTGGCCTGAAGCTTTCTGGTTTTGTTATCAGCAAATTCTTCTGTGATTCGTGAGAATTTATGTATTACATGTATGCAGTTTCTGTGGAAGAATGTTTATTGAATAGCTATGAATATGTTTTGGATGAACAAGTTTACTGATTATAGCTTTATACTTAGCCATTCTAGTACTTTTTATTTGTCCATCTTCAGGATAGTAACGTAAAGTAAAATAGATCCATAATTAGTTACATAGTCTTTAGTAGTGTCACAGGATTTTATGATATATCCCAAATGTTACAGGACTTTACGAGGTACCCTTTCTTCCTTCTTTGTGTCTAGTCACGCACAGAACTTTGCGTGCCGTCTAGGCAAACGAACGCCTTCCGTTATGGGGCCCGTTGGCTGTACCACCTGGCCCAGCTGTCACCGTGGCGTAGAGTGGAGTTCCGGTGCCCCAAGGATACACCAGTTTAAACGTAATTGACAACAGGTGAAGGGAAAGTTTTACCTGGATTTCTAACTTCTGGACGTCGAGTTTGCGGGATATTTCGCCTAGGTGCTTCTTTGCTCTCCAAAGGAAAAACAGGATGAGCTGTCGTTTTCTCTTATGGAATTTTATTTTCGTTGCATTTTCAACTTTATTTTATTCTTTTCTGTTTTTTCTTTTTTTAAAAGACAAAAAATTTTTTTTTACTTTTTATTTTTAATAAAACTTTTTTCTTTTATTTGTTCCTAATTTTTGGTTTTTAGTTTTAGTCAGACCTCCTTCTACAAGACTCAGATTTACAACAATGGCCCCTTCTTAATTTCATTAATTTACCGAACCCTAACTTTCATGATCATCTCTAATCTAACCGAAACTTAAATAGCGACCTTTCGTTGTCTCTAGCTTAAAATTTTCCTCGTGGTAGAGTTCTGGTATAATTTTATCCTAATATTAAATAAACTTTCATTTACTTTAGATTTAATTTTAATAGTTTTAAATTTTGACAAATTTTGAACTAAGTACTAGTTGACATTTAATTTAGATTTCGTTTGAGGACTCATTAAGTGTCAGTTTATTTCGTCTATATTTGCCAACTTGGTTCGTGTTTTTTTCTCTTTTGAAAAATTGAATGATTTTCAGCTTATTTATTGATTTTCCACGTGTCCACATTTGCGAATACGCTTTATTTTAAAATTCAATTTGGTGTCAGCTTACTTAATTTTTGATTTGTCTATCTTTTCCAGTTTGCTTTGTTTTAAAATGTGTTTAGTGATAGTTTATATATTGGTTTTTAAATTTCCTATATCTGCGGACTTTGTTTACATTTCAAATCTGCAATAAGCTTGTACTTACTAATTGCTTTTAACTTTTCTATATTTGAAATCTATTTTATTTTAAAATACAATCGCATTTCGAAATTTATGGGTGGCATTGTACCGGTGAACTTTGGTTGACCTTGTTTTGAGTCCTCACTTTAGTTTGAGGTTCCTATGCTTCCTGCTGTCTACTTCTGACTTAAAACAGCTGATCGAAATGTCTGGCCGGTAAACTGGTGGACTTAATTTTAACGGTGGTTTGCTATTTTTAAGATTTTGGGTTACCGGTAAAAGCAAAGTTCGCCTTTTATGTACCGATTTAGATAATTTTCATATTCCTCAAAGTTTTATTTTATCTGTCATTATCCACGGAACGATTCTTTTCTCCTATTTAGGTTCCAATGAATGTTGTTGACGATACCAGGGTGGCCGATATTTGGAAGGATTCTTTCGAAAAACTACAGAATTCCAAAACATCACGAAATGTTGATGTTATTTTATTCTAGAAATTCCGCCAGGTTAGCGGTTTTGTTACACTACCCTCCGCCTTCGAAGCTTGTAGCTGCGTCCAAACTGACTTATCTTATCTCTCGTTGGAACTGGAAGGCTTGACACCAATACATACCACGGATTACCGAAATAAGGGAGAGAGGACGAAAAGGCAAAATCATCTAACGAAGGCTAACTTAGAAGGAGTTAGTGAGAAATCATCTGCTCATTTAAGGCAGAGGCAGGTTAAACAAGGATCGTGTCCTTATAAATTTTTCATCAGCCACCACGAATTGTAGAAAGAACGAAGGAACGCCACTAAGGCTCTATTGGACTTGATCTGTTCATGGCGATCGGCGATCCACAGCCACATCCCCGAGCTCAGGTGCACTCATGGCCCAGCAACCCAAAGAATCTGGTCCACCAGTACGCCCCCACCGCTCAATACCAAGACCAGTCTGAGAAGCCTCTCGTATTAGTAACCTAATCAACTGATTGCAGGACCTCTTCCGCACTGTGCATCTCCCTCCGACCGCAGAGCAACAATCGTTCGAGGTTGTGTCCCAAAGCCTCCACACCCAAGATTGACACCTTCGAACTGGTATGATACACACAACGAATGCTGGCACAGCAGATGTTAAAATTACGAAAGCAATTTGTTAGGTGGAATTGCTACGGCAGTGCGGCCTCCGTAGGGTACAGTGTGGGTAGGGTTTTGACTCATTACCAAAGCGAGGGCGTGTGAAAAAGTGGACTAAATAACAAGAGGTATACGGCCGATAGGTTGGGTAGGTCCTAAGCGGCACATACGTATCCTGTAGTTACCAGTTAAGCTAGCTGTATGCAGCTGGATAGGCTACCAGGAAACGTATTAGTGGTTATACAGAAAGGTCGTTTCTTTCGCGGTATTGGGCCCAGTCTATCGACGAGGACAATTCGCATCTTTCCAAACGTGACAATTTTTTATCTTGAGCAACACTTCGGTTACAGCTTCGGTGATTTTATATGGCCCATCCCAACGCGCTTCAGTCGCAAAGAAGTTTACCTACTTGGAAACTGGGTTTCTTCGACCGCAAGTCATAGTATGTCTTCATACGTCGGCTCGAACTGTTTTGTATCGCTCGATTATTCTCATAGATCGCATTCAATGTCGTTGTCAGATAATCAAGATATTCACTGATTGGCGTAAATTTAGTAGGTGGCTTCCCAAAACCGTCTCTAGTAGGCGAATTTCTCGGCCAAAAGGGAATTTAGTCGGGGTTTGTTTAGTGCTATCCTGTACACTTGCGCCATACGAAAGCAGTAGGTAAGGCACATAGAGCGGTGGTGCGCGTCTTCTCGACTCCGAACTTCTACAATATCTCTTCAAAAACCGCGCTATCAAAATTTCTGCCTTGATCTGAATGGAGCAGTAGTGGGCCTCCATGTCGGCTGAATGTGGCTGAGATGTGTGCATCCGATAAAGTTTATGTCTGATCTGGTACGGGGATGCTTCGGGCCATTTGGTGAAATATTCCATACATACTACTAAGTTGCGGTTACCTTTATTGGTCTTTGGAAGTGGTCCCAGTATGTCCACAGCAACTCTTCCGAAAGGTGCACCAATGTTACATACTTGTAAAGGAGCTCCCGCCTTGGCCGTGGCCCTTTCTGTGATTGACATTGTAGGCATCCTGCATACCAGTACTTCGCATCAGTACTACCACTTATCCAATATTATATCTGACGAAGTTTACCTAACGGCTTATCAACGCCGAAATGTCCGCTACTTAGAGAGTCGTGTACCTGCTGGAGAACAAGGTTTCGAAGAAATTTCAGGACCAGTTTTTTTAATAGTGTCTGTTCCATGACGGATTATTCGAACGGCGATATTATTTTCTAGTTTCAGAAGAGACCACATTGGCCAATATGCCTTAACCTCGGAACTCAGGTCTTTTATGCTGTCTTTATCTGGGCGCTGATCCGTAGTCAGCCAACTCCAAAATTGGCCTTTTTACAGGCCTCTCACTACAGGCAGGGGATTGTGGTAGTTTTCAGTTATGCCACTTTGATTAACAATGCCCCTGCAAACTTTCAGAGGCTCATTGAAATCATCTTTCAAGGAATTCCACCTGAGTCGTGCCTAGTATATTTGGACGATGTTATCGTAGATGGCCCCCACGTTCGAACAAATGGTAGAAAATCTCCCCCTTGTCTTATCCCGATTAAGAGTAGCAAATCTAACAGTTTTACCGAAGAAGTGTCAGTTCTGCCAGAGGAGGTGATCTCCTGGGACACGTCATCAGCGACTCCGGATAATCAATGGACCCCGACAAAACGAATGCTGTCAAGGGTTGGCCCAAACCGCAAACATGAAGAGATATACAGTCATTTCTCGGGCTGAGTGCTTACAACGGCGATTTGTGAAAAATCTCACAGCTATTGCGAAGGCACTTACAGAGCTCACGGAAAAAGGTCGAAAATTCCTCTGGTCTGATGTCTGTTAGGAAGTGTTCGAGGAATTAAAAGATCGCTTAATACTGCGCAATTAATTACTTGTGCTTGGGGAGCTTTTCTTTCACAGGTTAAAGACGGGATGGAACACATCGTGGAATATCACAGCAAAACATTCAGGCGGCCTGAGCGGATCTACTGGGTCACCATGAAAGAGTTGGTTGCAATATTCAAAGTTTGCGCACATTTTCAGCCCAACTTACCGGGGGAAAAGTTTATAATTAGAACAGACCATGGTTCGTTGAGATGGTTGATGAACTTTCGGTGTCCCGAAGGTCAGGTAGGTACATGGATATACGCATGCAGGCCTATGATTTTGAAATTGTGCATCGTCCAGGTAAAGGTCACAGTAACGCACAGGCAATATCGCGACGCTCTTGCTCAAAGACTGATGTCACTATTGTCTACGGCTCGAAGAGAAAGACACCATCATAATGCGCATAGTCACCAGCCAGAAGGATATAGCTCAACAACAAGCTGATGACCTCACACAACGATGCATTCCGAGTTGGCTGACTATGGATCATCGCCCAGATAAAGACAGCATAAAAGACCTGAGTTTCGAGATTAAGGCATATTGGGCAATGTGGTCTCTTCTGAAACTTGAAAATAATGTCGCCGTTCGAATAATCAGTCAAGGACAGAAACCATTAAACAAATCCTGTCCCCAAATTTCTTTGAAACCGTGTTCTCCAGCAGGTACACGACTCTCTAAGTAGAGCACATTTCGGCGTTGGCGTTGATAAGTCGTTTGGTAAACTTCGACAGAAAAATTATTGGATTAGTAGTAGTACTGTTGCGAAGGACTGGTGTGCAGGATGCTTACAATGTCAATCACGGAAAGGGCCGTGACCAAGGCAGGGAGCTCCTTTACAAGTACATAACATTGGAGCACCTTTCGAAAGAGTTGCTGTGGACATACTGGGACCACCTTCAAAGACCAATAAAGGTAACCGCTACTTAGTAGTATGTATGGACTATTTCACCAAATGGCCCCCCGAAGCATCCCCGTACCAGATCAGACAGCCGAGACTGTATCGGCTGCACTCATCTCAGCCGTGTTCAGCCGACATGGAGGCCCACTAATGCTTCATCCAGTTCAAGGCAACAATTTTGAAAGCGCGGTTTTTCAAGAGATATTTCAAAAGTTTGGAGCCGAGAAGACGCGCACCACCGCTCTATGTGCTTTATCTACCGCTTTGTATCGCGCCAGTGTACAGGATAGCACTAAATAAACCCCCGATAAACTCAGTTTTGGCCGAGAACTTCGCCTACAACTAGAGATGGTCTTGGGAAACCCACCTACCGAAGTTATGCCAATCAGCGAATATCTTGATAATCTGACAATGACATTGAATGCGATCCATGAGAATAATCGAGCGGTGCAGAACACTTCTAGCCGGCGAATTAAGACATACAATGACTTGCGGTCGAAGAAACACACTTTCCAAGTAGGTGAACTTCTTTGGTTATACTTCCCAAGGCGCATAATAGTAAAACTGCAGTGCGACTGGGATGGACCATACAAGATCGCCGAAGCTGTAACCGAATGTTCGAGATAAAAATGTGTCACGTTGGAAAGATGCGAACTGTCCAAGTCCATAGACTGGCCCAATACCGCGAAAAAAACGACCTTGCTGTATAACCACTAATACGTTTCCTGTTTGCAATGAGAAAGCACCCAGCCAGCTTAACTGGTAACTACAGGATACCTATGTGCCGCATAGGACCTACCCAACCTAGCGGCCGGTATACCTTTTGTTAATTAGTGCAGTTTCTCACACGCCCTCGCTTGGTAATGAGTCGAAACCCTTCCCACAGTGTACCCTACGGAGGCCGCGCTGCCGTATCAATTCCACCTTACAAACTGCTTTCGGAATTTTGACATCTGCTGTGCTAGCATTCGTGGCGCGTAAGATTCCAGTTTGAAGGTTCGATCTGGGTGTGGGAAACTTTGGGACACACCCTCAAACGAATGTTGCTCTGCGGTTGGAGGGAGATGCCCAGTGCGGAAGAGGTCCTGCAATCACTAGGTTCAGAGGCTTCTCCGACTGGGATTGGTTTTAAGGGGCGGAGGCGTACTGGTGGACCAGATTCTTTGGGTTGTTGGGCCACGAGTGCACCTGAGCTCGGGGATGTGTCTGTGGATCGCGATGCACTGATCAAGTCCAACAGAGCCTTAGTGGCGTCCCTTCGTTCTTTCTACAATTCGCGGTAGATGAGGAAAAATTTATAAGGACATGATCCTTGTTTAACCTAACTCTGCCTTAAATGAACAGATGATTTCTCACTAACTCTTTCTGAGTTAGCCTTCGTTAGAAGGTTTTGCCTTTTCGTCCTCTCTTCGTTATTTCGGTAATCCGTGGTATGTATTGGTGTCAAGCCTTCCAGTTCCAACGGGAGATAAGTCAGCTTGGATGGAGCTACAACTTTGTAAGGGCGAGGGTAGTGTAACAAAACCACTCACCTGGCTTAGTTTCCAGAATAAAACAACAACAACATTCCGTGGTGTTTTGGAATTCTGTAGTTTGTCGAAAGAATCCTTTCAAATATCGACCGCCCTGGTATCGACAACAACGTTTATTGGAACCCAAATAGGAGAAAAGAGTCGTTCCATGGATCATGATAGATAAAATAACACTTTGGGGAATACGAAAATTATCTTAATTGCTACATAAAAGTGAGCTTTGCTTTTCTCGGTAACCTAAAATCTTTAAAATAACAAACCACTGTTAAAATTAAGTCTACCAGTATACCGGCCTGATATTTCGTTCAGCTGTTTTAGGTCAGAAGTAGACAGCGTCAACCGTAGGAACCTCAAAATAAAGTGAGGACTCAACCCAACGTCAACCCAATTTCACCGGTACAATAGCGCCAAAAATTTCGAAATGCGATTGACTTTTAAAATAGAATTGATTTGAAATATTGAAAAGTTAAAAGAAATTAGTGAACCAAGTCCGCAAATATAGGAAAGTTAAAAACCAATAAATAATCTGTCACTAATCACATTTTAAAACAAAGCAAACTGGCAAAGATAGACAAATCAAAAATTAAATAAGCTGACACCAAATTGAATTTTAAAGTAAAGCGTATTCGCAAATGTCGACAAGTGGAAAGTCAATTAATAAGCTGACAATCATTGAATTTTTTTTAAAAAAAAAAAGATACGAACCTAGTTGGCAAGTATAGACGAATAAAAACCAAGAAATAAACTGATACTTAATGAGTCCAAAAATGAAATCTAAAGCAAATATCAACTGGCACTTATTTCAAAATTTGTCAAAATTGAAAACGATTAAAATGGAATCTAAAGTAAATGAAAGTTAATTTAAGATTAGGAAAAAATTATACAACGAGAGGTCGCTAGATAAGTCTCGGGTAGATTAGATATGAACATGAAAGTTAGGGTTCGGTAAAGGAATGAAAGAAGAAGGCGCCATTGTTGTAAATCTGAAAACCAAAAATTAGGAACAATTAAAAAAAAGAAGTTTTATTAAAAATAAAAAGTAACAATTTGTGTTTTTTGTTTTAAAAGAAAGAAAAAAGCAGAAAAGAATAAAATAAAGATGAAAAAGCGACGAAAATAAAGTTCTATACGAGAAAACGACAGATCATCCTGTTTTTCCTTTGGAGAGGAAAGAAGCACGTTGGAGAAATATCCTAGTGTACTGTAGTGGTGTAACCTTTGGGCACCCGAACTCCACCCTACGCCACGGTGAGCGCTCGGCCAGGTGGTAGAGCCAACGGGCCCTATAACGGAAAGCGTTCGTTTACCTAGATGGCACACAAAGTTCTGTGCGTAACTAGATACAAAGAAGGAAGAAAGGGAACCTCGTGAAATCCTGTAACATTTGGGATATATCATAAAATCCTGTGACACTACTAAAGAGGATTTAACTAATTATGGATCTATCTTCAGAGGTACCACTGCATATGAACGTTACTACGCTGAAGATGGACAAATAAAAAGCGCTAGAACGGCTAAGTATAAAGCTATAATCAGTAAACTTATTCAACATATAGGAATGGGGCTAATGCGTCTGCCTAAGGACAATACTCATCACATTTTCTAGGATGACCCAAATGAATTAGTGGATAGGCTGCACCTTCTAATGGCATCAAAACAGGCCGGAAGCACCAGTCATAACAATGAAATTGCATCTATCCTTGAGAAGTTGCGAGAAGCAGATATTATAGTTTAAATACTACTCCATTACCATACTTCTACACAATCTACAGTTGAGCGTTGACAAGCCTGGACGTTCTCTAAGCGAGGATATTTTGGGAAAGCAGGTAAACGCGGACCAACAGGAGCTCAGGGACCAGCCAGTGAACAAGGAACTCAAGGACACGCTGGTAAACAAGGAGCTCAGGGTCCAGCTGGTGAACAAGGAGAGCGGCGTAATGGATTTAATTTAACGATAAACGGAGACTACGATCGAAACTCAAAATGTACAAAACGACTTGGTGAGCCCCATGAAATTTATGTTGCTACTACCAAAGTTTATGTTGCCAAGAACATTAAAAGATGTGTTGAGGAAATAAGAAAAGCTATTAATTTAGAGGTGACCAATTTAATGGTATATATAAATGATGAAATCGCGAAGGTTGAAGACTATCTGTTTACTTCAGTAATAAATAAGAAAGGCTTGACACCAAAAGATGGTGTATATGAGTATAAGCTCTTGAGAAATGTTTCATTTATAATTATGATGAGTAAGAGACAAGTGGTAAATGAGCTGCATAAACCAGCAAGAAAATTTTTAAACGGCGTCTTGTGATTATCAAAGGACTAGATGACTTGTGGCAAGCAGACTTGGTTGAATGAAATGAATACGCATGGGCAATTCCAATGAAAAGAAAAATTGGTGTAGAAGTAAGAGATGCCATGCAATCTATATTAAGCGAGGGACTAATTCCTAAAAACCTGCAAACTGATGATGGAAAGGAGTTCTACAACAACCTCTTTAAAAATCTGATGATGAAGAAATGCAATTAATCATTACGTTACGTACAGTGTCCTCAAATCATCAATAGTGGAACGATTTAACTGAACTCTGAAGGTTATGATCTTGAAGGGATTCAGCTTTAATGGAACTTATCAGTGGATTAGTATGGCAAAGAAACTGCTCAATACAACTCAAGGATACATCGAACTACAAAAATGATACCTCGTGATATCAACGCCTCCAATGAGAACAACTGCTTTCAACTGCATACAATCACATAAAAATTACTGTTCCTTCAAAATATATAGTTGCAGATTTGGTACGCATAAGCAAATACTAGCACATATTTGAAGGCTATACACCAAAATGGACAGCTGAGATTTTTAAAATTATTAAAGTTCAAAACACAAACCCCATCGCATATCGGCTGGAAGCTTATCAAGGAAATCAAATCACTTGAGGCTTTTACGATTTGGAGCTGCTGAAACACCCACATCCATATATCGTAGAGAAAATCTTAAAGAAGAGTGGAGATAGATCTTACGTTAAATGACTTGGATTGTCATCAAAACACAATTCTTGGATTAATATGAAAGATGTTTTATAATTTCTTAAAAAAAAACAATAATACAATTTAAAATAAATTTATAATTATAATTGCAATACTTTATTTTACAAGTAAATATGTAGCTCTTATGCAATTAATATAAACTACTGTTTGATTCGTTTCAAAGCACAAAAAGACGAGACAGCCCTCTCTCCTATCCTAGCTACAAGACCGGTCGAACGCCAAGAAGTCTAACGAACAAATTCCCGCCGGTATTATTTAAACGAGTGTTTCATACAGTAATAAATTTGTAGATGAACGAAGAGTTTCGACTTATTATTTATTGACGTCTCAGACAAATCAAAGCCCACAAAATCTATGGGCTCAACTGGGATTGATTTAAGTGTCGTAGAGATCTATCTCGAAGTTGAGAAGACCACGCTATCACGGTCGGCTAGTAGCAGACAACGACGCAGCAATTATAGCAGGACAATTATGGGGAAATTATAAATTAAATAAGAGAAGAAAAAATTCTAAACTAGGCATTATATCCATTGTCACTCAAAATCTGTATCATCTACGAAGAAATTGCAGAGCATAAGGAAGACGATACACACCACGAAAAGGCTAATAACGAAAGCGAGAAAAAGTGAGAACTAGGAATTTTATGGGCAAGTAGCTGTGAAAAGGACAATTTCGTTCAATTCGTAGAAGTGCATAAAGCAAAAATCTGCGCATAACGTGAAATTCTTTTTTTGGTCAAATAACGTAAATAGCTGTACTTGAAGAAGTTCTAGTGTACCTTATATTGACGTCATTAACCAGATAATATACGGATGAGGCATACACTGAAAATATCTCGGATCGTATAACAGTAGAACAGTTTCAAACTAATTCCGCTTTCATCATCCAAAAATAATTAAGCTAGCTGAAGTTGGTACACATGAGTGCATAAAAATGGAGAGCGAAGAATTTTTGAAGTGACAGATGTGGTTGTTTATATGCCGTAGATCTGTAAGTAACCTTGAGAAGGCTCGTAGTGAGGAGACAGTGAATTTGAAAACTTGCAATAAGTTTTCTTAGAGCCGAATTTGATTCCATCAAACGTGAGCAAGTTCAAACCATAGTCCACGGTAAATCAATTAGTTTCCATGATGTTGCTGGAATGTTATCTGAGTTTTCTGGCGACGTTATTTATTCTGTCAGTAAGTCGATTGAAGATTTCGAAAATTCCGCGACATTGTTAAGATGGAGCAACCTTGAGAAATTAGGGCATGGGAAGAAATTAATAGTGGGAGCCCCGAGGTTAGCATTAATATGTAGATCATATTTAAACACGTGGGAGAAATAGAAGCAATTCCTATTAGAAGAATTTACTACTGAAATAAGTAGCAAGGAGGCTCACAAGCAATTATCTAGAAGGAAAAAAAAGGCGGATGAATCTCTGCAAACTCATTACTTGTAAAAGACAGAGTAAGGCTTGAAAGGTAATACAGATGAGGAATTAATGATACAGCATATCATTGATGGAATTGTAGATCAGTCCTCAATTAAAGTTTTATTGTACGGTGCAAAAACTTTTAACGAACTCAAGCAGAAGCTAGATTTATATAATAAAGTTGCGGTTCCATCCACAAGTAGGCAAAATATATCTAAAAATTGTTTTAGGAATAAAGATCAAAACTTGAGTAGATGTTATATTTGTGGCAAGAATGGGCTCAAATCACCTGATTGTTCTTCCAAATCTATGGGTATGAAGTGCTTTCATTGCGGAAAAATTGGGCACAAATCACCTGATTGTCCTTCCAAGTCCACGGGTATTAAGTGTTTTAATTGCAATAGCCATGGACGCAAATCATTTGTGTGTCTTGCAATCAAAGAAGTACCACGTAACAATGTAGCAGACGTAGTCCTCATAAGCCAGTAAACGTTGAAGGTCAGTATGATACGGCCTTGATAGATTCAGGCAGTGACATCTCCTTAATTCGAAAAGACGAACACCTATGTTACAAGGTTATCCAATCAAAATTCAAGTCGTAGCCTCATCTACTCTTACTACACTTGGTTGTTTCCCTTCCACCCTAGGAATTGACAAAGAAGAGTTCTCAGCAATAATCCATGTTGTACACTAATCAAAGCAAAGATGATTATATGAGACGAGTTATTTCGAAATACACAAATAACGATGAAAGGTAGAAGAAATTCTTCAAAGAGAATTCTACATTCCCCTCAAGTGAAAAGATAGAACGATGCAGACAAAACTGCGTTCAGTGCTTATTGGCAGAAAGTAAAGATGGAAAACAGGAAGGTTTTCTGCATTCGATTCCTAAGGTGCACCCAGTGATGACATACCACGTTGACCACTTAGGTCCCTTAACTGCCACAAAGAGACATTATCGATATATATTCTGTGTGACAGACTCCATTACAAAGATAATATGGTTTTATCCATGTAAATCTACGGGAACTGACGAGGTGATCCAAAAACTGGAAGTTCAAAAGGCGGTTTTCGGTAATCCAAACCGCATTTTATGCGATAAGGAAACGACGTTTACCTCCAAACTTTTTAGGGAATATTGTGATAAGGAAGGCATTTCACTTACATACATCACAACAGGCGTCGCAAGAAGTAACGGTAAGGTTGAACGGATTGATCTCATGCTGATTAAAATTTTGACGAAACTTTCCATAGATAACCCTGAGTTGTGGGACAACCATGTTAACAAGATCCAGGGCTTCATAAACTCTTCATGGCAGAGGAGTACAGCAGTAACCCCGTTCGAACTTATGTTTGGTGCTCAAATGCGAACAAAAAGACCTGAGGCTAATAGAACTACTCATAGAAGACGAAATTGAGGATGTTTTTGATGTTTCAGGTAAAAAGATGAAATCGGAGGCTACTGCCATAATTCAAGCTATCCAAGAGGAAATCCAGAGAAACTTCAATAAGAGGCGGAAAATGGCTAACTCGTACAGACTGGACGAGTTGGTGGCCATTAAGCGAACTCAGTTTGCTTCTAATTTAAATATCTTTCCTAAATTTCTAGGTCCTTATCAAATTACAAAAGTGTTGGGGCACGAGCGATACGAAGTTTCCAAAGTTGGAGAACATGAAGGACCGAGGTGTACATCGACCTGTGCAGAATTTTTAAAGAGATGGAGCCACCAGACCGAAGATGATGAAGATTGTGATGAATCGGATGAAGAGATAGTCCCCCGAGAAGACCAATAAACGCTGACAACAAGTCGATTGATACGATGAGAGAAAGGAGCAGGTCGGCATGTTGTCCAATATAATGATTACTGCGAGTGGAATCGTTGTTCTCTTTGATATTCTTCAGGATATCGACATACTGCACTTTTCTGGTCTGCTAATTCCATTTATCTATCAGCTTAGTGTTAATTGAAAGTCACTTCTACTTTTCACAATAATGATTTACTCAAAATAATTTGCACGTGTTCTTGCATTGAGATACAGTACCAGACAGAAAACCCTTCGTGAAATCTCTACTAATGGAATACGCTAGACTTGCGGAATAGTTTATCCTATCTACATGTAAACTGTATGTATGTATATGTACTTAATGAGCAAAATGTGACAAAATAAGCTTGTATAGCAAATCGTTAATAAGCAAACAATAGAATTTTTGATTCTGTTACGTTACACAAGCGAGTCAGAACAAATATGAATATGTATACAAATAATTGCAAATATGATACAGTAGGCTACAGAATTCAAGAACTATAACAAAATGACAAATTAAAAAAACATTATTTAAGTACAGCTGATGCTGGAACAACGATAATTTTCTGATGATGGCAATAACGATACGTTTTTAACGAAAATGATTTTTCCGGCGACGACTTCGACGAAGGCTTTGATGAGGGATGATTTGTCCTAAGAAAACGATTTTTCCAGTGATGACAACGACGAAGGCTTTGATGCAGATTTATGATGAAGACGATTTGTTTTGAAGAAGACGATTTTTTCGTCGATGACAACGATGAACGCCGCTCCTCTTTAGTCAGTGGCTGCATTGGTCTGATGCTCAGCATTTCCTGTACAGCTATGGATGCAATCTGTTGCAATTCTAATGCAAACCATTGTTCATAATTCTCGCGTCGATATGCCCTGTAATATGAGAGCTTCGCATCCAGTTTGCGGTGGAAATAGAATCCTATGCTGTGAACTTCATGCTCCTGGCTTTGCTTTGTATTTTGACCGTTTCCCTGAATCGGATTCAACATTGACTCAAGATCGGCATACAGACAAAACGGGACTGGATTCTTATGGCTATAATTCTTATATTCTAGCCATTTCTTTTCCTCTGAGGGAAACATAAACCTTCAGACGTTCTGTTTCTCGCATTCAGGAATATGTGATGCTACTTCCTGTTCAGAGTAAAAGTAGAGCAAACATCTGTCACATATATACCTTCTACCATCATATTTCGACGTTTGCGCAGATATGAGTCGGGAAAGTTCTTTTATCCAGCAGAAATAATATCTGCCAACATCGCCATCGTTATCATCATCCATATGATCTTCATCATCATCCTGGTCATAGTCATCTTGTAGCATTAAAAGATTTACATGTCGCTCCTTCCTGTGTTTCGTAAGTCTAACTGTAACTGTGGTGAAGGAACGCTCTTTCTCTAGGATGAATACTTTTATTGATAAATCGTTCTGGTCTTCAAATTGCGCAATTTGTTTAACTGTCAAGGGAAATGTTATCCCGGTTAAATTAAGTACAGTTGAATAATATGAACATGATGAGGTCCGTGCGGAGTTAACATTTGCTGCTGCAGTATTTAGTGCTGATGTTACTGCCCACTGCCATGACTATATTTCACATTAATGCAAGGTTTCTTTGATACAATCGCCTTCGGCAGAGGTATGTAAAACGATCCTCGAACCGACTTAAACTTGTTGATATGTACTGCTAAATGTATTACAGAATGCAGTGTCCAACCACTATCTTTCTCTTGTAACTCTTCTAGCTGAGTGAGTATTCGATCATAAATATTTAATTTTCACCACTCATTTAAATTATCAACCGCACTGATTGCAGCAGTTCTTGCTTGAAAATATTTAATGCCTTTAATAACTTCATTAGTACCAGTTTCTGTAATAAATTCACTACAAAACGTTGTAGAAGCTTTAATATGAAATTATGGTTTTAAGGTATTTTTAATTCTACGAGCAAGTAACTTGGAGGCATCTTGCATAAATAGCTTAGGATCTTTTCACTTAACATAATCACTTCTTCTTAGACGTAGAGTAATTCCTAGACCTCAATGGTGTAGCGTATTCCCTTACGCTACTCTTTTCCTTCCCCTCTTCGTTCTTTTTTCGTTGTTCGGCTTCACTACTGCCTGTAGAGAAACCCCCATTATTTTCCCAGCATAGCTGTAAAGGGGTGAAAGAAAAAGTGCATATTTTTCAGAAGTAGCCCTATGCTACTTCTCCATACAAATAAAAACCCTGAAAAGAAAAGTTATACATTTTTGTGAAGTAGCCCTATGGTACTTCTCGATATTTTACCAATCCTGCAAAGAAAAGAAGACATGTCTATTTATGTATATGGTTGCATATCAAGTCCGATTCAACAACAAAAATTAAGAATATCCAAAAGTGGAAAACATTCCAATTCATGCAAAATACGCAGAAATTACATTTTTACCACATTAAACTTATCGCTAGTCAGTCAGCATTCCAGACCCGAAACGGTAATTCGCCTAGCCGTAAAACATCATGCAATCCTATCAGATGATGTATTAATACAGGCCCGCCGAGAATTCTTAGATAATTCTCGCTCACATCACCGATTCTGCTGCTACCAAAACACAGGCGAATGATACATACACACCCACGCTTAGGCTGTAGCACAGATGGCAGGGACCATCCGAAATTCGAGGAAAGACAAAAAAATGCTTGCCTAGCGGTGGGCACAAAATGCACGAATACGAGCCGGAGTCGAAAATCGATGCGCCGTCTGTAGGTTGGGTCGGACGATTTGAGCGCGATGATGAAAGCGATGGTGTGAAGGAGTTCAGTTTGTTCTGAGCTGCGCTCAAGTACGGTGTTCGGTCCCAGACTTCTTTCTGGAAAAAATTTCTATGAACATTTTGTATTTAAAAAAAAAAATCAAAATTAATGAAGTGCATATTTACCTGCCGTCGCAGTGACATTCCACCGTTTTCTATTCGATTTTTGTACATATTTCGTAGAATAAACAGGAAAACTTTCTTAGTGGCTATTTTATTAATTAAAAAACAAAGCTAGTTAAGTGCATATCTACCTGCCGTCGCAGTGACATTCCACCGTAGGCTTCTCGCATTTTGTTCATGTTTTCTGGAATAAACTAAAAGGAAAACATTCATTTGATTAATTAAAATTAATAATAATTAAATCGTGCATACATACCTTCGATTTTGTGCAAATTTCCTAGATTAAACAAAGAAAACTTTCTTAGTAAATGTTTCAATCAGTAAAATTAATAGTAGTTAAGCGCATATTTACTTCGTAGTGCCATTTTACAGTTTGATTTTCGCATTTTGTTCATATATTCTGGAATAAAGCAAAAGGAAAACTTTTATTTGATTAATTAAAATTGATAATAATTAAGTCGTGCATACATAGCTTCGATGCGTGCATATTTCCTGGTATGAAAAGGAAAGTATGTTATAATCTAAAAATCCAAAGAGATTGAGTGAATTTTACCTGTCAGCGTATTGACTTTTCCTTTTCCATTCGGTGCACATATCCTGGAATAAAAAAGGAAAGTATTTCAGTGAATATATTATATTTTAAAATTCGCAATTAATTAAGGGATATTTACCTGTGATCGTAGTGACTTTTCATCATTTTCTTTTTCCATTCGGTGCACATTTCCTGGAATAAAAAGGGAAAGTATTTCAGTGAATATTTTATATTTTAAAATTCGAAATTAATTAAGGAATATTTACCTGTGATCACAGTGACTTTTCGCAGTTTTCTTCGTGTAGTCCATGTATATTTTGCTGAAATGAAAAGGAAAACATTTTATAATTTAAAAAGCAAATTAATTAAGTGAATATTTGCCTGTGATCGCAGTGACTTTTCACAGTTTTCTTCGTGCAGTCCGAGTATATTTTTCTGAAATGAAAAGAAAAGCAGTTTATAAATTAAAAAGGAAACTAATTAAGTGAATATTATCTATAATCGCAGTGACTTTACATAGTGTTCTTCGTGCATGCTATGCACATTTTCTGAAATAAAGAGGAAAGAATGTTTTTTTTTGGAAAAGGCAAATTACATGAATTTTCACCGTTGCCGCAATGACCATACACAGTTTCCTTCTTGCATTTCGTGCACACTTCCTGGAATAAAAAAGCATGTATTCTCTGTTCTCTGTTGATATTCGATTAGAAGAAAAGAAAAGAAAAAAATCAAAGGAAGTTATTGGGCGTGTAGGCCACCACGCTATTTTGGCCCGGCCATCTTAATAGCTGTCAAGAAAACCAGAAGAAGTGAGTGGAGAGTTCGAAATTCGTAAGTGCCCAGGCCCTACAGGAGGACACTTCGAGTATCAGTATATCCGCACGCATGTTAGTCCCAGAAGGGGACCCTAAAGTTAGTCCGAGTATTATCTTGAGCATACAGTTTTTTTTTTTTTTACGAAGTTCATCCACTTAAGTAAGCATAGGGACAGCTTGCATTGTTTTTTTTTGTTGCTTTGACATATAGTATTCTTGAATTTTTTTTTCATATATATATATACATATATACAGTGATGTTAGGGCTAGTGTTCACCGAACCTGAAAACAAAGGAAGAATATAAACAAAAATTCCCAATTAATACATAAAAAATTTACCTCTACCTGGAGTCTTCACAGGTAGAAAAAGGTTCCCACGAAGATCTGAATTGAAATAAGGAAAATGAATTAGATGGAATAAACCATGATTTTATTGTTAATTAGAACTAAGAAAAAGGTCATAGGTACACAAAGTCACATCATGACCGTGTATAAGTATGCCTATCACAACAATAAAATCCATGCAAAGTGGAAATTTAGGATATTGCACATGAATTTATGTTTTATGCAAGAAATAGTATATAAAACATTAACTAACGTACCAAATCACACAATCAACACAATTATTGCTAATGTTTGTGGACAAATAGTGTACAAAATGCACTGAAAATACTTACATGACACTTGTCCACAAACATGTAGAATTTTACAAATTACACACGTAATTCACGAAATTATTAATAAATATACTTACTTAAAGGGGTATCCGTAGTGATGAAAGTACCTGAAAAAACCACTAAAAATCACTTAAAAACACTTTAAAAACACAACATTAAATCGCGCGCGACAGTGTCAAAACAACGTAAACTTCATAATATCGCGATGTTTGACATATCGAAATCACGTAGAATTGAACCGTGATTTCGATCGCCGCGTTCGTTTCACGATATTCTACGCGAGAAACGTGATATTCGCGATTTTTTATTAATACATTCCCCACAATGAGTGCGAAAGAGACTCACAGTGGGAAGAAGACAGCAAATACTACGAAATGACATAAAAATCTACTACATTGAAATGAAAAGTAGCGAATCGAGATTTTTATAGCAAATGTTCCAAAATTTACAAAAATTGATTAAAAACATCGAATTTACAATCAATTTTCAAGAGAAAATTATCAAAATGTAGAGTATTTAATTTGCTATCTTTTGACAGTAAGAAAATGTCAGTCTTTTGTCATTTTCAGTGAAATTTTTGAATATTTCACATTATAAATGTCGAAAATCGAACAAATTTCTCTATAAAAAGAGGGTCATTTCGTCAATCGTTCTTCTTTTTCATCGACTTGTCAAGAGAAATACAGCTGCCGGAAGGTCACAGTATTTCAAATTTGCAAAGTTTTAAAAGGTCTCAGTGATTAACAAATAGTTCATCTTCGTTTTTAAAGTAAAGTTCATTTTCTCAACATTAATAATTAATTTTTAATTTTTTTGTGCATAATAATTTTCTGTTTTAATTCTCCTTTTCAATTCGCTTTAATTTTATTTCATTTTCTTTGCTGCAATCAGTTCGATTTTTCTCAATACATTCTACAAATTATTTTTTTGGTAAATTTTTCGACGCGCGTATTTCGCATTTGTTACAAGAAATTTCAAGCTAATTGGTCTCAGCTAGATAAATCATTGGAAAGGGTGATTGTCCGTAAAGTGTGAACGCATGCTATTGTGGATGTTGGTTACACTAAATAGGAATCACAAAACAATCTAGATTTATCTAAGAATAATACATTTTATACAGAAAATAGTCAATTTAATTAATCTACACATAGTGTCAATATCTGCCTTTTCTAAGGTCAGCTTCACACTACGTGTTAGTTTAATTCACAATTGGCATCTTTATTAATATTTCTCTTTCAGCAATAGTATGTAGGATTAAATAATAAGGAAGATAAACAATTAAAGCATAATTTGAATTATTTATTAGCAGTAAGAAATTTGAGCAGAATTCATAATCATTAACTTAGATATAGATTTAAATGAATTAAAGAATTGAAGTTTGTTTTTAGATTAGTTTGAAATAATTTATTTAGTAATTAATTTTTATAGAGCTAAAAACATTGTTTAGAGAATAAAAGTCAGTGATAAATGAGCAACCAAACGATATTTTTTTTATTACCGCTACACTACCGTCACCTACATGTGATTGTGCTTAGACGTTGTTGTGAATTTTAGTTTCTACGTTGATTGACAGCGGGCAACAGGCATCAGTGTCGTGACAGCATATTGAAAGCTCACTTTTTTGCCCACACGTGGCAGTTTTCAGTTTCTTTCAGTTGATATTCCGTAACAGAGAGGTTTACACTAGTAGTAGCTTATATGAAGTTACAGGTGACAAATAAAGATTTCGCAGTACGGAGTCAATTTATGAATGCGCACAATTTCTGTTCTACAAGAGGAATAAAGAAATTGGGCCGTTCAGACATTTTTGTTTTGGTTAAATCAGCTGTCAGTCAAATTGGCAGTAGCACAAGTTTCTCTACGATTCAATCATGTGGTGGTTCCATCCAGGATTCGTTTGAGTCATTTATTGTAGGCTATATTCATTGCTGTATTAAGTAAAATTAGACTGCAATTCATTCAATTCAGACAATTGTTAATTTAAAATTTAGTTAGCTTTTTGACATTTAAATTTATACTAATCGCTGCTCAAGTTTCTTAACTAATTTAAAATGACAGAGTTGAAAGTTTGTTAAACAAGGAACAAGCTTTAAGGAATCGCCTGAAGAAAGCAATTGCTAATGGACAGAAGACATTAACAGAAAAGCTTTCAAAGGGTTTTTACGAAGCCAAACTCTCTGAAATTAGGCGAACATGGGCTGAATATGGACAGTTTGATCAGCTAATCAATGAACTGATCATAGAAACACCCCCCAAAAATGAACCAAAATACATCACTGATGACACATATAGCAACCCGGAGAATTCATATTGCATATATATAGGAGAATTATATGATTTAATTCATCCTACAACGGAGTTGGCAGATTCCACACTATTGTTAGCACAACAAACTCGTGTGGAACAACAACAACGAAATATATTACCAAAAATTATGTTGCCAAAGTGTAATGGTAACTATGACGGCTGGCGCTCGTTCCAAGACTTATTCACAGCCGTAGTACATAACAATACAAACTTGAAGGATGTTCAAAAACTGTACTATTTGAAAGGCTCTGTACTAGGTGATGCGGAAAAATTACTACGTCACACTCCCATCACAAATGAAGATTATCTACCCACATGGAACAAACTACAAGGTACGAGAATAAGAAGATTCTCGTAAATCTTCAGCTTAAGATTTTGACAAATCAACCCAAAATAACTTCAGAAACAGCTGTAGAATTAAAGGCACTAGTCGACACTACACAAGAGTGTCTACAGCAACTGAAGGGTTTGCAAATTAGTACTGCGACATGGGATGTATTACTTGTGTACTTAATAGTACAGAAGCTGCCTTTCGCAATATTAATATTGTGGGAAGAAAACCAAGGAGCGTCACAGAAGCTGTCAACTAATAAACAATTATTCACATTTTTGGACACTCGAATGATAATCTTAGAAGCAATTTCAGACACGCTGGCACCCAAGTCAAGCCAAGCCAAATGTCACTCAAAACCAACTACAATGAGAGCATTACGCACAATTAAGTCAGTGAAATCCTCAGCATGAAAAGATCACCTTCTTCAGAACTGCACAAGATTCCAGAAGATGGATATTCAAGGCAGAAAAAGGTTCACCAAGGTAAATGGACTTTGCTACAACTGCTTATCAAGGTAACATTCAATTAGGAATTGTTCTAGTAGATGTCGATGTGCAAAATGCAAACAAATGCATCATACATCGATACATCAGGATGTAAAAGCAAACAATTTGCATCCTAGGAATGTAGAAGCTACTAACCTACATTCCAAATCTGTTGAAGTTGATGTCAACGCCAACCCAAGGCAACTTCAACAGCAAACACAACACAGAGATATTAACAATGTTGGCCAAGTCAGACTAGTTACCAATCAGGGTACAGAAGATCGAACTACAAACCATACTTACACGAATCGAGAACGATCTTACGCGTTACTACCTACGG
>OZ005742.1:156636220-156703172 GCA_963930735.1 Dioctria linearis | reverse complement strand
TTAGAGAGCTTGCAAAAACAATTTGCGAAAAACGCTGATTTCAAATTGGAGAATGAGTAATGTTTAGACGAATATCTCAATTTAGGACACATGGAAGAGATAAACCCGCCTAAAGATGGCGAGAACCACTATTATATTCCTCATCATGCTGTATTCAAGGACAGTTCAACAACTAAACTAAGTGTTGTATTTGACGCATCCGCGAAGACGACAAATGGAGAGTCTCTCAATCAATATTTGTTAAAGGGGCCAACAATTCAGCCGACATTATTCATAACATTGTTGAATTGGAGAAAATATAGAACTGTCATGAATGCATACATCGAGAAGATGTACCGTATGATTGAAATTCAGCCGAATCATAGGACATTTCAGAGGATAGTGTGGCGACACCCAAAAAAGGGCATACTTCAAGACTATCAACTAAAGACAGTAACCTTTGGCACAACGTCAGCTCCATATCTGACCATAAGGACGCTTCGAAAATTGGCAAGAGATGAAAAACATAACTGGCCGCTTGTAGCAGATGCGGTATTTAATAACTTTTATGTAGACGATCTTTTGTCTGGAGCTGACAATTTAAAGGACGCAAAGGAATTACAACATCAACTTATACAAATGATGAATTCAGCTTCTAAAAGAAGATTACTTCACGTTTGCAATAAAACCACTGTCGCATCACGCAGTGTTTACAAAGCGCATCATCTTATCAGGGATCGCATCCCTATATGATCCTCTAGGATGGCTAGCTCCAGCAATCACAGAAGCTAAACTTCTAATGCAAGACTAATGGATTACGGGCTCATCATGGGATGATCCTGTTTCGGACAACATTAATCAGCTCTGGAGACAATTCACTGACAATCTTTACTTATTGGAGCAATTACTAACCCCGAGATGGATTCACTACTCGAAAGATTCATGCATGCAAATTCATGGATACTTCGACGCATCGTGCAAGGCATACGCTGCAGCAATCTACTTAAGATTAGAACAAGACGATGGTACAGTTGTTACACATTTGTTAACGTCAAAGACAAAGGTAGCACCCATTAAACCAATGACGATACCACGTTTAGAATTGAACGGTGCCTAACTTCTTGTAAGATTATTGAAGACCCCTGTACAGGGCATTCATTTGGAAAATATCCCCATAGTTGCTTGGACAGATTCAAAGATAGTATTGCAATAGATAAGGGAGCATTCCTCTAAGTGGAAAATCTATGTGGCCAATCGGATCGTACAAATCCAGGATAATTTGAAATTCGAGCATTGGCGACATATTCCATCAGGTAACAATCCAGCGGACGTTGCGTCACGTGGCATTACAATCCAGCAGCTCTTGAGCAATGAATTTTGGTGGCACCAACCCTCATGGCTATCGCAATTGCAAGACAACTGGCCACTCAACACTGATATTAAGGAATCAACCACATTCGAGCAAAAGCCACCAATGGTCAATGGCAGTGGAAATAGAATCCTATGTTGTGAACTTCATGCTCCTGGCTTTGCTTTGTATTTTGATCGTTTCCCTGAATCGGATTCAATATTGAATCCAGATCGGCATGCACACAAAACAGGGCTGGATTCTTATGGCTTTAATTCTTATATTCTAGCCATTTCTTTTCCTCTGAGGAAAACATAATCCTTCAGTCGTTCTGTTTCTCGCATTCAGGAATATGTGATACTACTTCCTGTTCAGAGTAAAAGTAGAATAAACATCTGTCACATATATACCTTCTACCATCATGTGTCGACGCTTGCGCAGATATGAGTCGATAAAGTTCTTTTCTCCAGCAGAAATAATATCTGCCAACATCATCATCATCATAGTCGTTATCATCATCCATATGATCTTCATCATCATCCTGGTCATAGTCATCTTGTAGCATTAAGAGATTTACATGTCGCTCCTTCCTGTGTTTCGTAAGTCTAACTGTAACTGTGGTGAAGGAACGCTCTTTCTCTAGGATGAATACTTTTATTGATAAATCGTTCTGGTCTTCAAATTGCGCAATTTGTTTAAGTGTCAAGGGAAATGTTATCCCAGATAAATTAAGTACCTACAGTTGAATAATATGGATATTATGAAGTCCGAGCGCAGTTAGCATTTGCTGCTGCAGTATATAGTGCTGATGTTACTGCCCACTGCCATGATTATATTTCACTTTAATGCAAGGTTTCTTTGATATAATCGCCTTCGGCAGAGGTATGTAAAACGATCCTCGAACCGACTTAAACTTGTCGATATGTACTGCTAAATGTATTACAGAATGCAGTGTCCAACCACTATCTTTCTCTTGTAACTCTTCTAGCTAAGTGAGTATTCGATCATAAATATTTAATTTTCACCACTAATTTAAATTATCAACCGCAGTTCTTGCTTGAAAATATTTAGTGCCTTTAATAACTTAATTATTACCAGTTCCTCTAATAAATTCACTACAAAACGTTGTAGAAACTTTAATATGAAATTATTGTGTTAAGGTATTTTTAATTCGACGAGCAAGTAACTTGGAGGCATCTTGCATAAATAGCTTAGGATCTTTTCACTTAACATAATCACTTCTTCTTAGACGTAGAGTAATTCCAAGACCTCAGTGGTGTAGCATATTCCCTTACGCTACTCTTTTCCTTCCCCTCTTAGTTCTTTTTTCGTTGCTCGGCTTCACTACTGCCTGTAGAGAAACCCCCATTATTTTCCCAGGGTAGCTGTAAAGGGGTGAAAGAAAAAGGTAATATTTTTGAGAAGTAGCCCTATGCTACTTCTCCATAAAAATAAAAACCCTGAAAAGAAAAGTTATACATTTTTGTGAAGTAGCCCTATGCTACTTCTCCATATTTTACCAATCCTGCAAGGAAAAGAAAAAGCCCCGGAGGAAAACATGTCTATTTATGTATATGCTTGCATATCAAGTCCGATTCAGCAACAAAAATTAAGAATATCCAAAAGTGGAAAACATGCCAATTCATGCAAAATACGCACAAATTACATTTTTACCACATTAAACTTATCGCTAGTCAGTCAGCATTCCAGACCCGAAACGGTAATTCGACTAGCCGTAAAACATCATGCGATCCTATCAGATGATGCATTAATACAGGCCCGCCAAGAATTCTTAGATAATTCTCGCTCAATCACCGATTCTGCTGCTACCAAAATACAGGCGAATGATACATATACACCCACGCTTAGGCAGTAGAACAGTCGGACGAGTTGAGCACGATGATGAAAGCGATGGTGTGAAGGAGTTCAGTTTGTTCTGAGCTGCGCGCAAGTACGCTGTTCGGTCCCAGACTTCTTTCTGGAAAATATTTCTGTGAACATTTTATATTTAAAAAAAAAAAAATCAAAATTAATGAAGTGCATATTTACCTGCCGTCGCAGTGATATTCGACCGTGTTCGTTTCGATTTTTGTACATATTTCCTGGAATAAACTAAAAAGGAAAACTTTTATTTGATTAATTAAAATTAATAATAATTAATCGTGCATACCTACCTTCGATTTTGTGCATATTTCCTAGAATAAAAAAAAAAAACTTTCTTAGTAAATGTTTCAATCAGTAAAATTAATAGTAGTTAACCGCATATTTACTTCGTAGTGCCATTTTACAGTTTTATTTTCGCATTTTGTTCATATATTCTGGAATAAAACAAAAGGAAAACTTTTATTTGATTAATTCAAATTGATAATAATTAAGTCGTGCATACATACTTTCGATGCGTGCATATTTCCTGGTATGAAAAGGAAAGTATGTTACAATCTAAAAATCCAAAGAAATTGAGTGAATTTTATTTGTCAGCGTAGTGACTTTTCCTTTTTCATTCGGTGCACATTTCCTGGAATAAAAAACGAAAGTATTTCAGTGAACATTTTATATTTTAAAATTCGCAATTAATTAAGGAATTTTTACCTGTGATCGTAGTGATTTTCATCATTTTCTTTTTCCATTCGGTGCACATTTCCTGGAATAAAAAGGGAAAATATTTCAGTGAATATTTTATATTTTAAAATACGAAATTAATTAAGGAATATTTACCTGTGATCACAGTGACTTTTCGCAGTTTTCTTCGTGTTGTCCATGTATATTTTGCTGAAATGAAAAGGAAAACATTTTATAATTTAAAAAGCAAATTAATTAAGTGAATATTATCTATAATCGCAGTGACTTTACATAGTGTTTTTCGTGCATGCTATGCACATTTTCTGATACAAAGAGGAAAGAATTTTATTTTAAAGGCAAATTAAATGAATATTCACCGTTGCCGCAATGACCTTACACAGTTTCCTTCTTGCATTCCGTGCACACTTCCTGGAATAAAAAGCAAGTATTCTCTGTTCTCTGTGGATATTCGATTAGAAGAAAAGAAAAGAAAAAAAACCAAAGGAAGTTATTGGGCTTGTAGGCAACCACGCTAATTTGCTAAGTAGCTGAAAAAAACACTAAAAATTATTTAAAAACACTTTAAATATACAACATGACATTCGCGCGCGACAGTGTCAAAACAACGTAAACCTCATAATTTCGCGACGTTTGACATATCGCAATCACGTAGAATTGAACCGTGATTTCGATGGCCGCGTTCGTTTCGCGATATTCTAGAAGAGAAACGTAATATTCGCGGTTTTTTATTAATACATTTCCCACAATGAGTGCGAAAGAGACTCACTACATTGAAATGAAACGTAGCGAATCGAGATTTATATAGCAAATGCTCCAAAATTTACAAAAAATGATTAAAAACATCGAATCTACAATCAATTTTCAAGACAAAATTATCAAAATGTAGAGTATTTAATTTGCTATCTTTTGACAGTAAGAAAATTTCAGTCTTTTGTCATTTTCAGTGAAATTTTTGAATATTTCACTTTATAAATGTAGAAACGGAACAAATGTCTCTATAAAGAGAGGGTCATTTCGTCAATCGTTCTTCTTTTTCATCGACTTGTCAAGAGAAATACAGCTGCCGAAAGGTCACAGTGTTTCAAATTTGCAAAGTTTTAAAAGGTCTCATTGATTAAAAAATAGCGCATCTTCATTTTTAACGTAAAGTTCATTTTTTCAACATTTGTAACGTTCTGCCCTCACGCTACTTTCCGGTCTTCTTTCTGTTGTTTTTTTTCTTTTCATCATAAAAATTCCTTTTTTTTCTTTCTTCTTCTATTTCTCTCCTTTTAAATTTTTTTTATTATTATCCATTTTCTTTTATTTTTACTATTTTTGTTTTAATTCCTCGGGTGCCTAAAAAGGGGATAAAACTTAGTTATTTTCGAGAAGTAGCCTTATGCTACTTCTCCATATCACAAATTCCTGAAAAGGGGTAAAAATTTAAATATTTTCGAGAAGTAGCCCCATGCTACTTCTCCATATTACAAATTCCTAAAAAAAAAATAAAAAATTTAAATATTTGCGAGAAGTAGCCCTATGCTACTTCTCCTTATTACAAAACCCCTGAAAAGAAGAAAAAACGTAAAACCTGAAGGGAAAGCATCAACAAGTAAAATATTTTAAATGAAAAAAAATCCAATTTGTGTAAAATGCACACAAATTATAATTTTTCTACATAAAACTTACCGCTAGCCAACCAACATTACAAGCACGCAACTGCAATGCTGCTAGCTGTAAAGCATCACGCGAAACCAACATGCAATGCATTACAGTAAAGGCCAAAACACAGTGAGAGCGACACAACAATGTTGGCAGCTTAGTTGGCAACAATATCGCATTTAAAACACAGTGGACGCGACTCGACAAATGTTTTTGACAGCAGTCACTGTTTTATTTATTGTAAAAGAAATGGAAACAAGGAAAGAACTAAGAAAAATCTTTAGTATAGCTTATGCGACTTTCTTAAAATTGTAAAAGCAGAAAGAAAAAGCTAAAAAAAAGAAGATGAGATTGCCATACAAGGGATGACATTTATCGTACAGCATAACTTTTTCCCCATTTAACTCTATAAATTCCTCCTCAAAACTCATAATTTCTCAAACTAATTAAACAAATTCATTTTATTAAAGTTTTTAATAACTAGTTTATTTACTACAATCTTTTAATTTGCTATTCTTTATAAAAATAACCAAATCCACATAACATCAATGTCAATTATTCACTGTCCACACAGAAATGTCAATTAAGTTGGCGACTAATTTAGAGATTTTCCCAAACTTTTTGTTGGCAACTCGTCGAGTCGCTCTCATTGTGTTAAGTATATGAGACTTCCATATATTCGAATCTTTGACAGCAACCAATTTACGGCGACTTTGTTGTGTCGCTCTCACTGTGTTTTGGCCTTAAGCCCGCCCGAAAGAAATTCCAAAAAAATTGCCGCCCGACAGCAAGATTCGAGATTGGTGCGAAGAAAAAGTGCTCGTGTCGGTTGGTTGAACGGGCTGTAATGTACGCAGACAGCGGGCAGTCGATTTTGAACAAGCGACTTGTTAGGCAGCTGCTTGCGGAGTTAGTGCTGAAAAATTAAAAAGAATTAGTTTTTTTTGTAAAGTACCTGTGACATGGTTCTGAAAAATCGAGAAAATTATCGTTTGAAAATTACCTACGACGACAGTAGAATTCCTTAGTGACTTTGATCACCTGAAATTATCATATTATTAGTTGGTGCTGAAAAATCGATAAAATTAGTGTTTGAAAATTACCCGCGACGTCAGTGGGATTTATTAGTGACTTTGATCACCTGAAATTATCATATTATTAGTTGGTGCTGAAAAAATCAAAATAATTAGTGTTTGAAAATTACCTGCGACGTCATTTGGATCTATCAGTGACTTTGATCACCTGAAATTATTATATTATTAGTTGTGATGAAAAATCGAGCAAATTAGTTCTTGAAAATTACCTGTGACGTCTGTAGAATCTATTAGTGACTTTGATCACCTGAAATTATCATAATATTAGTGGTGATGAAAAATCAATAAAAATATTGTTTGAAAATTACCTGTGACGACAGTAGAATTCCTTAGTGACTTTGCTCACCTGAAATTATCATATTATTAGTGGTGATGAAAAATCAAGAAAATTAGTGTTTGAAAATAACATTGGGCGTCAGTAGGATTTATTAGTGACTTTGATCACCTGAAATTATCATATTATTAGTTCGTGCTGAAAAATCAATAAAATTAGTGTTTGAAAATTACCTGCGACGTCAGTAGGATATATTACTGCCTTTGATCACCTGAAATTATCATATTATTAGTGGTGATAAAAAATCAATAAAATTATTGTTTGAAAATTACCTGCGACGTCAGTAGGATTTATTAGTGACTTTGATCATCTGAAATTATCATATTATTAGTTGGTGCTGAAAAAATCAGAAAAATTAGTGTTTGAAAATTACCTGCGTCGTCAGTAGGATCTATTAGTGACTTTGATCACCTGAAATTATCATATTATTAGTTGGTGCTGAAAAATCGATAAAATTAGTGTTTGAAAATTACCTGCGACGTCAATGGGATTTATTAGTGACTTCGATCACCTGGAATTATCATATTATTAGTTGGTGCTGAAAAAATCAAAAAAAATAGTGTTTGAAAATTACCTGCGACGTCAGTAGGATCTATTAGTGACTTTGATCACCTGAAATTATCATATTCTTAGTGGTGATGAAAAATCAATAAAATTATTGTTTGAAAATTACCTGTGACGACAGTAGAATTCCTTAGTGACTTTGCTCACCTGAAATTATCATATTATTAGTGGTGATGAAAAATCAAGAAAATTAGTGTTTGAAAATAACATGCGGCGTCAGTAGGATTTATTAGTGGCTTTGATCACCTGAAATTATCATATTATTAGTTCGTGCTGAAAAATCAATAAAATTAGTGTTTGAAAATTACCTGCGACGTCAGTAGGATTCATTAGTGACTTTGATCACCTGGAATTATTATATTATTAGTTCGTACTGGATTATAAAAGAAATTATTTGTTGGAAAATTACCTGTGACGTCAGTAGGACTATTTAGTGACTGTGATCACCTGGAATTATTATATTATTAGTTCGTGCTGGATTATAAAAGAAACTAATTGTTGGAAAATTACCTGTGACGTCAGTAGGATTTTTAAGCGCCGTTGATCAACTGGAATTACTATATTATTAGTTAGTGCTGGGATATGAAAGAAATTAGTTTTGAAAATTACCTGCGACGTCAGTAAGACTCTTTAGTGACTTTGATCACCTGTGAATAATGACATTATTTAGTTGGTGCTGGAATATAAAAGACAGGTTGTTTTTTTTGTGAATTACCAGCGACATCAGCTGGATTCGTGAGTGACTTTGATAACTTACCGTCGATGTAGCTCTGCTATATATCGTTTTTTTTTATTCTCATATGGAAAAATTGAAAGAAAGAAAGAATAAGTGAATTTAATAACTCTCTAATTCTAACTTACCTGCGTTATAGTGCAGAGGTGCATAGTTTTCTTCTCATTTGGGAAAACTGAAAGAAAGAAAGTACAAGTGAATTTAATAACTCTATAGTTCTAACTTACCTGCGTTATAGTGCAGAGGTGCATAGTTTTCTTCTCATTTGGAAAAACTGAAAAGAAGAAAGAATAAGTGAATTTAATAACTCTATTATTCTAATTTACCTGCGTTATAGTGCAGATGGGCATAGTTTTTTTTTATTCTCATTTGGATAAACTGAAAGAAATAAGGAATAGTGAATTTGATAACTCAATAATTATAACCTACCTGCGTTACAGTGCAGACGTGCATAGTTTTGTATTCTCATTTGGAAAAGCTGAAAGAAAGAAAGAATCGTATACCTCATGATTTTATGAATGTAGGAGAAGTATAATAAAGATCCATGGGACCCGCAACTCTACCCATCTCACTGTTGGTGTTTGGCAGAAGTTTGAAGAAGCAGAGACAGGTATAATCCTGGGAATATGTAAGTGCTCTTATCTTTATCTTTTGATGCATCTTGCTAGTTAAGCCTCTGTATATGTACAGAGTTATATACATACGTTATTTTTTTCATATATCTTTTTATTATTTTTTTTGCGCTAGGATAGTAGGGCTTAATGACTAGATTAGTATAACATATAAAAATAGAAAGAAAGGGTATTATGTATGTTATAACGGAGAGGATAGAATTGAATAAACTTAAAGTTACATGATCACCCTTGAATGGTGACCGGGTTGTCATTACTTGTTTTTTTTAAATTTTTCCTAAACAATTTGTTTGTCTCTTACTATTATTATTTTTCCTTGTTTTTTTTTGTTTGTTATTTCTTTTGTTTCAGATTAAGCAATCGATGTAATGCCAAAGGCAGAGTGACTTTGGTGAGCGGTATTTAACATTAGAAAGCTGGCAAATTCGCTAACGATCTCTACCATGGGGTCAGTGTTGACCTAAATCCTAATGCTGTTGGCGTGATGGCAGCGGAGTAGAACCCATACACACACACACAAACCCTTCAATCATGGGGCTAAGATTCTTTTTAGGTTGTGACGTCTTAGCCAGGGAGGATGGGGGTGCTGGGCCCGAACGTCAAGCCTAGACTGCCCCAACACCTGCAGTCCACTCTCTCGCTCCTCTGCTCCTCATGGTGTCGATGATCTTCCGGGTGACACTTCCAATGTACGGAGTTGCAGCTTGCTTCACTTGGTGTACTAGTAATGACCCTAGTAATGACTCTAAACAAACATGCGATGACCTGGAGCACCATGAAAATTTGCTTCAAAACCTTCAGCGGAACGAAAATCATTCGCTGCAACTGCAGATGGTACAATCACAGATTGATCTTCATCAACAGCAGCGACTTCAGCATCAGCAGCAACAGCAGCAACTACAGCATCAGCAGCAACAACGACACCATAAGCACCAAAGACAGCAACGAAAACCACGGGCACATGAACAGGGGCCGCGCCCTAACAAGCAGTATCAAAAGCCGGAGCAACAATTCCAGCTGCAGCAACAACATCTACAGCAGCCTCAGCGTCAGCAGCAGCATCAGCAACAATTGCAGGAGCTACAGCAACCGCAGTTACAACGGCAACTACTGGATCATCAATCCTTACATTCTGCCGCACAGGAATTAGAATCTGTTGCTTCGTCTCGGACTTTGGTTGCGGATAGTGCCCCCACCAACGATACCTCGCCTGCAGTTGGAGATGCTGTTGAGGTGCGGCCAGCCAGGCTTCCCAAATGTGTTTTCGTCTCTAGAGTACATCCTGACACCACTGAAGACGAAATTATTAAGCACATTTCATCACGTATCGGCACTCCGAGCTCTTTGATTGCCTGCAAGAAGTTATCTACTCGACATGCTCACGAGCAACGCTCATTTTCTGCGCCTTTCAGGATTTTAGTTCCGGAAAATCTGTTTCAGGCGGTGCTTTCTCCTGATAGATGGCCCTGCAATTCCATTGTGCGTGAATTTATTCCTAAGGGACGTTCCGGATCTTGTAGTATGGCAAAAAACTTGTTAGCGAAATCTCGGTCTACTACGCCAACGTAACTGGTCTTCGCTCTAAGACGACTCGCCTTTTTACAAGTTCGGCGAATTCCTGTTTCGACGTGCTTAACCGAGACATGGCTGTGTGGGAAGATCGCTGATGAAGAGCTTTTTGGTCCCGAGTTCTTGTTGTTTCGCCGTGACCGCCATCGTCTGTCTCTGGATGCTCCTGTTGGAGGTGGAGTACTTTGTGCTGTTCGTCGCGACCTTCCTTGTTTCTTGGTTGACTTTGTTGATTCCGGTGATCTGGAGTTTATTTGTGTGGCTCTGAGGCTTTCACACAAAACTGTATATATTGCTACAGTTTATATCCCTCCATGCACATCTGCTGATATATTTGATTTGTTGGCTTCATGTATAGATAGGCTTACTGAAGTTCTGGTGCCTGCCGATGAGTTGTTGCTTTTTGGTGATTTTAACCTGCTTAATGTGAGTTGTGTACACTCTCTGGACGATGAGGGCTTGCTGCCCTCTTTTTTAGCGACTCCTCAACATGCCATATCATTTATTGACAACATTATTTCTTAAGGCCTAATGCAGTCTAGCGGTGTGACTAATGACTCTGGAAAACCTCTTGACCTGGTATTTTCGTCTGATCCCTATGGTACTCTCGTTAAGCGTTGTTTAACTCCTATCGTTCCTGAAACAAGTCATCATCCGGCACTACATACAGTTTTGTTTTTTGATCCTGTAACTTCATCATCTAATGCTTCTATTAATTACGAGTATTGTTATAACTTTAAAAAAGCTGATTTTAACAAAATGAATGAATGGCTATCCGCTTGCGACTGGACCAGTGTTCTGGGTGAACGTGACATTGATAAAGCTGTGAGCTCGTTTTATGACATCCTATTGCTTTGTTTTACTCACTGTGTACCACTTGTTAGTTCGAATCGTACTTCGCATTGTCAACCGTGGATCAATGGCTCTTTGAAGCATATTAAAAATTTGAGGAATAAAGCTTGGAGCAGGTTCTGTTCCTCAAGGAGCGATGCTGATTACGTAACTTATTCTAATTTGCGTACTCAGTACATATCGTACCTGACTGATTCTTATAATGATTATATACATAGAATGAGGTCGGCCTTACGTACGGAACCTAAGCAATTTTGGAAGTTTGTGAACTCGAAGCGCAACTGTGATGGATACCCTTCATCGTTGCGTCTTGGAAACATAGATAGTGTTGATCCCTTGGAGACTTCCAATCGTTTTGGTGACTTCTTTAAAACTGCCTTCTGTGATAACCACTGTGATATTAGCTATAACGATTTTATCCATTTGACGAAGCTTCCGATGACTTCTCTTCAACCTAAGGACCTGTTGTTCGATGAAGCGTCTGTCTTCAAGTACATTTCAAGCATAGCTGATAGTTTTTCTATTGGTCCGGATGACGTTCCTTCCACGCTCATAAAACATTGTGCTACGTCCATCGTTTCTGTTTTGTGTTATATATTTAATTTATCTTTAACCTGTGGTGTTTCTCCTAAACAATGGAAGCTTTCTTTGATTATTCCTTTTCACAAGAAGGGTAATAAGTGCGACATTTCTAACTACAGACCCGTCGCTAAGTTATGTTGTATTGGTAAGATATTTGAAGCCATGGTTTGCGATGTTTTGTCGTTCCACTACAAGCCTTTCCTGCGCTCTTTTCAGCATGGCTTTACGAAGGTTAAATCTACTACGACTGATTTGTTAGAGTTTACCAATTTCTGCATTTCTGCAATTGCAAGCGGAAAGCAAGTTGATTGCATATTCACGGATTTTAGTAAAGCTTTTGACCGAATCAATCATAAAATCTTGATTCATAAGCTGACTCTTATTGGTTTTCCTTCTGTTTCTGTCAATTGGCTTCATTCTTATTTATCGGATCGTACGCAGCGAGTTATATTTCGCGAAGCTCTTTCTGACGTAATAGATAATACTTCTGGTGTTCCTCAAGGCAGCCATCTCGGACCACTCCTTTTTATTATTTTCATTAATGACGTATCTCTGATTTTGACTAATTCAAGAATACTTTGCTATGCTGACGATGCCAAAATCTTCGGTATTGTTTCTAATGAAAACGAGTGTGGAATTCTAAATTTGGACTTAGACACCTTTCATAAATGTCTTCCTCTCAACATCAACAAATGTACAGCTATGTCCTTTTCTCGTAAAAGGAGGCCATTGAACTTCAATTATACCTTAGATGGATGCTTATTATCTAGACTTGACAAAACCAAGGACTTGGGTGTCTTCCTTAATACACGTCTTTCCTTCGAGGATCATATAAATACAATCGTTGCCAGGGCTAATGCTACTATGGGGTTTGTAAAGAGTTGGTCAAAGGAGTTTAATGATCCATTCATAACGAAGGTCCTTTACTGCACATTTGTTAGACCTATTTTGGAGTATGCCAGTCCGGTCTGGTCTCCTTTTTATGCTGTATACATAAATCGTATTGAGGCTGTGCAGCGGAGATTCGTTCGTTTTATTCTGCGTGGACTTCATTGTCATAACCCTATTATTTTACCTCCATATGTTGATAGGCTTAAACTCTTTCCATTGGATTCTCTTGAAAATAGCGAAAAGCTTCCAGAGTTGTTTTTGCGTTTCAGTGTATACAGGGAGCGACAAATTCTCCTGAGCTCTTAAATACTTTCAATATATCTATTCCTGCGCGCTCCTTGAGGAACCACGACTTCCTCGTCGTTCCTCATCATAGTACGAACTATGGTTTTCACGAGCCGATTTCATCAATGTCTCGTCTCTTTAACAACCAGTTTGATTCCATTGACTTTCATCTTCCAAAAAGTCAATTAAGAGATCAGCTTAATTAAAGTTACTTTTCATTTTATTATTATTGTTTTTTTACTTTTGGTCATTATCATTGTTTACATATGTATAATTTTTTTTTTGTATACTTAGTAGTCAGATCTTTGATGAAGTTCTAAATAAATAAATAAATGACGTTTTGTTTCCAGCTTTAGGTCCGCGGAGGACAACGCCCTGTTCCAAGTCCGAGATCGTAACACCTTTCTTTGTTTTACTTCTCTCTTCTTTTAACTTCCAGGTCCACTAGTACGTCCGTCCGCCCAAGGTCAATTTCATCAGTCTCTCCGTCTGTCCGTGGTCTGAACTACACAATTCAACACAGCTTACATGCATCAAAGGGATGTGGGTGGCAAGAACCACTCCCAATCCGGCTGTCAACTAGCGGGAAAATGCTGTGTCGCCACCCCGGCGATGATTTTTGTGGCAGGAGATGCTGGCGGCAGTGCCTGCCTATACTCAGGTTGAAGTGTGTATAGGTAGCACTGCCCGCAGGCATACTCATTTGCTACACATTAATAATTAATTTTTCATTTTTTGTGCATAATAATTTTCTGTTTTAATTCACCTTTTCAATGCGCTTTAATTTTATTTTATTTTCTTTGCTGCAATTAGTTTATTTCTCAATACATTCTACAAATTATTTTTTTGGTAAATTTTTCAACGCGCGTATTTCGCATTTGTTACATAAATTTCGAAGTAATTAGTCTCAGCTGGATAAATCATTGGAAAGGATGATTGTCCGTAAAGTGTGAACGCATGCTATTGTGGATGTTGGTTACACTAAATAGGAATCACAAAATAATTAAGATTTATCTAAGAATATTACATTTTATACAGAAAATAGTCAATTTAATTAATCTATACACAGTGTCAAAATCTGCCTTTTCTAAGGTCAGCTTCTCACTACGTGATAATTTAATTCACAATTGGAGTTTCAATTAATATTTCTCTTTCAGCAATAGTTTGTAGGACTAAATAATAAGGAAGATAAAGAATTAAAGCTTAATTTGAATTATTTATTAGCAGTAAGAAATTTGAGCAGAATTCATAATCATTAACTTAGATATAGATTTAAATGAATTAAAGAATTTTAGTTTGTTTTAAGATTAGTTTGAAATAATATATTTAGTAATTAATTTTTATAGAGCAAAAAAAATCGTTTAGAGAATAAAAGTCAGTGATAAATGAGCAACCAAACGATATTTTTTTTATTACCGCTACACTACCGTCACCTACATGTGATTATGCCTAGATGCTGTTGTGAATTTTAGTTTCTACGTTGATTGACAGCAGGTAGCAGGCATCAGTGTCGTGGCAGCGTATTGAAAGCTCATTTTTTGTGCCCACACGTGGCAGTTTTCAGTTTTTTTTAGCTGATATTCCATAAGAGAGAGGTTTATATTAGTAGTAGCTTATTGGAAGTTGCACTAGTGCTTAAACTGAAGAAAATCAACTCATTTTTATATTTGCAGGTGACAAATAAAGATTTCGCAGCACGGTATCAATTTATGAATGCGCACAACTTCTGTTCTACAAGAGGAATGAAGAAATTGGGCAGTTCAGACATTTTTGTTTTGGTTAAATCAGCTGTCAGTCAAATTGGCAGTAGCACAAGTTTCTCTACGATTCAATCAGCTAGATAAGCCAACAGTTAGTAGAAGCGCTTTTAGGGCTAGTCATATGCATTGCAATAGCACAGAAAGGTGACTGTAAATTTTCTAATGGAGTTTCCTCCCAGCGTTGAGTTTTTTTTTATTATGAAAAGCAAAGAATAAATAATCATCTTGTCACATATTAGCTGGGTTATTGATGGATATTTTCACCTTCTAGTTCTCCATTCATCTTCTGAGACGGCCACCAGACGGCTTCGTTGGGGCTTCGCCTGGCAGCTTTTTTTTGTTCTCTGTTTTTTTTCAGTTTCTTCTCCCCCTCCCTGTAGGTACAGCATGATGCACCAAGTCTAGAGTCATTCGGCAGGAATGGACGCGGACATGATTGTGGAGGCTTGCACGCAGACACACCCATAGTCTTACATCTGGACTTATATGGGGCTAAGCAAATAAACAAAGCTTTGGAGGCTTCGTCATGGTGGATGGGGGCGACTTGGCCCATGTTCCCCAAAGCCGGGGCTCTACTGTTACCAAGCACTCCCCTCACGCTCTCGCTCTCACTCTATGTTCAGCTCAAGATTCTCTCTGGGCGTTGACTGTTCTCCGGGTGTTGCATATGGGTACTGCGTCAACAAGGTCTTTTCCTTTCGCAATTTGCTAAGTTTCGCAGCTACATTTCGTTTTCAGGTCAAGAAGATTCAGCAAGAAGCAGTCTCGCACAAATTTCTTTTTCTTTTTCAGGCCGACCATCTGAGGTCATCATTTAATACCTTTTTTTCGCCCGTTCGTCTGCAGTCCGCAATTCAGCCGCGTCAAGCATTAAACAATCCGTCTGTCGGTGTTTTGTTTTGAGTATTTTGCAAAGTTGACAAGCATCGAGGAGATGTGCGTGGCAAGAAAAACCGCACCCCGCCTGAACACTAGCGGCGAATTACTGTGCAGCCACCCACGCGTATCCCCAACATGATTTTTGCAACAAGGGGGTCTTAACCGCAATCTATGTCTATTCTTGTCTAGAGTATACGTAAACATGGTCGACGGAGAGTCGCTCCGTGTTACAAATGGCGCCCAAGTTAGTTTTTCTTTCAGGACTTTAGTCAAGCATCCCTTGACTAAATGTAAGAACGATTTCAAGTTTAAATTTTTGATTCTTCTGGTCGCCCATTTTGCTTTACAAATGGCGCCCAACCGGTTTATTATCCCTTGCATTTAGTCAAGCCTCACTTGACTAAATTGCAAATACAAACAAATTTTATATTTCTGGTTTCATTTGTTTGCTTCGCTACAAATGGCGCCACATTTCGGTTTTCTTTTGATCTTTAGTCAAGCTTCTCTTGACTAATGCGGAACTGTCTCGGGTGCTGACCCGGGATTGTTTTCGGTTCGGCGGGGCAATGGTGGCTGTGTCGGCATTACTTTAGGCTGGTAGCTCCCCGCAGTATGGCTGGTCCATACCATGAGGGGGATGTCGATTCACCAGTCCTTAGTGTGGCAACCGACTTGAAGTGACCAATATAATTCTCGGAGAGGTTTCCTTGTTTTTTTTTGCATTTGGCCAGGTGTTTCTTGACTAAAGTGTAAATACAATTCCGAGTTTAACCTTGTGATTTTTCCTTTCAATGCGGCTTCCAATAAAAAAATTTCTATCATCCAAAACCAAGTCTCTTCAAGATTATCGGTATTTCGATTAATGACTATTTCCTTCTTTTTGTGAAAGGACACCCAATCTCATAAACCGCTTACACATGTTTCCTTCAGAATTGCTACCCTGTTTGGCAGTAAGCTGACTTTTTGCGTGACACGCACTGGATTGGAGGCCATGGCTTCGGTTTGAGAATGCCAAATCGGCGAGTACTCAACATTGAATATTGGTCTGTAGTATGAACCGAATTAATGCATCTACAGTTTTACCGGCGAGTTGATGAGCCATGTTCATCCGTGCGATTTATATGTCTTTGCTGTCAGGATTGTGCAACCAGCCCCGAATAAGAGTAGTACCCTCTGTCTAAGTTCTCATCTCTTCGGTAGCCAGCAGGTCTTGTGCGCGAGGCCTACTTCACCTGAAGCCAAACTTCTGCTTGTGGACGCCGAGACGATGACCACTAGGCGGTGTATTTGCCTGACGAGCTAGTCAGCTGAGCCAAACCTGGAAAGTTGATGAACGACGATCATCGGTTTTGACTGTGCTCTTGTCAGATTGTTGCAGCTTGGTAGTCCCATAATGAGATGCATGACTAGTAGCTTGCTGCTTTCTCTTACGTACTACGTGCTTGCGTGGTGCCCCGCTCCTTGGATCTTGCTTGGAATTGTATCGGTGACTCTAACGGGAGGATGGCTGCTGAGCATCCTCTAGATTGGTATCCGATTCGGAGTGATCGATGCAATACCTGGGTGATGTTTTCAGAGCGGAGTTCCACCCGAGGTGAAGTAAGATGGCCTCCCTTTCCTTTAAATACCCATTTATAGCACCCTATAGCCAAGCTTCGGCTCGTGGACACCGAGGTGATCACCACTTGGCACGTTACCTCCTATTTAAACTTTAATTTTTCCAGTTCTTTGCATTGAAGTGCTCTTCTCTTCAGTGATATATAGGCGGGCTTTGGGCTTGCGGGCTCCACTGGGAAGCGAAGCTTCGGTTAGCGGCCATTGAACAGCCGACCACTCCATGCAGGCAGGTCTGAAGACTCAAACGTCTGTTTCAACCCAACAAGTTGATGAACGACGTTCATATATCTTGAACCTGTCCTTATTAGATTGAGGCAGCGTGGCGTTTTGGATGATTCTTATTTGTAACTCTTCGCGCTAGCGTGGCGCTCCGCTCACATGACTCTGTTTAGAGCTGCTTCGATCTCTCTGACGGGAGGATGACTGTTGAGCATCCTCTGGATTGGTATCCCGCTTGGAGTTAACGATGAAATGCCGGGATGGTGATCTTGGAGCCAAGCTCCATACGAGATGAAAGTCTCCTTTTTATTTTTTGTTATTAGTCCCCATGAATCTTACCTAATTAGAGTGATGAGAGGCACAGTCGATTAGTGATTGATGAGCGTTGTATGCGACGCATTCTGTGTTGAATGTAATTTCCGTTCACTTCTGCTGGTTCCAGGAAGAAGTTCGTATTATCGGTTTTGTTGTATAATGTATCGCTACCGAATTATCTTGTTCATCGTTATCGATTATATTACTGGGTTATTAGGTATCTAAGTATAGTGCACATATCGTATACCCTGGGGGTGTTTTTTTTAAATATATCCTTATTTATCACCGCTAGGATTTCCCTCTTGACCAGCTTAATCACCGACCTCTCACCGTACCTTGATTTGTTGACTTCGGTCTCTCGCCAAGTTGATGAACGATGTTCATCCCTCCTGATTTTATCCTTGGTTAAGAGAGTGCTTGTCACGATCATGCATTGTAAGACGGCAACTTGAAGTTCCGTTCTTCGACATTGCAACAATTCCCTCCCCATTAAGCAATCGTTTCCTGTGGGAGACCAGTGTAATATAGATTCACCGAAGACTTAGCAACTAGCCTGATTCTGAGCAAGCTCCCTGTGGGTGGACGGGGCGAGAGAGAGAGAGAGAGAGAGAGAGAGAGAGAGAGAGAGAGAGAGAGAGAGAGAGCGAGATTTCATTTTTGCTATTTCAGCAGTGGCTGAACCTTTTTGTTTTTTGCGTGTGTTGGAACGAGTGTGTCTCACCTCTCATCGTGCCGTCATGACGACGCCCTTCATGAAGGGAAAATATCGACGCTTCATTTTATTATTGACGCTATATATCTGTTTTGTAATTTTTATGCAATCACCCAATCTTAACTATTAGTAGAGTAATACACTGTTGTGTTATTGATAATTCTAACGTACACCGTCGTTTTTTTGCGGTTATTTTCAAAATTTATTTATATTGTTATCGAGATAATTGTCCAGTTCCAAGTGAACCAATTCGATGCAAACCAAGTAGTGCGTATAGTGAGCGAGATTTTATTTTTTTTTGTCTAGGCATTGTGAATATAAAATTTTTTTTTTCTTCGACACTGCTAGTAATCCAATGATCGAGATAAGTAGAACCAACTTTGCTTTCTTGACGAGCTATGGAATCACTGTCGTGGCGCAGAAATTGTTTACTCGAATTCCGCGGCGAAAACTATTTTTCTCTGTAGTCTTAAAAAGGCATCCGGCAAACATCACTTGCGAACTATAGGCTACCGCAAACCCTTCTACTGCTTCTTCAGTGGTGGGTGATAAACCTCTTTCACGTTGCTACTAACCCCTTCTGGGTTAGTCATCATTTGAAGGATTTTACTTTCCTCTCCTTTCTTCAATTTTCTTCCAATAAAAGAGTGTACCAGCGTCAGCGAGTGTGGATCTAGTCTCTGTGGAGTGTAGGGTTTTATTTTATATTAGCTCTAAGCTGTCAACTTTAGACGGTCCAAGTCCTTCCTACTGACCCCTTCTGGGTTAGCCTTCATTTGAAGGATTTCACCTTCCGGTCCCCGGACTGCACCCCGCGGACTGCACCCGGCGGGATTTCCTTCGTCCTGAGTGAGTTGAAAGATGAATTCTATCTGTTACAAAGCGATTTCCTCGCTTGGGATTGGGGAGGTTTCCGGGATGTTGCCACCGGATTGAACAGAACACAGAAACGATAAGTAGTGCCGTTTCACCGACTCATTCGTAGTGTCGAGCCTAACATTCCCTACATAATAAACCGATCGCTGCACCTCCTCCTGGTCGGCCCATTGGCCGAGTCGAGTTGATAGACGAAGTCTACCTGTTGATAGGTCCTCCCTCGCTCAAGGCGAGCTAGGATTATGGCCGCAGATGAGACGTTTATTTTTCAACAACTCAGAGTTTAGCGCATGCCCGGCTTGAGACTCTGGTGGATCGTCCCACCGTTGGGCGCGTTGTGGCTGAGCTTTTTTTCTTTTATTGCATATCCTGGCCTATGTCTCGTGTCAAAGCCCAGCTTGAGACTCTTATCTCCGTGGGTCGTCCCCACGCTGCAGCGTATTCCCTTACGTTACCCGTCTCCTTCCTCTCTTCGTTCGTTTTTCGTTTATTCGGCTTCACTACTGTCTGTGGAGAAACTCGCATTATTTTCAAAGGGTACCTGAAAAGGGGTGAAAAAAAAGTTCATATTTTTTAGAAGTAGCACTATGCTACTTCTCTGTACAAATAAAAACCCTGAAAAGAAAAGTTATACATTCTTGAGAAGTAGCCGTATGCTACTTCTCCATATTTTACCAATCCTGCAAAGAAAAGAAAAAGCCCAGAAGAAAAATGTCTATTTACATATATGCTTGCATATCATGTCCGAGGTAAAAATAACAACAAAAATTAAGAACATTCAAAAGTGTAAAAAATGCCAATTCGTGCAAAATACGCACAAATTACATTTTTACCACATTAAACTTACCGCTAGTCAGTCAGCATTCCAGACCCCAAACGATAATTCGCCTAGCCGTAAAACATCATGCGATCCTATCACATGATATATTAATACAGGCCCGCGGATAATTCTTAGAAAATCTCGCTCATATCACCGATTCTGCTGCTACCAAAGTACAGGCGAATGATTCATACACACCCTCGCTTAGGCTGTAGCACAGGTGGCAGCGACCATCCAAAATTCGAGGAAACACAAAAAATGCTCGAATAGCGGTGGGCACAAAATGCACGAATACGAGCCGGAGTCGAAAATCGATGCGCCGCCGGTTGGTTGGGTCGGACGAGTTTAGCGCGATGATGAAAGCGATGGTGTGAAGGAGTTCAGTTTGTTCTGACCTGCGCGCAGGTACGGTGTTCGGACCCAGTCTTCTTACTGGAAAATATTTTTATTTAAAAAATAAAATCAAAATTAATGAAGTGCATATTTACCTGCCGTCGCAGTGACATACCGCCGTTTTCGTTTCGATTTTTGTACATATTTCCTGGAATGAAAAGGAAAACTTTTTAGTGGATATTTTACTAACTAAAATCAAAAGTGGATGTGCATATTTACCTCCCTGCGCAGTGATATTCCACCGTTTTCTTTATGATTTTGTTGCAAATTTCCTGGGATACAAAGGAAAATATTTTAGTGGATATTTTATTAATTAAAATCCGTCGCAGTGACATTCGACCGTTTTTTAGAGTTAAGGTTAAGAAAAGAAATCACGTTCAATTCTGACAAGCCTTTTATTTCACACTTTTGTTTTTACAATGACTTTTTTACCTTTTTCAAAAATTACATCAAATCTAAGTTTACTTCGATTACTTCGAACTACTAGTTTTTCAAGGGTAACACCTCCTTCACTTAAAAATTTCTGTACCCGACGGATCTGCACTCATTGGATATAGCGGCCGAGAGTTCAAAGATGCTTCTACTAACGTGAGGAGCGCATAAAACTCCTCGAAGGTAAGTGTTGTATTTCCAATCACACGTTTCAAATGGTGTTTAACAGCCTTGACACCGGCCTCCCAGAGCCCCCCAAAGTTTGGAGTGTTTGGAGGAATGAAAATCCAATTTGTCCCATGTAATGCTAACAAGTATGCTAATTGCTCTGGTAGTTGGTTCGGGACATGAAATAATGAATTTTGCAGTTGGCGATCGTCTCCCACAAAGGTTTTAGCATTATCACTATAAATCCTGATGCAGCCACGCCGAGAAATGAAGCTTTTATACGCTGCGATGAAAGCTTCAGTTGTTAAGCCAGAAACCAGCTCCAGATGTATTGCTTTTGTCGCCATGCAAATAAATAGAGCGATGTGTGCCTTATAAGATGACCGACCTCTTCCTGGCATATAGCGCATTTGCACTGGGCCCGCATAGTCAATTCCAGTATGTAAGAATGGTTATGATGGGTTTACTCTGTCGGAAAGTAGAATACCCATCAGTTGGGTACGTGCGGAAGCTCTCTGACGAAAACAAGGGATGCATAGCTGTATGTATCTGGGATCGTTGTCTCTACCGGATATAATCCAATAACGTTGGCTAATGTAATTAAGTGTTAGTGAAACTCAACAATGTGAAGTTTTTTGATGTCCATCAGCTGTAATAAGCTCACTCAAACGGCAGGTTTTTCCAAGACCGAACTGCTGTTTGGCATCCGGGGAATATTTGAGTAGTGAAGTCTACCACCAAATCTCATTGCCTCCGTAGATTTGTCTAAGAAAAGTGAAAAACAAAGTAGAGAACTTGTTGGATTGATACATTTCCCTTTAGACAAACGTAGAATTTCGGTTGTGAAGGAAACACTTCGATATCGACTTATCCACAATATGAGCACATTTTCTAATTCAGATGCTGATAATGGAGAGTAGTTTCTCTGTTCTCTTTCACATTGTAGGTTTGAGACGAATCTTTTACAATAATCTGTAATACGTAATAGACCATTAAGGGCTGAGTATCTTTATAGTAGATCCCATTGAGATTCTTCTTGTATAATTGTAGATGAAGCGACAATAGGTGGTCTTTCTTCTATGCCAATGCATTCAGCCAGTGAGCTCGGATTAGGCTGAGGCCACATAGAAGAAGGTGATTGAAGCCAAGCAGGTCCTTGCCACCAGATATCGAAATTTGCTAGAAGAGAGGGTTGTACTCCCCTTGTAGCACAGCCAGCTGGGTTTGCGTTGCGAGGTACATGACGCCAACGAGCTGTAGGTATCTACTCATGTATGAATCTGCACCTATTGGATACGAAAAATTTCCATCTCGATGGATAAGATTTCAGCCAAGTTAGAACGATCTGTGAATCCGCCTAACAGTAAATTTTTACATTTCTCAAGTCAAATGATGTAATGAGTTAATCAGTCGTGCCATTAGCTAAGCTCCTAGCAGTTCTAGTCTTGGTATTGAGAGTTTGGTTTGGAACTCTGATATAGGCTACTGCAGCGTAAGCTTTCTCTGTTGCATCTGTGAAGGCGTGTATAGCCGATCCACCTTGGTATAGATACGCTTTCAAGTTGCGATAATTCACTTCGCAGTGAAAGCCAGTTATTAGCAATATTAGCAGGTACTGGAGAATCGCATTTAAGTTCCTTTTCTAGCCACAGCTCCTGGAATTTAGATTCAGCAAGGATTATTGATGGCGAGAGAAATCCAAGAGGGTCGTATAATTTTGATACATCAAAAAAAATATTCCTCTTTGTTATAATTATAAAGTAAGGCGTATCCGGCAATGAAATTTGAAACTCAAAGGCATCTTTGTTTTGACTCCGTATAAATCCCAAAGTTTTTGTTATGTTTTGATCAAGATCGCCGAAGTGATTTTGTGCTGGTGATTTACTATTTGTTGCTAGTAAAATTTCATTGCTGTTGGATGACCATTTATGCAGTTCGAATCCCCCAGACGATAAAACCTTTACTAATTGATCTTGTAAAGATAGCACCGAACTCACATCCTCAGCACCTGTGAGAATGTCGTCGACACAGCAATCACGTTGTAAAACTTCACACTCTAATGGAAAACTTCTTCTTTCATCTTCTGCCAGATTCACGCCAAACAATTCTTTGGAAACCGGTGTCGTCTTCATGAACCATTATCTGACGGAACATCTTCTTAATATCCGCCGCAAATACTATGAAGTGCTTTCGCCACCTTAGAAGTATTGAAGTTAGATCATATTGCAGGGCATGTCCTGCAGCAAGGTAATCATTTAGGCTGCACCCATTTGAACTTCTTCTGGAAGCATTGCAAACTACGCGAAACTTTGTGGTAGAACTTTGTTCTCTTATCACACCATGATGAGGCATTTAGAATGGTGTTAGCTTCCCACTTCGAATTTGTGAAGTAAGCACGGGTTCCATATGATGAAGGTTCTGATACTCCTTCACAAAATCGCCATATCTAGTTTGAAGCCCACTGTCTTGTTTGAAACGTCTTTCCATAGCTAGAAGACATTTAATTGAACTGTATCTGGAGTCCCCAAAGAATAACGGGCAATTATAGTGGAGCTTAATTGGCAAACGAACAACATACATAACGTCCATCAGTATTTCGTGATGTGCTGTGATTATAATACTTTTCGCATGCTTGTTCTTCTTCGATGAGTGTTGAACAATTTAGTGAAACCTCTTCAATCTCCCAAAACTTTTGAAGTAGAGTCTGTAAATCAAGTAGATCAATACTAACGAATGTTGTGTATGCTTTGGTTTCGTAGACTGCTTCATTATGAATGGAACAGTCCATTGGACCGGAAAGAATCCAGCTTAGACTGGTGTTTTGAGCTGTAAATAGCCCTTGACGAAGGCCTTCCTTCAAAATTTTGTAGTAATAGTCAGCTCCCAGAATCAAATCGATAGGACAGTCATCGTTGTAATTAGGGTCAGCTAATTGTAAGTCGGCGAGATGAGAAAAGCAGGAGAAGTTGATTTCCTTGGGAGTGACTACTTGAGTAAGCTTTGGTAATATTAAGGCATAGCCTTCCAGTTGGAAATCGGGAGAAGTACATGATCGTAATGAAAAGCTGACTTTTGATTTTATTGTTTTCATTACACAGGAACCTACTCCAGAGACAGCCACTAATATTTTCGTTCTAGGTATCTGGAGGCTGCTTACTACAGTTGAAGAAATGAATGTGGCCTGAAAGACCTGATCGAGTATTGCTCGAACAACTCATTTTTGTCCACTGAGTGACTTAAGAATCACCTTAGCAGTAGCAAGTAGAAACCTGTTGAAGATTTCGGTTGTAAATGACCCAACTGATGGAGATGGATGAATAGAATTGTGGACTTCAGTACTATTCGAAGAAGAGCAATGATTTTTTGGATTGTCATCTACTGAAGAGACGTTATCGCGATGAAGAGAGGTATGGTGAAGTTGATTGCAGTGCTTGCAGCGATTAGTTAATGGACAGTTGGCTGCACAATGCTGTTTCCTCAGAAAATTGGAGCAAAGGTGCTCCTTCTGAACAAATTCTCTCCGTTGAGCAACGGATTTCTGTCGAAAGGATGGACAGAAGAGAAGAAGATGCTTACCAATACAGCTAGGACAATTATGAGTTGTAGTAGAAGCGTAATGTACTTTAATAGCATACGATTTAGTTTTGATAGTAGAGAAAGGTAGGCTTGTTGCTAGTTCCTTTGGCTTTTGGTAACAATTCATGACGGCTTCCAATGTATGGATTCAATTTTGCAGAAAAGAACATAGAGCCTTGATTTTAGGGAGCTCAGTACTTCCGCTGATAGAGTCTTCCCAATATTTTCGTGTAAGTGAGTCAAGCTTTTGCACAGTAATAAATATAAGCCAATCATCCCAATGATTTACTGGACGTCCTAAGCCTTCCAATCCTTTTACAGATTCCGTCGTTGCATCAAATAACTTTTTTAATTCCTCAGCAGATTCGAGTTTGATAGTAGGTAATGAGTTGAGCATCCTTAGGTACGAGGATACGAGTACGCGGGTATTCTGGTACCTGTCGCATAAAATTTCCCAAGCAGATTTATAATTGGAATCTGTTATTACTATATTACGGAGGAGTTGCTCAGATTGTCCAGAAAGGCTTGTTTTGAGATAACAATGTTTTGAAATCCAGTGAGATCTAAACGTGAATAAATAAGACTTTTAAAAGCATCGAACAATGCTGGCCATTGTCTGAAGTCACCTCCGAACTGTGGAATATTCATTTTAGGTAAAGCGGTTATATTTGAGCACATGGATGAATTCATATTTTCCTGAGTAGATAAAGAGACTAGGGTTTCCAATCCGGATATCCGGATATCAAATTATCCGGATTATCCGCCCCATTTTGACTATTCGGTAATTCGGATATTTTTCCTTAATTATCCGATAATCCGGATATTTTTGACATTTTTTTCAGGAAAATACTGTTTTCTTTCTAACTGTTCAGCTATTTTCAAAAGATTATACAATTACTTTCTCAAGTGGCAGTTTTATTTTTTATTATTATCTATTTCTTAAAGTTTCTTTGAATAAACAAATAAGTTGTCTTGTGAAAGTTTTTTTATCCAAATTTTAAATAAAACAAATAAGAAAGCTAGAATTGGTCCAAGAGTAATTCTTATGATACCCTAGATGAATGCCCTTATGACCCGGTTTAGATGGGTTAATAAGCTGCCTCTGCCCCACGAAAACTTCTCGTTAATATGATGGTTGGGGGCAGGAATGAAGCATTACCCAACCTACAGATTTCGTGCGGCAGAGGCAACATATTGAGATTTACCTGTCTAAACTGGGTCTATGTAATTTCGTATGGTCACTCATCTGTGTAAGTTTGATTTTCTAAGTGGTTTTTCGCATATATTTCTACAACGATTCGTCGGACAGTAAAAATTATTATATCTAGTTTCATAGCATTTCATATTCTGAAGAACTTTTGAGTACACAAAAAACGTCTAGGACTGATTGTTTTCACAAGATTCCTACGTAAAGATCAAAATTTTTATATGGCCCAATTTAGCTCATTTATGAAATTATTTTTACTATTTTTATGAAAACGTCGCGTAGAAAATTTTAGCTCTCTACGCTGATGCTCTCTAAAGCAATATGTAGTGAAAAACTAAAGTTTTGTATGGCAACTCCTTGAAGGAGTTACCCGATTTGTCCCATTTTCCAACTTTAATAATTTTTTTTTTTAAAGCTCATGTGCAAGATTTCAGTTCTCTAAGTACATGCGTTCTCCAGTTATCTTGCGGACACACAGACAGATAGAATAACTGTTAATATTATACACTTTTGACCGCTGTACGTGCTTATAAATTTCTATTTGAAAGCTTAGACGAGTTTAGAACGAACTTAGGTTAAAATTTATCGAAACAAAACAAAAACGAATGGATGAACGTCGAGATGAAATGCTGATGAAAGTAAATCTTCTTAGAAGCAGGCAATATACCACATTCCATAAATATTTTGCTTGTAATTCAAAAGGTGCTCCCATTACATTGCCAGTCTGCAGGGATAACTGGAAGTGGCAATTTCTTCTGTTGATGAGCAGAGCAACGCAAAAAACATATTATTCAATGCATTTCTTACACTAAGGCCAGCATTTACAGATTCAATCAATTACAATTTTGAAATTTTCAATGCAATAACTTTTTAAAATATTCTTTTTTAAAAAGAAAACAAATTTAAATCATATAATGTTTTTTTACTATTTATTAATTATTAATGTACATAATTAAAATATTTGAATAAAAAAATTATAAAGCACCATGAAATATTGGATTCAAGCAATTTATTTATTTTGTTTTTCCGGATATCCGGATTATCCGGATATTTTGAGTTTTCAGTATTCGATATCCGGATAGTCATTAATGTCGGATAATTGGAAACCCTAAAAGAGACAGATGGATTGTAGTCTTCCAACATCTTTTTAAGAATTCCGACATTTTGACAGTAAGCTAGTTCTGTTTCGTCATAAGATTCATTTTGGAAGTAATCAGGTTCGAGGTCCTTTGCTGTGGCTTGTTCCAACATATTGATCGTGATTGTTCTGGAACTTTTCCCAATACTGATGCAAGAGGTTTACTCTTGTCTCAACATAGCCTTCAGTTATATTATCTTTACCAATTTTGTTGGTATTAGTGATGAAATTATTAATAAATTTCGATGTTATTAATTGCTTGAAGATTAATGTTTCCATTATGAGATTGTATTAGAGACTCAGTCAACACACTTTACACAACTAATTTTATCAAATGTACCAGCAATCTCCTTACGTAGGTAATGTCGATGAGCTTCGTGTAGAAATCCTAAGTTATCTCAGCAGATAATCCACAAAAATTCCCAAAATGCTGTAATGTAGTATGTCGCAGACTTTAAGTAAAATTGACGTTCGTTCTTTTCACCGTAACTTCTTTTAGAATTCTTTGGATGAATTTATCCCGGGTTTCGGTACCATTAATTATGCTTAGAGTTAAAATTAGAAGAAAAAAAATCACGTTCAATTCTGACAAGCCTTATATTTCACACTTTTGTTTTTACAATGACTTATTTTACCTTTATCAAAAATTACATAAAATCTAAGGTTACTTCGATTACTTCGAACTACTAAGTTTTTCAAGGGGAACTCCTCCTTCACTTAATAATTTCTTTACATAGTATGTATTGTGATTGGTGTAGTTACGCTTATACATACGTATTTCCTGGAATAAAGAGGAAAACTTTCTTAGTGGATATTTTATTAATTAAAAAACAAAAGTAGTTAAGTGCATATATACCTGCCGTCGCAGTGACATTCCACCGTTGGCTTCTCGCATTTTCTTCATGTTTTCTGGAATAAATTAAAAAGGAAAACTTTCATTTGATTAATTAAAATTAATAATAATTAAGTCGAGCATACATACCTTTGATTTTGTGCATATTTCCTAGAATAGAAAAAGAAAACCATCTTAGTAAATGTTTCATTCAGTAAAATTAATAGTAGTTAAGCGCATAATTACTTCGCAGTATCAATTCACAGTTTGCTTTTCGCATTTTATTCATATTTTCTGGAATACAGCAAAAGGAAAACTTTCATTTGATTAATTAAAATTAATAATAATTAAGTCGTGCATATCTACATTCGATTTTGTGCACATTTCCTAGAATAAAAAGGAAAACTTTCTTAATGAATATTTTATTCATTAAAATTAATAGCAGCTAAGCGCATATTTTCTTCGTAGTGCCATTTCACAGTTTGCTTTTCGCAATTTGTTCATATTTTTAGGATTAAAGCAGAAGGAAAACTTTCATTTGATTAATTAAAATTGATAATAATTAACTGGATTCGTGCATATTTCCTGGAATGAAAAGGAAGGTATGTTATAATGTACAAATCCATAGAAATTGAGTGAATTTTACCTGTCAGCGTAGTGACTTTTCTTTTTCCATTCGGTGCACATTTCATGAAACAAAAAGGAAAATATTTCAGTGAATATTTGATATATTAAAATTCGCAATTAATTAAGGAATACTTACCTGTGATCGTAATGACTTTCTATCAGTTTTCCTTTTCCATTCGGTGCACAGTTCCTGGAATAAAAAACGAAAGTGTTTCAGTGAATATTTTATATTTTAAAATTCGAAATTAATTAAGGAATATTTATCTGTGATCGCAGTGACTTTTCACAGTTTTCTTCGTGTAGTTCATGTATATTTTTCAGAAATGAAAAGGAAAACATTTTATAATTTAAAAAGCAAATTAATTAAGTGAATGTTTACCTGTGATCGCAGTGACTTTTCACAGTTTTCTTCGTGTAGTCAGAGTATATTTTTCTGAATTGAAAACGAAAGGAGTTTATAAATTTAAAAGGCAAACTAATTAGGTGAATATTTGCCTATAATCGCAGTGACTTTTCATAGTGTTCTTCGTGCATGCTGTGCACATTTTCTGAAATAAAGAGGAAACCATTTTTTTTAATGGCAAATTAATTAAGTGAATATTCACCGGTGTCGGAATGACCTTGTACAGTTTCCTTCTTGTATTCCGTGCATTCTCTGTTCTCTGTGGATATTCGATTAGAAGAAAAGAAAAGAAAAAAACATCAAAGGAAGTTATTGGGCTTGTAGGCCACCACGCTAGTTTGGCCCGGCCATCTTATTAGCTGGCCAAAAAATAAGCAGTAAACGCCCAGGCCCTACAGGAGGAAGCTTCGAGTATCTGTATGTCCGAATGCATGTAAGTCCCAAAATGGGACCCTAAGGTTAGTCCGAGTATTATTTTTATTTTTTCTTGTAACGAAGCTTATCGACTTAAGTAAGCATGCGGACAGCTTGCATTGTGTTTTTGTTGCTTTGACATATAGCATTCTTGAATTTCTTTATTTTTTTTCATATATATATGTGCGATTTGCTTTATTGTTAGTTCCCTACACAGTGAGATTAGAGCTGATAAGCCAATAGTTAGTAGAAGCGCTTTTAGGGCTAGTCATAAGCATTGCAATAGGACAGAATGGTGACTGTAAATTTGGTAATCGAGTTTCATCCCGGCGTTGAATTTTTTTTTATTATGAAAAGGAAAGAATAAATAATCATCTTGTGACATATTTGCTGGGTTATTGATTATATTTTAACCTTCTAGTTCTCCATTCATCTTCTGAGACGGCCACCAGATGGCTTCTTTGGGGCTTCGCTTGCCAGTTTTTTTTTTGTTGTGTTTTTTTTTCTGTTCAGTTTCTTCTCCCCCTCCCTGTAGGTACAACATGATGCAGCAACTCTAGAGGCTTTGGAGGCTTCGCCATGGTGGACGGGGGCGACTGGGCCCATGTTCCACAAAGCCGGGACTCTACTGTTACCAAGCACTCCCCTCACGCTCTCGCTCTCGCTCTCACTCTCTGTTCAGCTCGTGATTCTCTCTCGGCGTTGACTATTCTCTGGGTGTTGCATATGGGTACTGCGTCGACAAGGTCTTTTCTCTTTCGCAATTTTCTAAGTTTCAGTAGCTACATTTCGTTTTCAGGTCAAGAGGATGCAGCAAGAAGCAATCTCGCAAAAATTTGTTCTTCTTTTTCAGGCCGAACATCTGAGGTCATTTAATACTTTTTTTTCGTCCGTCCATCAGCAGGCTGCAATTCATCCGCGTCAAACATTATACAATCTGTCTGTCTGTCTGTTTTATTTTGAGTATGTTGCACAGTTGACAAGCATTGATGAGATGTGGGTGGCAAAAATCACCCAACCCCGGCTGCACACTAGCGGCGAATTACTGTGCAGCCACCAACGCGTATCTCCAAAATGATTTTTGCAACAAGGGGGCGTTAACCGCGATCTATGTCTATTCTTGTCTAGAGTAAGAGTAAACATGGTTACAATGGGGGGATTTAATTAAAACTTTCAACGTTTTAAATCGACAAATGCATGAAACCAAATGCCTTTTCATAGTATTCTTATTGCACAGTCGAAATGCCCTTTGAAACTTTCGAATGCTTCTATTGCACTCTTTAATAATATTGTTTTTGCCGGCAGAATTTACACCACTTAAACACTTTAACACATCTGCTCGCAAGTTGCCAATTAATAAAGCATTTCCATTTACTGATTTAATAGACATTTTTAATTGCTTTTATTCGACACTAACACTGAGACTCACTTAGATTGACTGGTGCTCCCCAAGAGTTTCTTTGCGCTTTTATAGCAACGGTTGTAAACATGAATGATCCTGCTGCTATAATACTCATTTCACATGATGAATTGCAATGAATCGGCTTACAGGCTGAGATGATATAGAATTACACGATAAACAAAAAAAACAAAACATAAATCACTCAAATTAATTGCTTAAATTTGATTACTTTATTCTGCTGGTCGAATTTGCAAATGTGAGTGATATCAAATGAGATTGTTTATATGACCTGCATTTCAAGACTTTCCTATGTAAATAAAGAGAAAATGTAAAAAGTTTATTACTTTATGTGCATTCCAATGAAACGTTTCGATCGGTAAAATTCCTGGAACAATAAAATTTGTTGGTTGCCTACAGGAAGTGTGGTATCAAATTACATGAAAAGAATAAACATGAATCATTCAACTTAATGGGCTGATATTGTTTAAAATTGTTCACAACAGGATGTGAAAATTTGTTTTCTTTATGCGAATTCCAGTGAAACGCTTCGATTGGCTTGCAACAAAACAATCGTGGAATTGGGCTGCTTACAGGAAGTGAGATATCAAATTTCATTATGGAAAAACATGAGTCATTCATTTATTGAATCATGTGCTGATAAATTTGTTTACAACACGATTAAACTTGTTTAGGAAGCGTGCCTGACCTGAATCAGATACACTATCAGTTTCATTTTGGAATTCAAGGAAGCAACATCAAATTAGACTAAAACAATGGCTGGCGCAATGGATGAACTAAAGATCCTGGAGCAGTACTCACCACCCCTGAAGACATCCCAAATGGAGTTGGGGCAGGAATATAAGGTTGTTGCAGTAAGGCGATGTAAAACTGCATTTGGTAATCATGCTGGTCTCGAGTTGGAAAACTACCATTTTTTTCTTCCTTCGAGGTACAGCAGAATTTCAGAGGATTCTTTGCATGATTTAAACGCCAAGGGAGACTTCTATGTAATTAATAAAGGAGCAATGGGACGTTCATACAAAATTGAATTTGTTCAGCATGACAGAAATTTGAATAAAATTACATATTATAACCGATAAATTAACCTTAATAATATGAAACTAGTTTTTTATTATTATAAGTATTTCTAAATTGTTAGCCATATTGAAAGTCGCACTTAGCACTGCCGCTCCACAAGTTTATATAATTGAATGTGTACCTAGAAAGGGACATTGGGAGATATATGATCTGGACTGCTTTCGTATCCAAGGTAGGATCCATAGTACTTCACTTTTATTGCTACCAATTTTGAATATAGAACATATTTATTTATTTTTACCTTTAACTTGAAGTGTTCTATTATTTTCAATTAAATATATTTACAGCTTCGAGCAAATATAAATTACTTTCCCTGTATACAATACATTGCGCGAGTATTTAAGGGTTAAATCAAGGGTAGATATTAGCTAAATTGGTTTACATGTAGAAAGATTTGAGTACAGATTTGCTCAAATTGCTTCAATATGCCTGATATTTCTTATCTGCAAAATGTTGGTATTACTTAAATTTGTTTACTTTTTGAGATTTCCAGTAAAACGCATTACACCACATTACAAATTGCCAATTGGCTTATTACCAACCAAAGCTGCTAATTAGCAATTAGCTAATTGCCAAGTAGCTAATTTTCAACTAGTAATTAAATAAATGTCATATCATCGAACTTCTGTGGTAGGCGATCAGAGATAACCACACCTGATGACAACTCTCTGATCGCTGGGTCGAAAAGTTCGATATTTTTTCTGCATCTCAATGCATTTTGTAAATTCATTGAGGAAAAAAAACATTTTTGTCCAATGAATTTTAGTCTAATAAAGGCGAAAAATATCCAGCTTAAAATTTTACTTGGCTTATCCGAGTGTTATACGGCAACAAGCGGAATAATCACTTAATTTGAAAATTGCGATGAGAAATGTTGCTACCATGTAATTCACACTTGCTTTTGTTTAAAAGAATTGTTGCAAAATCCTTAGATTTTCTCCCCCCACAATGAAGAAAAAGAAGCCTGCTAAAGCCATAGGTGTATGCAATGACGCCGATGAGGAAAGCGAAGCAGCGAGTCCGAGCGGGGAACCACAAAAATCTAAGCAGCTTGCTCCTAATGGGGCTAATTCCCACTGCCAATAGATCTGGCAATACAAAGCGATTGAGAAGAATGGAGGCCCGAGATAGGGAAAAGAAGAGGCGAGTCTATTTTGGACATAGTTGAAGTGAACCTGAAGCGAGACCAATCTGAAAGTTATTATCTATCTTGAAGTGTTATAAACTCTTTTCTTTTTAGTTACTATTATAAAGTTGATGAAAATAATCACCCTGAATAAAAGAGGATATAATCTACCAAGGTGTTAACTATCTCCAGTATTATAGTATCCCGAAGCACTACAGGAATTTAGTCCCGCAACGGGACAGTCTGTCCAACGGCATAGAGGAATCCCGCTTGCCGAATAGAAGCGTTGAATACTTGAGAAAAGTACAGCTTTCAATTGCAATTCCACCTCTATTTACAATTATTTTATAAAATCGTATATTGTTCGATCAACCTAAAATCAAAAAAGAAGTTAGATTAAAAATAAATAAAAAATTTACCATCATCTGGGAAGACACAGATGCAAGAGTCCCACGACGACCTGAAATAAACAAAATGAATTAAGTAGTGAATTTACAGAATTAAGTAAGGAAATAAACATACAAATAAACAATAACAACACCAACAAAATTGTGTTTACATAGCACCTTACAATGCATGCAAACAACAACACAAAAAAACGCAATAAACTTTCTACTCAGCAACAAGAAGCATAAAATTATCTCAAGTACCCACGTAAGGGCACACAATAAACCCTTTTTCAATGTATTTGTGAATACCTGTGATGAGAATTTTGCAAACAAAAACTCAGTTTGACAGGTAAACACGGTATTGGAAAAAGGTGGGATTTTCACAAAAACTACATGTAAAATTAGTAAAAATTTATACCAGCCTGTGCAATAATGTATAATTCCCACGGTGAGCACCTAAAAGTAAACAAACCACTGAATTTTACAAAAAATAAACCCGCGTGCGGCTGACATTTCGAGTATAAATATACTGGCGAACTTCATATTTTCGCGACGTTTAAACTGTCATCCCGGGGTAATACGAGACGACAAATTCAATGGGCGCGTTTGCCTTGCGATATTTTCCACAGTTTATGGAATATGGAAGGGACAGGGATGAAGATGAACAAAACTGATCTCTGAGAGGAATTTTGCAAATTGACATCAAATATGGCGAAACGATAAGTTATGGCAAGATTTAGCAAAACTTATCATAATTCCTCGAAATTAAAACTGATTTCTATGGGAAAGATGTCAGAAAATGCAATTTGTAATTTGACATCAAATGACTACAACGAAATCACATAGTGTAGTCAAAGAAAATTCAAGAATTCATTTTTATGGATACGAAATCGGAACAAAATTCACTATAAAAAGGGGGTTTATCATTCATTCAGTCTTCTTGTTTTTCAAAGTTGTCAAGGTGCGAGCACATGCAATAGCATTCCTCCAACAATTTTCAAGTTTTCAAGTGTCATCAGCAAGAAAAAGGGCTTAAGATTACATCCCTGAAAAGTCACCGATTTTCTTTAAACTTTGCACACTAGTTCCTTTTCACTCACAAATTACAAATATGAAAACGAAATTTGTCGGAAAGTTATAGTTTCCGAGATAATCGACTTTAAAATTCCCGAACTTTGTACTGCACTTCACAACACAATTTGACATTCTTACAATTATTAACTCTTCATCTTCTTTTTAGTAACTAGTATACAAATAGTGTAAACATACCTTCCGAACATTCGGGTTACCAGCATTGCTTTTTTTTTATTCATTACAAATATTTAGTTAGAATGGAATAGAAAAAATTATTAAAGAAACACACACACACACACACACAGGCAGGCTGGCATCTGACAGTAATATACATGTGATAAATAGGTTCATACATGCTAAAGTTAGGCCTTGAGGTATTAACATGCAACAGAGGTAGCCTTCTGAAATTGTGGCTGCTATCACGGAAAGAGATTTTGTTACGTAACAATTGAGAATTAATATTCGTGTTTAAGAGTTGATGCACAAATGTTACATCGGCAACCAAGCTACGTTTCTCAAGCGAGTGCATATTCAAAAGCATCAAGCGAATCTCGAAGGGTGGAAGAATTAAAGGATTATTCCAGGGTAGATTCCTGAGAGCAAACCGTAGGAAGTTCCGCTGAACAGACTCGATACGGTCGATGTGTGTACCGTAAAATGGGGACCAGACCTGGCTAGCATACTCAAGAAGTGGTCTCACAAAGCAAGTGTACAAACGCAATGTTATGGTAGGATTTGAAAACTCTCGGGACCAACGTTTTATAAAGCCCAGCATAGAACTACTCTTTGAAACCATGTAGTTTATATGGTTATTTAATCTGTGGTCACATTTGATACCCGAGTCACAGACAGAGTCCACACGGCGAATCGAGGAATCCGAGAACTCATAATCATAAGTGATTGGTTTCTGATTCCTGTGGAAAGTCATAACCTCACATTTATTTACATTGAGTACCAAATTATTGCTCTTGCACCAATTGTAAATTGTTTGAAGGTCACCCTGTACCTGTTCACAATCGCTAACAGATTTAATCTGAGCGAAAAGTTTAATATCGTCAGCATAAATCAAGACCTTACAGTACCTCACAACGGAGACAATGTCGTCAATAGACACAATAAAGAACAACGGGCCCAAGTGACACCCTTGTGGTACGCCAGACGAAGCCTTCAATACTCTAGAGATGGAATGGCGGAATAAGATTTGGTATGTTCTATTATCTAAATAAGACTCCGTCCATTTTAGAAATATTGGGGGAAACCCATATTTTTCAATTTTAAACAATATCACGGAGTGAGATAGTTTGTCGAACGCCTTACTAAAGTCTGTATAAATGCGATCTGTCCGGTAGCCTTTTGCAAACCCTCAAATGTTATCCAAGACAAATTCCAACAAATTAGTGTTTGTAGACCTGCCCGAAATAAACCCATGCTGATTTAAAGAGAGCAAATTCTTACAGGGAGATTATAGTTGAGAGTAAATGATAGGTTCGAATAATTTGGGCATGCTAGATAATTTTGCAATAGGTCTATAGTTAGAAATTTCATTTTTACTACGTTTTTTGTGAATAAGGATGATAACGGAGTTTTTCCATAGCTGCGGGAAACAACCACTATCGATCGATTTTTGGAAGATAATTCTCAGCGGACCTACTAGGGCAAGGCAGCATGACTTAAAAAAAGGCTGGAGGGATCCCATCAGGACCAGTTTTGAAGTCATTTGGAAGCCCATTAATATGATCGAGTATATCCTCTTCTGAAATTGAAGGGATAGTGAATGAAACGTTATGGGAATCGTTCATATGACTGAAGTTGCTTTTTTGAGATTGAAAATTTGACGAGGCAAAGGTATTGTCAAAAAATGAAGCAAACATATCGCAAATTTCAGACGAATCATCACTAGCAGAATGCTTGTACCTCAGGGCATTGGGGTAGTTGTCCGTTTTTTTCTTCATATTAATAAACTTGAAAAAGATGCATGGGTCACTAAATAATTTCGTTCGCATCCTTTGAACATACTCATCAAAAAGTGCAGAAGAAAGTTCTCTGAACTCATTATAGGATGTGAGGAAGTTGCTGTGACATATAATGTCCTTGTGCCTCTTATAACTTTTCCACAGATTATTTTTAATATTTTTAAGACTTTTCAGTCCTTTATTGAACCATGGCGGTGATGTTTTGTTCAACCGCTGACGCTCGCGGGGAATACAAGAAGAAAATAAATCGAAAAGAATTATGTAAAAATTAGAAACGTCTTCATCAACACTATTGCAAGACAGAAATGTGTAGATATCAATAGAGGTAAGTCTACTTGAAAGTTCTGAAAAGTCAGCCTTTCTAAAATTGAAAAAGTATTGCGCTTCGTCACAATATGTGAGGTTTTCGGTTACATAGCAATGTGTAATTTTAAGAGGGGGGTGGTATTTGTCAAGAGTAGACATTATAACTGGGCTAGGTTCAACTAATAAGTTAGCCGCGTCAGTTGAATATACCAGGTCTAACTGCCTACCCATGTCATTCTTAACATTACTGATTTGGCTGAGACCAAGAGATGAAATAGTGTGAAGGAAAAGTGATTCCCTTGTTGTCAAGTTATTAAGTGGAAGATAGTCATCGTCGTCATCATTAAGTACCCATTGTATATTGGGTAGGTTAAAATCAACAATAAGTAGTAATTCGTCAAGAGGTTCCATCTTACCATGGATAAAATTAGAAGTTAAAATGAGTGGGTCATAAATATTCTGACCTGTGTCGTCGACGATATTTATGGAGTCTGGAGGAATACAGCAACAAGGTTTGTATAAGTCGTATTTTAAGAGAGACATCTTAAGAACTATAAGTTCAATGTCGAAAGTGTTGGAGAAACTGGGGAGCTCAACTTGGCTGCAATTTAACTGGTTTTTACAGGCGAGGAGTACGCCACCACCACGAGCTTCTGAATCATTATACCTATCTCTTCTAAAAATTTGATAAGAATTGTCAGAGATTTCAGCATCGCGAAAACCATGATGCAGCCAAGTTTCAGTGAAAGCAACTATAGCAAAATAATTTGCAACAGAGGATTTAAAGATTTCTGCAGTTTTTGTCCGAATCCCCCTTACGTTTTGATAGTAAAGGGAAAGCGATTTGAGTTTTTTGAGATATAGCTGCTTATTTTAGCTGTACTTCTATGTTGGTGCCCAGAAGGTATGAACAATTTAGTAAAAGCGCCGGAGGGCCAACATGTGGGAGCTAATAACTTATATTGCTCATCCGCGAACACAGTTAGAATAAAAGATGCAACAGATTTAGAGGATTTACTAATTTTTCGACAAGAAATACCATCTGTTGCAATATTCTTGGACTTCAAATACTTCAATATGTGCTCGCATATCGTTTCGTGAGAGAAACGGGTGACAAAAACACTCGAAGGTATTGGTACCGTTCTCAAAGAGGCACCAATGCCATTTCCTAGAGGGGACACAGATGAAGTATCATTCGATACTCTGGATCGCTCCCTCACTTCAGCTACAGACGCAGATGTAACGAGAGCCAGATCACCGCTTGCTGTAGATTGAACAGAGTTCTGATTTGAAAGAATCGCCTCATTGGGGCTATGTTGACGTCTTCGGTGGTTCCTCTGCTTTTTGGCTGGTTTACTACTATGTGCGCTAGGTAGCGGACGGTAAGAGTCTACTCCTTGCTACACGAGAGGTGCTGGTTGAGAGTCAGACAATTCCTTATCCACTGGAGATAATTTCTTGACATCAGTCGCCATGGAGCTGATAAGTCTCGAGTTTTCGGAAACAGCAGATAGCGAAGACCCGATATCGCCTTCAACACGCTTTAAACTATGCCGAACGTCGTCGATTACTGGGATAAGTAACGTGCTCTTGGAATTCTGAGACGCAGATGGTGAGTCTTTGGTAAATACTGAATTAATATCAGTCAGTGTGTCAGACAAATTTTGAAACTTTAAAGCTAGGTTATGAGACTTTTCAAGGAGTGTGTCTGAATTCATGCTCAATAAATTCAATAAATCAACGAGTTTCAACAGCTTATCAATTTTACCATTTAAAACATTAGTGTCATCGGAAAATACTTCGAGACCAGTCCAGTTCATAGATCAGCTATTAAATTTATCCGCAATGAGAGACTGAACGGTAGAGAAAGAGTCAAGACGTTCGGTAAAGCTTTTTAAAAACCTTAATGTGTAGCAAGGCTTTATATCTGAGCATTCGCTGCAGGTTGTAAGTCCAGGAGTAGGAGCTCTGGAACTCCGCTTCAAGCAAGAAGCGTGGAAAGATTTACCACATATACCGTCACAAGCCACCACGTCCTTGATTTCTCTAAAGAGCAGGCTTTACAAGTTACCATTCTCAGTGACGGCGATTGAAATAAAAAAAGTGAAGATGTACAGAAAAAAAAATGAATAAAAAAATATTTTGAGTCGCAATATACCTACACGTTGAATGGTTTAAGCCCGCGGAGGGAATATCGAAAATGCGCAATTATCTCCGCAAAGCGAGGATATTCACAAATAGAAGGATTTCTTGGCCTACCTGGAGTGCTTGCAATTTATCTCGGTCATCTCTCGTGCATGAATTTTCAGCGGGTGTAGCTTTCGTATGCATAGGGAAACTAATATGTCCACCATTGTTTCTTGCATTTCGCTAATTTCTCTTAAGTAAAGGCTCATTAGCAATATTATTTCTCCCCATTCCAAATTTGACGACTGTGATTTGGCCTTTCAGTAGGTTTAACGTTCGGCTCTCCTTTTCCTTAAGGTCATCTATACCTGCACGCATTTCTTCCGAGTTGGCAAGGTCCATGTTTCCGAACACTGGCTTGGCCGGAGAACTCACTCCATCAAAAAATTGAGCGTATTCAGTATCGGTTACGTCTGCATATAATCCGCTGATCAAACTGCAGCAGTTGCTGACGAATTTCAAGTCTTCAGTCAGATCTGGTATTTGCAACTTAGACAGGATAGTTTAATATTTCGTGTAGAAATTAACCACCCCGAGATGCTCGAACAACACTCCCGACCGTGGTATCGGTGCGATGCTATAACCTGGCTGCTGTCCTTGTATCACAGCTAACCAAGCGAAAATTAAAATTGTTACCGCTTTCATCGCGAAGCTAAGCCTTACTTTATAACTATATCAATTTAAGAAAATGCTAGTATTCTTAGACTAAATGCATTTTGTTTTTCTTTAATATAAGCTCCTAACTTTTTCTACTATATATTCCAATTCACTCTTTTTTTACTCTCCTCATTTTTCCTACACCTTATTTCTCTGACAATTCTCTTTTCTCTTCACAAAAACGCTTATATGAACTTCTCTTTCCTTTAAAACCCGTTTTGTTTTTAAAACTTTTTATATTTAACCTCTTATTTAATAAATTTTTTTTTATGTAAATAGGCTCTTTATTTTGTGGCGCTTCGGTTCTTTTCAAGATTCCTTAAAAATAGGTGTCAAAAGGCTCTACAAAGTGTAAAAAAAGACGCTAACCAAACTAAATGTGATAAAGGTCAATAGGGACAAATAAGAATATTTAAAACAATTCAACAAACCAATATACAACAAAAATGACACAAAAATGTAAAAACAGATGACACAAGATTCTCAAAAGGGACTAAAAAAACAGATGCAAGAATTTCGAAAATGATGTAAAAGATAGACATAAAATTTAATATTACCAAATTTGACAATTGGGTAAGTGGCAGTTCCAAGCAGTTCCAAATTTTCAAATTAATCTAATAAAATTAATTACCTAAACGAACAAATTTTCAACATAAAATTTTCAAATTTAGCACCGAAACCGAAACCTTGTCCTTCCAACGGCACATGCAACGATTCCCAAGCCTGGAGAAGCCCTGTGGACTAGTGTTGCAAATGCTGTGGCATGCTATCACCAGCGAAAGACAAGAGCTCCATCTTGCACCGACGATAGTGGTTGCCATGTGCAGTTGAATGTGTCTGTGTTCGTTGCCAGATATTCAAGACGTAAACGTCTCTTCAATCTGTCAACGAAGTGGCGCTTAAGTGCATGTGCGTGGTTTTCTGGGTCAGTGTTCCGATTCCCATCCTCGACTCTCATGTAGTACAGGTGAATTGTAGATTTGGCCAGTGTCAACACAAAGCTAATCAAACAGTTCACCCGACTACTAACCTTTGGTCCCCATTGAAACGATGTCCTAGTATTGAAGAAATTCGGGTGGATCAACTGACACATATCTTGCACGAGTTCCATTAGATTTTGCAAAGCTGGGCAAGTGAAGAACCTGTGAAACAGGGTACCTTAACCACCACAAACTGTGCAAATTCTTTGCACACGCCGGTCAATATGTGACAACTGATTAGGATGCACAATATTGTGATGCAGCAATTTGAATGCTACATCAGCGTCTTTGTAACTAGAAGGGTAACTGTAGAATACACTGCAAGTTATCCCTCCCATCACGCCCATATTCACCCAAGGTGTGTTCGCCATCTGTTGTATCCTGTATACTGCGGAGGTATTATGGACATAAGCACGTCAGGGAGCACACGTTTTGTAAGTGTGCTGAAAGGTGTATGTGGTGGTCTGCTCAGAACGAAAGCATCTTCCAAATTGGTGCCAGGGTCGTGTAGTTGTGCAGTGTTAGCGTTTATTCGACAGTTTCCAGAGATATCAATAATATCTCCGAGAACCGTCAATGTATGCGTGTCAGCTGCAAAACCCCGAGCATTACTGAACACTGAATCTATTAATTCAGGATTAAACCTGATTGGAATCGACGCGAATTGCGTGTACCGTAGAGCATTCCACTTAAGGTAAGTTACTGGCCTAATCCTGCCCCAGGTCTGAGTCGTTGATATTAGATCCTGTGCCCAGTCACGAGGATAGGGTGGTCGAACAGAGAGCAGGTAGTAATACTCCCCTATGCCGATCCCTCCCAGTACATTCCCCCACAGTTGAGAATTCAATCTGCCTCTCTGGCAAAACACTCTTTGGAATGCACGCACTTGGAGACACCTTGATTTCACAGCCAAGTTAGTGAGACCTAATTCACCTATCTTGACTGGCTGACGGAGCGTGCTTTCAGCAACCCATCGTTTTCCGCACCAAAAGGCGTCTATCGCTTTTGCTTGATGAAGACCTACGAAGCCTTCATCAAACGTCTCAGACTTTAGCAGATGAACGATGGACGAGGTAATCAAATAGTTTAACACGACTGACCTACCTATTAAGGAAAATGGAAACAGTCGACTACGCCATGAGTTTACAGCTCTAGAGAGTTTCTCAAGAGCGATGCGGATTTTATTTGATTTACTCTCGCGTCCGATATACACACCTAAATACTTCAGGCAAGTATTAGTCCATTGGATGTGCAATGGAGTATCTGTACGATATCTCCACCATCCACACCACAAGCCTTGACCCTTACTAAGGTTGATATTAGCACCCGCCGTACATTCGTACTGTTCGAAAGCAGCACGAGCGACCGGAAAGCTTCATGTCTTGTCACGAAAATAGAAAGGTCATCCGCATACGCCAACATAAGAGGCCCACATTGGCGTATGGCAGACGAACTGAATACTGTTCGGGCATTCGACGAAGATTCACCAGTAGCGGCTTCGACGAAAGATCATAAAGCATACCTGCCAATTGACAGCCCTGTCTGATACCTCGATGAAACGAGATAGGAGTCAGGACTTGTCCTTGATGCTTAATCAAAATCGCTGAATCTCTATACAGTTTCCCGACGATATCGAGCCACCTGGGCGGAAACCCAAATGCCTCGAGGGCAGTCAACTCGTGCGAGGCGCTATCAAAAGCCTTTTCTTGGTCTTATGAAATCATGGCTATATGTGTACTTGTTTGTTCATGGTACGCAAACAAATGCTTGGCTACCGCGATGTTGTGGTAGATACTACGACCAGGTACACAATAGGACTATTCCGGGTGTATTACCGAAGCAATCACCTAGCGGAGCATCGCCCCTAATGCTTTGCAGACGATTTTGTAGTCTACATTGCATAGGGTTACTGGCCTCCAGTTCCCCATTCTCTGTAAATCTCCCTTCTCTGGAATCAAGAGCATAACAGACCACCTCCAACTAGAAGGAAAGCCTGAGTGTATCTCAACCGCCGCATTGAAGACTTCCAAAATGTCAGGAATTAATAAATCCCTGAAACAAATGAAGAATTCTGGAGTCAAGCCGTCATGACCAGGTGAAGTGTGTCGCCTTAGATCCTTTGTCGCAGCAATCATATCCTCCAGTGTGATTACTGTATCCAGGAGCTCCTTACTGTCTTCACAGAAAGTGGGAATATTCTCAAGAAATTCATGAGTGGTCGAGGATATTGTCGACGTCGATTCAGAGTAGAGACTACTGTAGTAGTCTCGAATATATTTTGATAGCCGTTGTCCGTTAAGGACTTGTCCAGATTCAGCAATTATCGAATCGACCTTACAAGAAGAGGCACAATCTCCAAGCTGTGCTTCTAAGTCTGTGTTGCCAAGCGTTCCTTTATTCTATTGAAATAAAGAATCAACTCCGGCTGAGTTGGGAGAAGAGCTGCCACCCGAGAGACATCGGCCTGTCGTGTCCCAGAGCAATAAAATCCTCAACATAAAAAAAAGCACGAAGTACTTTAAAACAATTTCTTTATTTGCAGCACTGACCTGCCTTACTTTACACTAAGCTATATGGCGCTTAGGTAATCTGACCCGAATCGAAACTTGCGAGCACAATGACTGATGATTACAAACGGCACTCGCCAGACCTGTCATTAGTCTTTTTATGTCCGATACTCGGAAGTAAACTTTCTTTGCTCACAACGCGGATGTAAACAAACGACAACAACCTTGTCGTTTGTTCTACCGGTTGCAGCAATCGCTTTACATAATAATTACCATACGAAGGTGAGTTATTATTGCAATCGTCGATTTCTCCACTAAGCGCTCATCTCACTGTTGGGCTAATCAGCAAAACAGCCGCCAGTTGCAGAACAATACCATGCGAAGTTATTGTTTAGCAATTGCTGATTATTTCGCTGTGATGCCCTTGGCTGCTGGAGGAATCTTCCGTATATCGGGCCATAACATCCCTCCCCCTTTTGAAAAACTAGTTTCCACAGGGAACTAGATCTGGAGAGTGCAATCAATTAAGACTGTAAATATCTTAATTCACGTTCAGATTCTTAGCATTACTTCGTTACCTTTTTACCATCTAGATTTTCATATTTTCTTTTCTTCAATTTTTGTTTATCTGTTTTAAATTTCTTTCTTATACCTATTACATTTTCTTCTTTTCTGCCTAACATTTTCTTTAAACATTATCTTTTCTTCCTGTATTTAATTTTTTTTTACACTCGTTTTTCATGTTACCATTTTTTTTCTTCTTTATTTTATTTTCATATTCCATTATATCTTCTTCACAAATATACCTTCTTTATTTGTCTCACAATCATTGTCTTAAATAAAAAAAAAACTGTTCTTTTTTTTTTACTGCACATTAAATTTGTGATAGTTTCTTCCCATATTTCATTCCTTACATTTTATTTCTTTCTTTCTTGTTTTCTGTATTCTATTCTTATTTATTTTTTATATTTCCGTATTTATATTCGTTCTTATAGCTTCTCTCATTGAATTTTATTAACATTTTTATCTCTTAATGCCTTACATTTATTTTCTCAGTTTTTTTTCTCGTTTCTCTTATTTTAAAATTTGCTCTTTTTCATTTTTACACTATATCTCCTTCAAACATCACACACAAATTATTTCTATTACCCCTTCTAATCTATTCTACATTTCTTTCTCTTGATACAGTTAAGCTAGATTGCTTAATTTTTATTTGTTTGCAACTATTTTAACTGTACGCATATATATTGATATTCTCCTTTTTACCTTACTTTCGAATTGACAACTTCGCTTTATATAATTATACCTTAATTCTTTAATACTATTACGAGCCTTAAATTTAGTCGGAAAGTATGGTCTGGATTCGCTACAAGGATGATGTCATATCAACGGTAAGGTGGACGTCTGCTTCGACTTGCTGCTGTTCTGAATTACGAGTTTGGATTATGTCCCCCTGGGAAGAACGGCTCATCTGTTGCTGTTGGCCTGAGTCTGTTGTTCATCTGCTGCCTTAAGAGATGTTTTCTAAACTTCTCCTTCCAGCTCTTTTGTGCTACACTTATTCCACTTCTAGCTTTTGTGTAGTATTTCCTGAATAGTATTAACATCTAGTAATCAACAATTGTTGGATACTCATGTCAAAATCTTTTGCAGTTATAGTATTTAAATTCCCATTGAATAGACAATTCCAGATTGTAGTTCCGCTTTGTTAGCAACATTTAAACATTTAAAAGTCCAAGCGTAAGAAAACGTACAAAGTACAAGTGGACGAAAAAAAAACCTTGGTTTCATTTTCAATGTTCTATGAGTATATTATTTTCCAGAAGATGTGCTGTTAATTATCTCGTTACCATGAGGGTTAGTGGTTCGAATGATTGATGATAATATTTGTAGAAATATTATTTATCTTTTCTTGATTTTCTTATGGATACGATGGAGTTCACCCAATTATATCGAGAGTATATCCGTACCTAAAGCAATAGATATTTTTAATTCCATATAACACTATATATGTGTCACCAGAATACCGACTTCCCAACATTCAATTACGCTGTTTCTTAATTGCAGCTGTCCAAGAAAAATTTATCTAATACAAAAATAGATAAAAGATAACTACGAATTTTACTCATAAATTCGCATCCATATCTATAAGGTTAATTCTCCAGGGCGCCGCATAACCATTACCTTTCCTCTCATTTACTTATTTCTGCTGCTTACTTATGTTTTGGCTCTCAGCTACATATCGGAACTTTCCGCATCTCGGTTGTCATACTGATCTGGTATTTGGGTAAATTTCCATCCCGCTCTTTAGGGTAACGCTACACTGCTATGATAATTTCCTATTTACATTTAATCTTTCTTAACCTCTAAAATATACAATTACAGTAATGGTTATTTATTGCTCTTTGATTATGAATCTTGATTTTTGAATATTACATTTTTCTTTATTTTCACTACCTTTACTGTTTTATCTTCCCTGCTTTACTTTTGGGTATCAATAACTATAAACGTACAAATATATTTCTTATTCTGCTAACTTTTCATTTCTTTACTTAGTCAATTATTTGTCTTTATATTTTTTAACTATTAGGTTTTTCTTCAGATAACTCTTTTTATTACATCTTATTCTCTATATATTGTTTCTTTTAGATATTTCCTTAGCTATTATTCATATTACTTTACCTGAGTTGTAGTATTGTTTCAGTCTCCAGTAAAGCAGGCACTAGATTATCCATATATCCTTGCATTTCTTTTCTACACCTGTAAATCTATAGAGCTATGTCATTTAAATTTTTGTAAAATCCGCCTTTCAATTCACTTACAAAATTTGAAAGCCCCTGTGGAAAACCTCGGCTTGTCGTCGCTTTACCCGGACATTTACCAACACTTACCTCATTAGGTGTCATTAAAGTTGCACTAGAATTCCAATGTTCCACACGACTGCAGTTTCGATGCCATAATTTCTTCTGGAATTCTGTTCTAACCGATTTATTACTATATTCTTGAAATTTAAGCTTTCCTCTTCGCCAAAGGCCCTGAGCTTGCTTTTGTGGTGGAGAGAAACTTTTCCTACCCTCATAACTCCATGCAGGTCTTTCGGAATACTTAAGCGGTGTCGAATAACTTGGTGCTTTTACCGGACAGGCTCTTGCATTAGCGATTCTTACAAATGCAAGTCTATCCTTCAGACTATTTCCGCTGTGTTCGCCGTGTCTGTGTTGACTGGTCAATCCTTCGCTAGATTCTTCGGTTATAGGCTTGATAGGCTCCGCAATTTCGCAAGGCGTGATACGGATCTTTTCCCAGAAGGGTACCAGAAATGGGTCCTGCCATTTAGGTACTATTTTTTCTGCCGTGTTGATGTTTTCCTTTTCTATATCGGCCGGGAATGGATTTTCATGACTGCTACTCTGCCAAGCTGTGGATCCCACTTGGGCACAAGCTGCGATATTTTCACAAGAAGCATTTTCTTCCATATCTTTGCTGGCATCTTGTATAAGTAGCTTCATATTTAGGCAATCGGTTATAGCTTTGCCACTGAGGAAATCCATTCCAAGTATACCATCGGCTGGAATTGAGTCCGTATCACTAATAACATTAAATCTGCAGTCATGCTGGCTGTTGTCTATCTGCAACTTTGCCTCACAAGTGCCTATGGAACTCCTAGCGGATCCAAACAGTCCTCCAATTCTGATTTTGTGAAGTGTCTGTACGGGCGTAGTACTCTTTATCCTATTAACCTTAATTATACTGCAGGTAGATCCGGTATCTATTGAAAGTCTCCACTTACCTTCTAATGCTATATTCGAATGGACTGTTATGACAAACTTACTCTGAGAATCTAATTTTTCGTTGGCCTTCTCTGCTAGATATTTCTTGAGGCAATTCCCCGTATAGTGGTCCCGTGTTCGGCAGAACTGGCAGTAAAGCCCCTCCCCTACCGTCAGGAATCTTCCATTAACGCCTTCTTTGATATCTGCGACACTGACGTGATGTATTCGGGACTTGGAAATGAGGGATGTTTCGCGCCTATATGGCTGGCATTCTCTAGAGATATGCCCAAGCTGTCCACATTTGAAGCATTGATATTCTTTCCTGTGAGAAATTCCGGTATTACTTTTCGCGTCTCTGGTACCATGGCTTGAAGCCTTTCCGAGTCCTTTTCGTAGTAGGCAGCTTCCTCCTGCACCCCTTCTAGCGATTCAAATTTCCGACCCGTAAGGTATACTTGAGTCGGTTTAAGCCTCACGCCTGCTTTGAATGTCGCCACGGCATCTACCTCCAGCTCTGCAATCAGACCTCTATCTCCTCCCGAGTATTTTGCCGAGACCGCCGCTTTTATCAGATCGAGCAATTTTTTCATCCGGTCTGCGAACTCCCTGATATCTTCGCCGGGCCTCTGCCTGCATGCCAGCATTTCTGTTCGCAGTTCACTAAAAGATTTCTTAGGCATGTAAGCTGATTTGATTACTTGCTGCAAAGAATCCAAATCTTTTGGCTCTTGCGAATTTACCAAGTAGTACGCGTCGTCCGATAAGCGATACTTTATACACCTGATGAAGATCTTCTGCTCTTCTTCTGTCAGACGATCGTGTAGTTCTTTACTACAACTCAGGAAGCGATATACCTCCTTCGACAGCCTGGATGATCTTTCACCGGATAGCATGGGCACATACTTGGATACTAGATCCATTACCTTTTCGTGCACATCTGTCATATTGCCTTGCTGACTGTTCTCCCCGGATATGTTTCTTTCTTCGGGAGTTATCTGTTTTCGTTCGCTTCCCTCTTTTCCACTCGACGCTAACTCCTGTTTCTTTCTTCTATTTTGCTCTGTTTCTGAATGTTGCTTCTGCTCCTTAGGCTGTTCCCAGAATAATAATTTCCTTGGCTTGAACCCCTTACTCGTGATCGCTTTGTTATTGTCTTGATTCGGACTTCTTTGTGAAGATTTATTGAGCCCCAACTCTTTCTCTAGTTCTGCTGTAGCTTCCTCGGCCTCCTTTAGCTGTACCTTTAGCGATTCTATATTCTTTAAGAGCCCTTTTTTTCTTTCTGGGTTTCCTCCAATGCTTGTTCTGCTTCTATTTCACGGCTCTGGATAACTTCGAATGCTGCTGTCACCAGTTGATCTAAGGCTTCGCTTTTTGTACTTTTTTTAGCACTCTCATTCAGTTCCTCCAGTAATTTTTCTGCCTCTTTTTCTGTCCACCTTTTCCGTAACTCTCCCGCTATATGCTCCTCTATATATTGCCAGTCCTGTTCATAGCTCTGCAATATTGTCTGCTATTCCTTAAGCTCTTGTGCTTTCAGTTCTTATTCCCTTTCCTGGGCCTGATAGCGTGCTAAATCCTCCCTAGTTAATATATTACTCCTACCTGTGGACTTTTAAGGTATATAACAAAGCTAGTACCATGCAGACATTGATACGCTGCTACGGATTATTCCCCACAGCTCCTATCCTTATTGTAAACCCAACTAGACTCAACCTCTTGACCAAAACTATTTCCGATAACTCCGATCCTTACATAAAACAACTGAAATTACCGTCACTATACTCGAGACCATTAAACGAAGCAACGATTAGTCTTCTAAACTTACTATCTACTATTCTTAGTCTCCTATTGCTTAACCACAAAATTCTCAAAAACAAATCCAATATTTTTTTTAAATTTTTATTCTAAACTACAAAAAAAAAACAACACAAAACAAATCTTGAATCAGTTTTCACTGTACCCTAAAAAAAAATTTGCACAAAAATTATGTAAATGCCCCGTAATACGAAAAGTTGTTTAGCACGTTTGTTGTATGTACCTACGTGTATGATCGGTTAGCTAAATTCTAACGTCTATACTTCATAAACATGGAATCGCAAATTTTATACAACTTGCTCTAGAAAAGATCTCTCGCAACACTCATATCTTTCTTAGCCGAACAACATACATACTCATATCTAACGCTGAGCATTCAAAACTCTAACACAATTACCACACTCAATTACTCTGAATTCAGCTATTATGCTCACAAACATGCTTTCTCTAAATATTTATTCTTCCTAATTCAGATGCACACGTCACCCAATAAAAGAAAATACAATAACCCATACTTTAACTAACCCAAGATTATTCCCGTTAATCAAATTACTCTAGTTTACTGGGAGCAGTTATTACAACTTTTTAAAAACGCGAGAAATTACTGAAAAGCGTGTCTGATCGACTCACTAACCGACCGGCGACGTTGAAAACTTATCTAACCGATCACAATTTAAAAATTATTCTCGAAATCCATTCCATGCTAAAATTGGCATCTGTTACATTTTTATCTGAAAATGGGGAATGGTGCTTATTCGGGATGCGGGAGTAGCTTGTAAAAGCACAACTCCTCGATCGCCGCTAATGTAGGAGTATGTGTGTATTATGATGAAGATGCGGGAGTAGCTTGTAAAAGCACAACTCCTCGATCGCCGCTAATGTAGGTGTATGCGTGTATTATGATGAAGATACGGGAGTAGCTTGTAAAAGCACAACTCCTCGATCTCGTCAATATATGTTGGAGTAGCTTAATTTCACCAAAAAAAATCACAAAACACAAAAATTTAAATCTAACACTTTTTAAATACCTGAAACGCAAAAGAATTAACAAAAAAAATCAATATATAAATAAACAAATTCCCACCTTCTTACAAAAAATTCTTAAGAACAAAAAACAATTAGCAATGAAAAAAACAAACACACCAGCAAGAAATTTCTCTAATTTCTTACCTAAGCTTTACCGGCTGCGCCAAAATGTCGTGTCCCAAAGCAATAAAATCCTCAACATAAAAAAAAGCACGAAGTACTTTAAAACAATTTCTTTATTTACAGCACTGACCTGCCTTACTTTACACTAAGCTATCTGACGCTTAGGTAATCTGACCCGAACCGAAACTTGCGAGCACAATGACTGATGATTACAAACGGCACTCGCCAGACCAGTCATTAGTCTTTTTATGTCCGATACTCAGAAGTAAACTTTCTTTGCTCACAACGCGGATGTAAACAAACGACAACAACCTTGTCGTTTGTTCTACCGGTTGCAGCACCTGAGTCGCTTAGTTCTAAACAATCGCTTTACATAATAATAACCATGCGAAGGTGAATTATTATTGCAATCGTCGATTTCTCCACTAAGCGCTCATCGCAGCCAGCTGTTGCGCTAATCAGCAAAACAGCCGACAGTTGCAGAACAATACCATGCGAAGTTATTGTTTATCAATTGCTGATTATTTCGCTGTGATGCCCTTGGCTGCTGGAAGAATCTTCCGTATATCGGGTCATAACAGGCCGACAAGCTAGAAGCTTGATAGCCACTTCGATTGAAACTCGTCTCGATAAAGGACCGAAGCTTTCCAACATCGCACCGTGGACTAAGAAAACGAAAGTCAAATTTCCTCTCTTCCCAATCGGGCCGGAATTCAGTGAACTCATTGATGAACTGCTCGGAATTCAACAAATAGTTGTTGCATAATCAGTATGAAGTTCTTCTTTCAACTAGAGTGCTGGTGGCCACTACAAGAAGATGATCGCTAACGGAACACACTCCATGAGTGACACAAACGAAATGTTCTAGTATTCCAGGTGAGACGTAAAGTCTATCAATTCTGGAGCCTGCAAGACTTCCACGGATATTTCGCGAGACCCTCGTATATAATCTAGTCGTAGGATGCATACACGAGTATGAAAACACCGACAAAATTCCTCAACCGAGTAGCATTGACAGAGTTGAACTCAACTTCAGAGTGCCGATCCATTGAGGGATACAGGGTGCAGTTGAATTCACCTCCGAGGACATTTTCGCCACTAAAACTCACCAGACAGGAATGAACACTATCAAGAGCTTGTCTTGTAATGTCCTGGTCATGAAGAAGGTACACGTTTACTACCTTGATGAGTTTGTCTTGAATAACAAAGTCGAAGGAAGATGAGAAGCCTGGGAAGATATCTGTATAGACAGGAGACGATAGTGTAAATTTGTTGGATACAATGATTGCCACCCCTGAGCCTCGGCGAGGTGCAGGTGTGGCAAACATTATTGAATGGCCAGTGTGTAAATAAGCATAGCGCTCAAGTTGTGTATAAAAGTCTTAAGTGAAATTCGTCTCCTGTTGAAATGTAATATCTTTTGTATGAGCACTTAAACCCCCACTGTTAAGAGATACTATCTGACACAGTCAAGGAAATAAGAAGCTCAAACGATGATGGTATGACGTCTACTGACGAGGAGAATTGACCAAGCGATCCTCCTGTATCCACTCCTCCACCTTTCTATGAAGTCGTTCTAACCGAGCTACATCGTGGTACTTCCTCCTTTTCTTGCACTCCTGTTGTGGGATTTGAAGCTGAGGAAATAAGAACTCTGGCCTCTCCAGCTCCCTTACAAGAATACTCCAGATTTTATCTGAATTCTTCTTGTACTGGAGCTGGCGAAGAATTTCGGATATTATCTTCCTAAGAAGAGTTTCCATCCCCTTCGAGACCTCAAATTGGCTACCAGTCGAAACGATGCTGTCACATGGCTCGTAGCCACCGAAGCTCGAAAGACCAGTCTCATCCAAGCCGGTCATGTTGCAGTCCGAAAGCTGCTCAAGAGATATTACCGCGCCCCTCACAACAACCTTCGAACCGCGAGCTCCACTATCGTCCTCCTCCGAGTGGGGCCGCTTTGATGCGACTGGCATTGCTGGCTTTGGAGGAGGCAGCATCGCCCGGTCCAACTTATTCCTCCTCCTCGTCCTCTATTTCTTACCTACTAGGCTAATCGACTCCTCGTCAGAAGTAGCCGTGTTTTCACGTGCCGACGTGGCGCCGTTTATAGCCATAATTTATTTTGCCTCTGAGAAATCTTCAGGCACCTTAAACACTGGCTGCTCCAAAACAGCAGGTTGAGTGCCGGCCGAAGTCTCCTTTTCCAGAGCCACTACTGTGGTAGTGGTTTCCTTCGAGGGATCCCTCTCTTCAGCCTTCCTCCCGCTTCTCTTGGGGCAGTCAGCAAAAAAAGCCCTACCAAATGGCAAGCATGGCATTTCGCTTCGGTGCCGACGTCTATCCAGCATCTCGAGCCGGATATACGCAGGTAAAAGCCAGACGGAAGCGTACACCCCTTATTCAAGGTATTGGTTGCCTCCCGACTGGTACCGAAGATACCCCGTCCGAGACCTTCACCTCAATTTTAATGGGAATAGCGCGAAAATTTCCATGAACCTTCCCGAAACTCCCAAGGAATATCGAGAGCTCTTCATGTTGGGCTCGCATAGGGAACCGCGAAAACACGACCTTCGTGGGTTTCTATTTTAACGGAAATGTAACGAGGTGTCTACCCTCCACCGCGATGCCCTCAAGTCGTGGTGTACACCTCGACCATTCCCCCAGCTATAATCCCCTGGAAAATAGCTGCTCACAGGAGATGTCGCGAAAGATTGCCTTCAGGTATTCAGACCCAGGACACCCTCTGATGTGCTCAAGTTGCATCCCGTAGCTCTCGTCCTGCCAGCTCCCGTCGAAGATGCCCTGGAGACCCGTACTGGTCTTGGGCCGAGGCTTACCTGCGTCTAATGGGGCTGGACGAGGAGTGATGCCCCTGCTCTGAATTTCTTTTGTAGATTCTTTCTTAGTGGAACTGCCACTTACCTGTGCATATGAGATCCCTGACAGTAACGCCGGGGATCGTGGCGCTGCTTCTGGTGGCTGATTTTGCGAGGCGTCTGCCTTCGTAGAAAGCGGTGGCCTCCTCTTTGTACCAGTAGGTTTTGGCACTGTGGCTGATGCCAGCTTGACAGCTTCCACCAAGCTAGGACGTTGTCCTTGCCCTGAGGTAGTCATCAGTAGGTTTTCTGCTGCTGTTGAGGTTGCACCGCCTGCTACTACTGGTACAGCTACTACTGAAGCTGTAGCTACTGCCTCTGTAGCTGCTATGTCTGTTATTTTCGGATCTGATGATCCAACAACTGCTGTTTTTATTGCAGACTTCTCCAATTCAATTTCTTTGGCCTTTTCATTTGGGCCCTTGCCGACCTTTTCTGTGGGCCCCGTGAGATTTCTTTTGGAAGAAGAAGAAAAAATTGTGCTTTTCTTCGTTCTTCCAGTTAATTTCAGCGGATCTCCTGTCCGCCCGCTCGTACTCATACTGAGTGCGGCAGAGCAGCTTCAATTGTTTTTATAATTTATATAATTTGTTTTTTTTTTATTTATTTATTTTATTTTTAATAATATTATCGCCACTTTTTGTTTTGTTGTTTCAAATCTCTAAATTAAAATTAAAAATTTCATGGCTGCCATGTTGTCATGGCAAGAACCGAAACTCAAATTAAATTAATTTATTTTTCGTAAATGTCACAAAATTCTTTCTTTTTAGAATTTTTTTTATATTGTTTTTATCCAGCTTATTTTTTAGAAAGGACACAAAAAAGCTCCTTGAGCAACACACTCACACACTGTTCGTCACCTATTGCACCTTTTTATTTGAATTTTTGCGCGTGTTTTCCTTATTTTTCACGGACTCAAAATTGACGCGTCCGCACTCTTTAGAATAATAATAATATTTATTTGGCAACTGTACAAACATTTTAAAATCTGATTAATATACAGAACACTAGTTTAGAATTTACAGGAAGATCAATAAGTGACAATAACTACTAACTTAACTAATAAGAAAAAAAATAACATCTAATCATCATTTATCAATATGAAAAAAATAAATGAATGTTTAATAAAAAAGGTAAAAAAACTTCAAAAGAAAAAAGAGAAATACGAAAAAAAGACAAAAAAAAGATTATATTTGCATAATTAGTTGTTCAAGTAAGTATAGATAGAAAGAATGTGCATTTAGGTAAAATTGGTTGATTGCAACAATTTAAGAAAAACCTAGCTGGGGCCCACGCGCTGAGGTTCTGATGGTAATAAGTTCCATTTACGAGGAACTTGAACAAAATAACAACGCTCTCCAAGCTGTGATCTGCGGCGTGGCATACAAATATTTTCACCTCTTGAGATCGTAGAAATTGCAGCTTGTTGTAGAGGTACTCAGGACCTTTGAGATTTGTTAGCTTGTGCACAAAATACAAGTAACGATGAGAAAGGTAGATATCTAACGGAAATCCGAGAATACTATTACGATATGGGGAGATATGGGAGCTACGGGGCAGTTTATGTACATACCTAATACAATCATTGAATGCAACCATGAGCCGTCTATGGCAGACTGAAACAAGCTTCGGGAACAATATCGAGCCATAAAGTAAATGTGAGATTATCAGCGTACGCACTAGTTTTAGACGCATTTCGGTAGACAGAAGATATGCAGTGACCCATATCTGACGAAGGGAGCCATAAACTGTTCCAATAATATTACTAACATACTTGCAGCAACTTAAGCTAGAATTTAATATTATTCCTAAATTCCTAATAGAGTCACGATATGGTTGAGTTGTATTATTGAGTAAAACAGGTGGTAGTCTTGAATTATCAATGTTGCTTTTATATATCGGAATGGAATTAGATTTACTTGGATTCAATACCAACTTGTTATCAAGAGACCATTCGTAGATTCGTTGTTAGTCATCATTTAGCCGCGAAATGCAATCATCCTGTAGTTCAATTGGGCGGCTCAGATATAATTGGACATCATCAGCATATACATTAATGGTGGAGTCCTTCATCACACTGGGGAGATCATTTATAAACAGGCTAAAAAGAAATGGCCCAAGGATGGGGCCTTGAGGTATGCCACAACAGATAACACGAAAAGCAGAAAATTAGATACCTACTTTCACAGCTTGATGTCGGGAAGATAGGAAGTTTCTGAACAGCTTCACAGCTGAGGAAGAGAAATCGAAACTTCTCTTTAATTTATTACGAAGGTGAATGTGATCAACACTATCGAAGGCTTTCCTAAAATCTAGAAGAGCAAGTATGGTTAACTTCTCATTGCCAAGAGCTTCATTAATATCGGAAATGACTTTTAATAGAACAGTTTCACAGCTATGTCCCTGTCGAAATCCAGATTTCCAGGGAGATAATAAATGATTTTGGTCCATAAAGTTATTGGCTTGCAAGAAGATGAGTTTTTCAAAAACCTTACCAAAAAAAGGTAATATACTAATCGGTCGGAAGTCATTGACATCAGATGTATTTGATTTCTTTTGGATTGGAATAATAACAGCTTCTTTCCAAGCAGGAGGAAACTGAGATGTAGTCAGGCACGCGGTAAAGATATGCGTCAAAACTGGTGTAATATACGGGGTGATCAACTTAATAAATCTCGGCGGTATCACATCATAACCAACTGCAGTTGATTTAACTGCAAAAATTGAATTGAGAACCTCAGTATAGTCGGTGCAACGAAATGCAAAGCCGTCAGCGTTCTCAGTGTTATTTAATTCTGCTAAGGATGAATCACTGAGAGTTGAGGCAATGTAAAAATCATGTAACGGAGAGCTTGTCAGCCGACAGATCTACCTACATTCACTTGTACCTGAATGTAGATACATACTGCATCCCACATCTCTTTGTTACAAAATCATCGCGGGATTAGCGTGGTTGGCTGCACATCAAATATGCCGCTAGCGATCAGCCGGCTTGGGGTGGTTCTTGCCACCCACATCCCTTGATGCTTGTTAAGCTGTGCAAAATCATCAACATAACTGATCAGATAGACGGACGGACAGAAAAAAAAGATCTAATGCAGGCTTCCTTCTCTTCCACCATGAAAAAGCAGCTATCATGGAAGTAATGCACTCAACAGAAGCAAGAAGAGCTCTGCGTAGACCCAACACCTTGTATTCGCCAAGCAAATCATTTGCGTCGGCTTAAAACATACTGAGGTCTTACAAAAGAAAGAAAAGTTCTATTAGTGGTAATAACACACAAAAAAATTGAGAAAATAACATTGAAATAGCAATTGCATTCTAGTCAAGAGAAGCTTGACTAAATGCGAAGAAAAAAAACCAAAGTTTGGGCACCATTTGTAACGACAAATGGGCGACCAGAAATGTAACAAATAAAAATAAGCTCTTAAAGCAAAAAAAAACCATTTGGGCGCCATTTGTAGCGACAAATGGGCGACCAGAAATATAACAAATTAACAATAAGCTCTTAAAGCAAAAAAAAAACCGTTTGGGCGCCATTTGTAACACAAATGGACGGCCAGAAAAATCAAAAATTAATGTTTAAATTAAACTAAAACTTAGGCAAGAGAGGCTTGACTACTAAGCGGGGAAAAAGACCAAAAGTTGGGCGCCATTTCTAACACAAATGTGCGACCAGAAATATAACAAATAAAAATAAGCTTTTAAAGCAAAAAAAAACCATTTGGGCGCCTTTTGTAACGGCAAATGGGCGACCAGAAAAAAAATCATTAAAAATAGTAATTGCACTTTAGCCAAGAGATGATTGACTAAAGGCCAAAAAAAAACCAATTTCGGCGCCATTTGTAACGACAAATGGGCGACCAGAAATGTAACAAATAAAAATAAGCTCTTAAAGCAAAAAAAACCATTTGGGCGCCATTTGTAGCGACAAATGGGCGACCAGAAATATAACAAATAACAATAAGCTCTTAAAGCAAAAAAAACCGTTTGGGCGCCATTTGTAACACAAATGGACGACCAGAAAAATCAAAAATTAATGTTGAAATTAAACTAAAACTTAGGCAAGAGAGGCTTGACTACTAAGCGGGGAAAAAGACCAAAAGTTGGGCGCCATTTCTAACACAAATGTGCGACCAGAAATATAACAAATAAAAATAAGCTTTTAAAGCAAAAAAAAAACCATTTGGGCGCCTTTTGAAACGGCAAATGGGCGACCAGAAAAAAAATCATTAAAAATAGCAATTGCACTTTAGCCAAGAAATGATTGACTAAAGGCCAAAAAAAACCAATTTGGGCGCCATTTGTAACGACAAATGGGCGACCAGAAATACAACAAATCAAAATAAGATCATGCAAAAAAAAAAACCATTTGGGCGCCATTTGTAACGTCAAATGGGCGACCAGAGAAAAAAAATCATTAAAAATAGTAATTGCACTTTAGTCAAGAGAAGCTTGACTGAAGGCCGAAAAAAACCCAAATTTGGGCGCCATTTGTAACACAAATGGGCGACCAGAAATATAACCAATAAAAATAAGATCTTAAAGCAAAAAAACAGTTTGGGCGCCATTTGTAACGACAAATGGGCGACCAGAAATATAGCAAAAAAAATTTTAAAGCAAAATAAACTAAAGCCAAAGTTTGGCCAGAAATGATTTCCAGCAATAGTGATTGCCATTTTAGTCAAGAGAAGCTTGACTAAAGGCGGGAAGAAAACCTGTTTGGGCGCCATTTGTAACGAAGAGCTTGTCAGCCGACAGATCTACCTACATTCACTTGTACCTGAATGTAGATACATACTGCATCCGACACCTCTTTGTTACAAAATCATATCCAGGATATGTGTGTGTGGTTGCACAGCGAGTATACCGCTAGCGATCAGCCGGTTTGGGGTGGTTCTTGCCACCCACATCCCTTGATGCTTGTTAAGCAGTGCAAAATCGTCAACATAACTGATCAGATAGACGGACGGCCTGAAAAAATATCTAATACAGGCTTCCTTCTCATGGTGGAACCTGGAAGCCTAAAAAGAAGAAAATTGATTTTATTTATATGCTGCAAAAAGAAGGAGAATAGAAGACCTCAGCAACGCTGAACAAGTGCTAATTCACCCGGATAGCTTACAACGCTGGCAAATGGACGATTGGGAGAGAGTGAGAGAGCTGAAAGGGGTCTCTGATGTTGTTGATACCCCGGCTTTGGGTAATGTTGGGCCTAATCGCCCCCATACACCCTGGCTAAGCCTCCAAAGCCGTCTCGAAATGCTCAGCCCCATCCGTACGTGTTTTACATCTATTGCCGTGTGTGTGTGGAAACGACCTCCCTCCTGTCCGCGACCATCCCCTTTATGGAATTACTCACTCCATTGCGCTGAAACCATTACCAACCTGTAAACAAAAGAAGAAAGCAACTCGGAGAAGGGCGGCCAAAGGTGACCAAACTAAATCACCCAAAAGAAGAAGGAAGGCGTATCAAGGAACTGAAAATTTCATCAAGTCCAAATCAAAATAATTTATTTATTGCGGTTGTCTATGCATATTTATCGCTTATGAGGGAGGAAACCCGATCACACAAAGATTCACACGGTATATATATAAAAACTAAAGGAAACAAGGTCTCCGGTTAATCTCAATCTAGATTAAAATCCTTACAACTAGCCCTAATAAGCGCTTTCCTCTTATGTGACTTATCGAACCCTGTGATCGACGTCTAACCATAGTTGTACACTAAATGACTTTAACACTGTAAAATTAAAACAAAAGAACACAAAGCAAATAATAATACTTAGAGAAAATTTGAACTAACCTTGTGGGTCGGCTATGGACTTACATGACACCTGGTTTACTCATATTAGGGGTTTCCTCCTTTACCAAAAGGGTTGGACACTGGTTTTCCAACCATCTGCTAGCTGGTTCAGGACTATGTTGAAGTCTGAGCTCACCTCCTCGCTTCCCTGCTCCTTCGGATATGTAAGAGCGAAATGTTTTGCCGTAAGTTCTGCCAGAAGGATACTTCCTCGCCGGTAAAAATCCAACTTGCCGTCACGCAGGAAAAGTTTTCAAAATGATCTTTGTTACGTGCAAGGAAGTCTTTCCTCAAATTTTCTCTCAGGTTCGCCACTACTATGGTATATAAGACTCACCGTCGCACAGGTAAATATTTCAAATAATGCAAATTATATGTGCACAGCATTAATAAACCAAAATTTTCTTTTCAGTTCACCAATCGAAAGATCTACATGAAAATTACAGGCGCAGGAAAATATTCTAATTAATACAAATTACGACTGCACAGAATGAATCAATCAAAATTTTCTTTTCCGTGACCTGTGACTGTCTAATTAATACAATGTACGACTTCGCAACATTAATTCTAAAATTTCCTTTCAGTTCACTATTAGAAAGATCTATATGAAGAAAATCACTGGCGCACAGGTAAATATTCTAATTAACACAATCTATGAATGCGCAACATTAATAACAAATTTCTTCTTTCAGTCCACTATTAGAAAGATCTATATGAGAAATCTCTGGCACACAGGTAAATAATCTAATTAATATCATTTATGAATGTGCAACATTAATACTAAAATTTTCTTTGAGTTCACTATTAGAAAGATCTTTAGGAAAATCACGGTCGCACAGGTAGGTAATCCAATCAATAACATTCATGAATAAAAAAAATCACTTTCGCACAGGTAAGTAATCCATTTAATAAAACTTAAGAATGTGCAGCATTAACACCAAAATTTTCATTCAGTTCGCTATTAGAAAGATCTTTAGAAAAAATCACTGTTGCACAGGTAAATATTCTAATTAACACAATTTATGAATGTGCAACATTAATAACAATTTTTTTCCTTTCAGTTCACTATGAGAAAGATCTTTAGGAAAAATCACTGTTGCACAGGTAAATATTTTAATTAACACAATCTATGAATGCGCAACATTAATACAAATTTTTTTCTTTCAGTTCACTATTAGAAAGATCTATGTGAAAAATCACTCTCGCACAGGTAAGTAATCCAACTAATAAAATTCACGACCAGAATGAATCAACTCAACTTTTCCTTTCCCTTCACCAAAAGCAAAAAAAAACTCTAAAGACTAATTTTTAAATAAAAAGGAATCACGACTAAATTTTTCTGCGACCGTTCTCGTTCAAAGCCAAAAACCACCCCTTGACTACCAGCAGTCTCCCTACATTCCATCGTTCTTCACTCAGCCACCGGCAAGCGAGCGCCTTTTTCTTCTCGGAATTTTTTTGTTCTTTTTTCAAGCCTGCTGCAACTCATTGCATGATGGCATCACGCGATCTGTTACAGCTAGGCGAATTGCCGTTTTCGTCGCTTTGATGTGGTTGACTAGCGGTAAGTTTTAAACGAAAAATTGTATTTTGTGTTCATTTTGCACATTTTAGAATTTTTCGACTGAAAATATTCTGCTGTTGTTCTTGTTTATTTTAGACCTGGACTTGTATGCGGGTATGTATAGATATGTTTTTTTTCAAGAATTTTTAATATGAAGAAGTAGCATAGGGCTACTTCTTGTAAATATATAGATTTTATCTTTTATATTTCCAGGAATTTTTTGTACTATGGAGAAGTATCATAGGGCTACTTCTTGAAAATATATAAATTTTATCATTTCAGGAATTTTCTAATATGAAGAAGTAGCATAGGGCTACTTCTTGAAAATATATAAATTTTATCATTTCAGGAATTTTCTAATATGAAGAAGTAGCATAGGGCTACTTCTTGAAAATAAATAAATTTTAACTTTTCAGGAATTTTTTCATCGGGAGAAGTAGCATAGGGCTACTTCTCGGAAATAGCTAAATTTTATTAAATTATATACTCTGGAAATCATGGGGTTTTCTCTACAGACGTAGAGAAGCCAAACAAAAGTAGCGTATACCCCCTTACGCTACAATCATTCAAAGTATTAGGATCAGCGCCACATTGAGTGGATTCTCTGCCCACAATGCCCATCTTGCGAATGTTATTCCACAGCTTCCTGCTGGGTAAATCTGAGTTTAATTTGGAACTGTAGTATGTTCTCTTTGCAGATCGAATTTTGGTGGTAACCAAATTGCGAACTCTCTTATACCGACCGTGTAAAATTGAGCATTCTGTGCTTTTATATGTACGATAAAGAAACTCTCTCTCCGCAAAAATAACATCTATCTCACGTGTGATCCAAGGACAACATTGTGAATAAATAATTTTCCTACACATAGGTATATGCCAATTATAAAGTTGTAAAAGTAAATCATTCAGTAATTCAACCTTATCATCAACACAGTTCTGCTGGAATATGTCCGTGTAAGGTAAATTAACACAATCACTATATAACGAGTCAGTGTTAATATTATTATAATCACGGTAATCAAAGAACTCTGCACAGGGCTGTGACGGTAGTCTCAAATTATATGATAAATACAAGAAATCATGATCAAAATTACTTAAAGGTTTCAATTGTTTCTGAAACAGAACCCTTTCTGTGTTGGAGACCAATAAATAGTCTAGTTGGGATGGATTATTTTTATTAAAGTAAGTAGGTAGCTGGTTCACAACATTCAAATCCAAGGTTTGCACTAAATACTGTAAGCAATTAAAGGAACTATAAGCTCTCAAATTGTCACATTTAGATCACCACCAACGACAATATTAACATACTTGCGACTTAAAAATGCAATTACGACATGAAACTCGGCAGCTACTTCATCTGAAAATGCGTTTGGAGGACAGTATACAGCAACTAGCAAGCATTTCTCTAACCCAGTATCGAGTTCAACGCATATAAATTCCAAAACTGCACCTTGGCAGGATCTGGTGACAATCGATGCCTTAAAATATTTGTGGAAAAATTTGCAACGCCCCCGCCGGCACGAATGGAGCGATCATTTCTATGCACTGAATAGCCTGGAATAGATATAACATTGGAATTAACTCGATCCGTCAACCAAGTTTCACAGACTAGCAGTACATGTATGTTAGAACCCTCACATTTGTCATGTATAACACCATTATATTATATAAGCTTCTTGCAGATATTAAGGCCTTTAGCTTGATTTGTTAATATTTTTAGGAGCGCCCTCATTCTGTCCAAGGGCGAAACTAAGTCACCAATAGCAGCAACACCATAGGCACCAGCACAGTGTAGAAAAATTAAAACCAATTACGCACATACTAACCTGTGATTATAATAACTCGTAAAAACAAAAGATAATTAAGAGACAGAAATAGAACAGCTAAAAAAGAGAAAGAAGAGAAAAAAAAACAATTTAATCTACAATACTACATACAAAGCAATTTGTTAATCTGAGCTTTATGTACTTTTAAGAGTTATACTGAGAAAATTTGAAATGAAGCAGAAACAAAAATTAGCCATTAACCCTGGAATACTAACCCGTTTCAATATTCGCTTATTGGTAACCCTGAGTAAATATTACTCACACACCAATAAAATATAAACAAAAGAGCTGAAATATTTTAGCGGAATACAATAACAGAAAATTGAAAGAATAGCATTCCCGCAAGAATAATTTAAAATTTATATAAGGAAATTTTAAATAATAAAGTAAGGATAATTAGAAATGAAAGAATCATATTTGTACACCTTGTAAATATTTTTCGTTTTTAATAGATTTTTTACTACAATTTTGGGTTACCGGCCAATGAGGAGCATGAGGAATGAGAGGTCTGACCTTCTGGGAATCTTCTCCCTCCCTTGAACTAACAATCACTCTTCAGGAAAAGTACTTAAGAAGTGGGGGACGCTGTTGTCATATGTCGTAAAGAGCGGTGCAGCTTTCTAGCAGAAAGTGAGTAAAATTTACTCACGCGTAGCATTCCAGGGTTAATTGAGATATTCCCATCAAAACATTGCAGCTACTAGAGTTGATTAACCTCTGTAACAGGTACCGCCTTATCTCCTTCAGCCGGAACAATAAAAATCCGTCCATCTGTAGTAAATGCGGAAAATATTTTACCCATATTTCGTAGGCCAATTGCCTTTAGCCTTTAGTCCATGAAAACGAACTGACTTTAAAAATGATTTGTACTCAAGTGGTGATGACAATCGTAGAATAATAGCGGACATGATATTTATTGACCCCTTTGATTCCGTGTTTTGGTTATGCTTGGAATTGAGACGAAAAGCCTCAAAGTATGGTGTAAGACGATGCTGTCCTATGGATGCTACATTTTTAACAATAGCAACATTCTCACCTGCAGCCACTGGAATACCCTTGATGATAACATCTGCAGATCTTTTGTGTCGGGCGAGATCATCATTCTCCAATTTGAGCTTAGCACAAGAAGACTTTAAGGTAGCTACGGTACCATTTAACTCAGACACGTGTCCACTCAAAGACACAATTGTTTGGTTTAGATTCTCCACTAAATTGGCCAATTTCTTATCGAATGAAGATTGAATATCAGTTTTCAACTTTAAAAGTTTTTTTATCGAGAATAATGCTTAAACGTTGGATTAAACGATCCTGAACACATGAGTCGGTCAACGGTAGTGCAGAATTCTCTAACGCAGATATGCGCACACATGATGACCCAGAAACTGCAGCAACATCAGAGCCAGTAGCATCTTCTCGAGTTGTTGTGGCATTAGGTTTGAAGGGATTATTGCTTGTTGCTCTACTCGTCATTATAAAAACAGTTCAGCTGTGCAAACCAAGAACACCGAAATAATTATATGCGATATATTCTAACTTAAAATGCGGAAAAAGCAGGAGCAAAACTCAAACGCGTCTACTCAATAGCTATCATATCACACTACTATTTATGTTTTGATTTAAAAGCACTTCGAATCTCTCATTTATCTTTCCATTATTTCTTTTAAACTCTCTTACCTTGAAAACGTCCCGTAGCGGCTAGTGATCCGTTACCATTTTGAAACGTTTGCCCCGAAGGTAGCACCTACAGTTCCACACTAACCACACAATGGCCATAATTTCACGCTCTGTTGTGGAGTAGTTCCTTTCTGCCATGTTGAAAGTACGACTAGCGTAACTAATTGGCTTGCCCTCTTGCTACAGAGCTGCCCCACAAAATTCCCCACTTGCATCAGTGATTACCGGAAATTCCGAAATCCGTATAAATCAAGAGTAGTGGTGTATGTAGATAGAATTTCCTTGACACGACTGAAAGCCTTTTCACACTCGAGTGACCGTGTGAACTTAACCTTTTTTTTAATAAACTATTATTGGGTGCCAATTTTTTGAAAAATTCGTAACAAATTTCCGATAATAACTGGCTCGCTCTAAAACAAATTGGACCTGACGAACAGTTTTCGGTTTTAGGACATGTTGCATTACGTCTACTAACCATTTATCAGGCTTTACTCCTTGTTGAGGACTGGGCCATATACACTACCTCTTTGCTTTCCATTTTTAAACCAAATGGCAATCATTTATAATGGAAATCATTAAAACTGGTAGTACTCTTTAGTTAATCTAACATGGTGAAGAATCTAGAATGACCCAAACGATCCAACGGATAAGAAATGGGGATGCAGACTTTGTTTAGTTCTCTGAAGTCTACACATAGCCGATAGTTTTTTTACCGGTATCATCTACTGCTTTCTTAAGAATTAGTAGTGGTGGGAAATTAAATGGACTGTTACTAGGATCGATGATATCGTCCTCGAGTAATTTTTTGAGTTGTTCCTGACACTCTTTTTTATGCCCTGCTGGCATGCGATTTTGCTTTTTGTATATAGGGGCTGTATAAGCAATTAAAGGTAACTTAAAGGTCTTCGTCGGGGCGTATGACAATTTATCGCCCGGAAAATGTAAGATATCACTGTGTTCGTAGCAAATATGAGTTACTGCTACCCTTTCTTCGAAGTTAAGGTCTTCCGCAACACCAGTGATTCCTTCATTAGCTTGAGCCGTTGTTTGCGCTTATCAGTCTTACTCTTATCTCGTCCAAGTGGACGCAGAGTATATTTAACCAATTTTTCAAGCATCGGCCTGAAATTCACTAGTACAATGGGCACTTGTCCTGCGTTAATATTACCTACCCACGCTTTGCCTTTTATTGGCATAATTAAAGCATTCCCACAATACACTCTTGGCCTAATCTCTCCCGCCATACACACAAAATCTTCCTCACCTGTGTCCGGAATTTCCAATAACCGCTCAGTTCGTGGGTTCAACTTAATTCATCACCCCTGAGTGCTTTTATTTTTTCATAAGTAAGGCTTTACCTTTTCGTGTGGAAGATGTGTGTATTCGCTCTCAGCCTCTGCGTAAGCTGCAGCTTTAAAGATGTTGCGCGGGACTTCCATGCGAGAATTTTCAGATCCTTTTTGGTTTTTCCTCCTGTACTTTCTTGTTCTCTGCTCCCCCTCGGTTTAGTTCTATTGATGTTTGCTTCTTGAGACCATGTTTTATTCGTTCCCGTGCTAAGGGACTCGACCAGTTGTCCGAAAGGCCACTCTTCAGCTGCTAGAGCTGGCTGTACATCATCCTCTTTTGGAAAAGTCATCTTTCTTTCCTTTATTTCACCTTCTTGGCCAGATTCTACTTCCGATAGACACTTTGTGAGCCGATCTGATACCACACCCGCTTTGGATATAATGTCTCGCAAGGCTGCGACTCGTTCCTTCATTCGTTGCTGAATCTCTTTTTGGGATGTATAAACAGACACTTATTTCTGAATAAACTGGCAATGATTTACCTGCTGCTTTCCTTCAACTCTATTATCTCAATTTTCTCCTTTCCAATTATACATCCAAAAAGGGGTTTTTCTTCTTTTATTTTCTCCATGCCTTTCACTGACAATTTTCCATTTATACAATTAATGACCGCTTTGTCCTTAAGGAATTCGATACCCAGAATACTGTCAGCTGGAATGGAATTAGTGTCATAAATGGTGTTAAACTCGCATGGTTCTTCTACTCCACCTATGCGTAGTGTGGCTTTACAAGTTCCAATTGAGCTTTCTTGTGCCCCAAGCAACCCTCCAATCATTATTTTCATGAGAGTTTGCATAGGCGTGTTTCCTTTAATATGATTTACCTTAATTACATCACATGTTGCATATGTATTTACTAATAATATTAATTTACTTGTTATTCTTTTATCCGATTCTACTGAAATAACGCAATTATTTAACAAACTTAACTCTACAACACTGACTTCTTTTTGTGGGGTCTTCATGGGCTTGAATTATATTAATATAAGACAGCTGCGGATAACTCCCTCAGCTGCCGCTCCCCGTTTCCCTTCTTTTGAGGTTCTTGTTCCGCTAGGTATTTTTTCAAATAGTTTTCGGTATAATGATCGCAGGTTCTACAAAATTGTCAATAATGGATTTCTGTGTCTGTTTGCTGCCCTCCTGGATAACCAGTTGAAGTATAGTTTCGGTATTTCACACAGAATGGTGGCTGTTTTCTTGATTGGCATTCCCTAACATTATGCCCTCTTTGCCCACAATGGTAGCAATGGATGGCCACCGGCGGCGTTACCCTAGCCTGTGGTCCACGATATATTCCTGCTGCTGCTGGAGATGGGCCCGTCTAAAAGGCTTCTCTGGATGGCCTGCGGTTAGCACTGTTTGTACCTTAAATTTTGCCCCTAGAATACTCTGACAGACTTTCACACGCCCATAACTATTAACATTTAACCCAAACACTCACACTTAGCATTATCATAAACTCAATCAATTTCTTTAGGTTGAAGAATTATATATACACTTATTCTAACACTTCCTAATTTTACCCTGAAAAGGAAATGGAACAGCTAAAAAAACATAACTCCCACAATTAACAAAAATAAGCAGAGCAGCTAAAAAAGCATAACTCCCACCATACACAAAAAAAATGGAGCAGCTAAAAAGCATAACTCCTATAAAACCACAAAAATGAAGCAGCTAAATAGCATAACTCCTATAAAACAAAACAAAATCCAGCAGCTAAAAAGCTTAACTGCCATTAAGCAAAACAAACAAAGAAAATTATCCAAAAAAATATCAATAAATTAGTTGATCTTGTTTACCGGCTGCGCCCAAAATATCGGAGGTCGTATCTGACCCTCAACATATGTAATTATTATTGTGCGTTAATATTCTACAACCGATAATGAAGCTGCTGGCTGATGTCACCGATATCAAGCAGCTGTGCTGTTGTAAACAAAA
>OZ005742.1:156429709-156636020 GCA_963930735.1 Dioctria linearis | reverse complement strand
AGCTCATGTATATTCATTTCGTGTTATAGTATTCAATTACCTTTTCATGATAGAAACGTATTTGATATCAGAGTTATCGTTATTGTCTTGCTTATTGTCACCTCGTAACTTCTCCGTTGATGTCTGATATGCGAAGTTGCTGTCTCAGGATAGATCGTTATAATATACTACTATTTCATTGTTTGTACGTACGACTTCTATGTGTTTTCTTATAATTGCGCAATATTACAAATTTTAACTTTTTCATGTTTCTGATATCAGATATGGAAGTGCAATCCCAAGCGTAAAGTTGATCAGTTTTAACTGTGGCTGGGGAACATTTTCAATACTTGTTTTCTTTTTATCGCATGCTTTTTGTTTCTCTCATCTTACCCTTTGTTATCACTAGTACTTTACTTTGTGTAAGGTCTCTTTCTTTCGGAACCATATTTTTCAGAATATCTGAGTCTAATTCTATTCTTGATAATGCATCAGCGTTGGTGTTTAATTTACCCTTTTTTGAATATTATACCGAAATCATAGTCTGCTAAATCTAGTCTGATTCTTGTGAGTTTTGACGAAGGGATTTTTTATGTGTGAATAATGATACTAATGGTCTATGGACAGTGACTACAAGAATCTTTTCCGTTTCAGGTACGGTCTGAAGTTTTTATAACGAATTTACTAGCATAGGATATTGGTAAATCCGAACCAATTTCACCTTGTGAGAGGATTGCTCCAAAGCATAACTTGATGCGTCTGTTGTTAAGATGAATGGCTTGTCAAAGTTCGGATATTGAAATATCGGTGGTTGTATAAGCTTTTTCTTTAATGCTTCGAATGCTGTTTGGCACGGGTTCATTCCATATAAATGGTGTGTTCTTTTTTCGAAGAGAATTTAGGTTTCTTGCTGTCTCTGCAAAATTAGGAATAAATCCGCTGTGGTAATTACAGAAAGCTACGAATCTACGCACTTCGTCGGCATTTTTGGGTATTGGGTAATTTTTGATTACACTTGGAGGGATCTGTTTTTATGCTTTCATTCGTTATTAAATGTCCCTAGATATACAACTTCAGTTTTGAGGAATTGGCATTTGCTGGGTTGAGTGTGAGATTGTATTTGCGCAGTCTCTGAAATACTTTGACCAAATGTGTATTATGGTGTTTGACACTACAACCGAAAACTATAATATCATCTACATAAAGGAATGCCTCAGAACTAAGTCCCGTTAGAGCAATGGTCAACATTCTTTGAAAACTATTGGAGGATACTTTAATCCAAATGATAATCTTTTGAACTGAAAATGACCGCTTCCCGTCGAAAATGCTGTGTTTTTTATCACCAGTACCCTTTTTACGTACTATGAGTAATGGAGCATTGTAGGGGTTAGTAGATTGTTCGATGATATCGTTTGATTCTAACTCCTCGACTTGTTTCTTATACCTCCTCGTGTGTGACATTGTTGTCGAGTTCGTTCTTTATGTATACGGGAGTGTTACCTATCACTTGGAGTGTTTGTTTATAGAAGTTGTTCGTAGTTAAAATTTCGTCTTGAAGGTGCAATATATCATTGTATTCCTTAATTATCTCCAGCACGCTTGCTTTAGCTTCTTTCTCTTCGTATGTTTATTTTATTGCCTGTAGCAGTTTGTTTATTCGTTCCGTGTCACGTCTATTTCTTGTTTTTGTTAGTTTAACATAGTTTTTCAGAGGTTCTATTTCTACGTTGAAGTTTGGTATCGTTACATCCTCCTACGGTTAAGTATTTAGCATTTTAATGTGGCATGCACCTTTCGCTGGTATTATTGTGTCTGCTATAAATACACCACTTTGTAATTCTTTATTCAGCACTATGCTGTCTTCTTGTCTGGAGAGACCTATTGGTAATATCACTTCTGTTCTTGCTGGAAGTGTTATTTGTGCAATTTTTAATGGTTTCATCTCCATATGTAAGACGATTTCGTGTTCATTCACGTTAAATGATATATTAAAAGTTTCGTAGTCTATTTTGCATAGGAATTTTTTAGTATGTCCCCAACCGATAATCCCCCTCTGTGTTAAATTGGAAAATCTTCATCTACGAAGTGAAAGGATTGTTGACTCTGTGGTCTCCTATTTCTTGCATTAAGCTGATTGCTCCTAATGAAGTTATTGCTTCCTTAGTAATTCCAGACAATTTGCATTTATTGTTTGGGTTAATATCGAAGTTATTAATGTCTAATTTATTAATTTTTACTATTGAGACGTCTGCGCCTGTGTCCACAAACAATCTAAGATGTCGATTCATATTCTCGCAGTATAATGTTATATAATTCGTAGGGTGTATGAGACTTTGTACATCTTATTCTATTTTCCGGGAGGTTGCTTATACTCCCTCTGTCGGCTGTCCTGGACGTTTCCCCTGGTCCTGGACCTCAAATAATATTTCTTGGACGTTTGTGCGGTGTTGTTATTTTCTATAGGAGTTTCTATTATCATTATTATTATTATTGTTGCAATTTCTATTATAGTTTCTATTGTTATTTTGGTTATTATTTCTGTTATGTTGATTTAACCTTCTATTACTGTTTTGATTGTTATAACTAATCCTAGTATTATTGTTATTATTTCTGTAATTATCATTGGGTCTGTGGCTGTTATTCTGGCTATAGTTTTGCCTATTTTGACTATTTCGATCGTAACTGCCATTTATATCTGTTAAATTGTCGGGGTCTGTTTGAATTGTTTTGTCTTTTGAAATACATAATATTATTAACTGGTTGTGGCTAACTTTTTTCCAATTCTAGTGTGATCTCAATTGCTTGTTGGAAAGTCTTTGGTCTTGACGCGAATACTGTGCTTCTATATTGATCACTGAGACCATTCTTAAAAATTTTCAAGGCGTATGTATCGTTAATGGTCTTGACTGCTGCTTTCTCTGCTGTTGTAGCAGATGTGCCAAGTGCAACTATCTGCAATTGATTTAGTTCACTTACAAGAGTTAATATCCTATCTTTATAAGCCGAAACTGTCGATCTTTTCTGACATAAATGGTTTAGTGTTGTGTGGATTTGGGATACTGTATTGTTGTTTTTATATCTCGAACTAAGTTCTTTCTTTAAAAGCACCAAAAGTTGTTGGTGTTCGAGCACCTAGCGCGATTTTGCACGTTTAATGATAATTTTACGCTGAAAACAAAGTCCAACAAATCCAATTTCGCGATGTCGCTTAAGGTTTTATTGATGAATTCTACGATTTTTAAGAATTAATTCGCTAAATTTCCCTTCAAATACAGGGATGGCTTTCATGGCCGTTCCTAAATAAAAGTTGGCCATTTCGCTGTTTTCTTCCGTCAGTGATTTTTTGTAAAGCTGCTACTAGTAATGGTTTTAGTTCTGTTGAGTATGTAATAAATTTAATCTTAATAGCAAGTGTCTTGGCCTCGTCTAGTGTAGCTATTAGAGCTTCAAAATAAAGCAAGAATTTGAAGCTCTAATAGCTACACTAGACGAGGCCAAGACACTTGATATTAAGATTAAATTTATTACATACTCAACAGAACTAAAACCATTACTAGTAGCAGCTTTACAAAATCACTGACGGAAGAAAACAGCGAAATGGCCAACTTTTATTTAGGAACGGCCATGAAAGCCATCCCTGTATTTGAAGGGAAATTTAGCGAATTAATTCTTAAAAATCGTAGAATTCATCAATAAAACCTTAAGCGACATCGCGAAATTGGATTTGTTGGACTTTGTTTTCAGCGTAAAATTATCATTAAACGTGCAAATCGCGCTAGGTGCTCGAACACCAACAACTTTTGGTGCTCTAAAGAAAGAACTTAGTTCGAGATATAAAAACAACAATACAGTATCCCAAATCCACACAACACTAAACCATTTATGTCAGAAAAGATCGACAGTTTCGGCTTATAAAGATAGGATATTAACTCTTGTAAGTGAACTAAATCAATTGCAGATAGTTGCACTTGGCACATCTGCTACAACAGCAGAGAGAAAGCAGCAGTCAAGACCATTAACGATACATACGCCTTGAAAATTTTTAAGAATGGTCTCAGTGATCAATATAGAAGCACAGTATTCGCGTCAAGACCAAAGACTTTCCAACAAGCAATTGAGATCACACTAGAATTGGAAAAAAGTTAGCCACAACCAGTTAATAATATTATGTATTTCAAAAGACAAAACAATTCAAACAGACCCCGACAATTTAACAGATATAATGGCAGTTACGATCGAAATAGTCAAAATAGGCAAAACTATAGCCAGAATAACAGCCACAGACCCAATGATAATTACAGAAATAATAACAATAATACTAGGATTAGTTATAACAATCAAAACAGTAATAGAAGGTTAAATCAACATAACAGAAATAATAACCAAAATAACAATAGAAACTATAATAGAAATTGCAACAATAATAATAATAATGATAATAGAAACTCCTATAGAAATAACAACACCGCACAAACGTCAAGAAATATAATTTACTGTCCAGGACCAGCGGAAACGTCCAGGACGTAGCACGAGAGGAGTAAAGCAACCTCCCGGAAAATAGAATAAGATGTACAAAGTCTCATACACCCTTACGAATTATATAACATTATACTGCGAGAATATGAATCGACATCTTAGATTGTTTGTGGACACAGGCGCAGACGTCTCAATAGTAAAAATTAATAAATTAGACATTAATAACTTCGATATTAACCCAAACAATAAATGCAAATTGTCTGGAATTACTAAGGAAGCAATAACTTCATTAGGAGCAATCAGCTTAATGCAAGAAATAGGAGACCACAGAGTCAACAAATTCCTTTCACTTCGTAGATGAAGATTTATCCAATTAACACAGAGGGGATTATCGGTTGGGACATACTAAAAAATTCCTATGCAAAATAGACTACGAAACTTTTAATATATCATTTAACGTGAATGAACACGAAATCGTCTTACATATGGAGATGAAACCATTAAAAATTGCACAAATAACACTTCCAGCAAGAACAGAAGTGATATTACCAATATGTCTCTCCAGACAAGAAGACAGCATAGTGCTGAATAAAGAATTACAAAGTGGTGTATTTATAGCAGACACAATAATACCAGCGAAAGGTGCATGCCACATTAAAATGCTTAACTACTACATGAGGAGGATGTAACGATACCAAACTTCAACGTAGAAATAGAACCTCTGAAAAACTATGTTAAACTAACAAAAACAAGAAATAGACGTGACACGGAACGAATAAACAAACTGCTACAGGCAATAAAAATAAACTACGAGAAGAGAAGAAGCTAAAGCAAGCGTGCTGGAGATAATTAAGGAATACAATGATATATTGCACCTTCAAGACGAAATTTTAACTACGAACAACTTCTATAAACAAACACTCCAAGTGATAGGTAACACTCCCGTATATACATAAAGAACTACCGACTACATACCTGCTACAACGAGGAGGTATAGAAAACTAGTCGAGGAGTTAGAATCAAACGATATCATCGAACAATCTACTAACCCCTACAATGCTCCATTACTCATAGTACGTAAAAAGGGTACTGGTGATAAAAAACACAGCATTTTCGACGGGAAGCGGTCATTTTCAGTTCAAAAGATTATCATTTGGATTAAAAGTATCCTCCAATAGTTTTCAAAGAATGTTGACCATTGCTCTAACGGGACTTAGTTCTGAGGCATTCCTTTATGTAGATGATATTATAGTTTTCGGTTGTAGTGTCAAACACCATAATACACATTTTGGTCAAAGTATTTCAGAGACTGCGCAAATACAATCTCACACTCAACCCAGCAAATGCCAATTCCTCAAAACTGAAGTTGTATATCTAGGACATTTAATAACGAATGAAAGCATAAAAACAGATCCCTCCAAGTGTAATCAAAAATTACCCAATACCCGAAAATGCCGACGAAGTGCGTAGATTCGTAGCTTTCTGTAATTACCACAGCGGATTTATTCCTAATTTTGCAGAGACAGCAAGAACACTAAATTCTCTTCGAAAAAAGAACACACCATTTATATGGAATGAACCTTGCCAAACAGCATTCGAAGCATTAAAGAAAAAGCTTATACAACCACCGATATTTCAATATCCGAACTTTGACAAGCCATTCATCTTAACAACAGACGCATCAAGTTATGCTTTGGGAGCAATCCTCTCACAAGGTGAAATTGGTTCGGATTTACCAATATCCTATGCTAGTAAATCGTTATAAAAACTTCAGACCGTACCTAAACGGAAAAAGATTCTTGTAGTCACTGTCCATAGACCATTAGTATCATTATTCACACATAAAAATTCTTCGTCAAAACTCACAAGAATCAGACTAGATTTAGCAGACTATGATTTCGGTATAATATTCAAAAAAGGTAAATTAAACACCAACGCTGATGCATTATCAAGAATAGAATTAGACTCAGATATTCTGAACAAATCTGGTTCCGAAAGAAAGAGACCTTACACAAAGTAAAGTACTAGTAGATAACAAAGGGTAAGATAGAGAAACAAAAAGCATGCGATAAAAAGAAAACAAGTATTGAAAATGTTCCCCAGCCACAGTTAAAACCTGATCAACTTTACGCTTGGGATTGCACTTCCATATCTGATATCAGAAACATGAAAAAGTTAAAATTTGTAATATTGCGCAATTATAAGAAACACATAGAAGTCGTACGTACAAACAATGAAATAGTAGTATATTATAACGAGTAATCCTGATACCGAAACACAGAGTCTATCACGAGAAGTTACGAAGGTGACAATAAGCAAGACAATAACGATAACTCTGATATCAAATACGTTTCTATCATGAAAAGGTAATTGAATACTATACACGAAATGAATATACATGAGCTAGCTCTATCAAACAAAGACAATATATTTGAATGCATTCGAAAGGAAAAATTTAAAAATTTATTCAACATGTTGCAACAGAGAAAACAAAATAATAACCGCGCGAAACTTAAGATAATATTAAATGAACCCCCTAAAAGAATAAATAACACTGAAACACAACATAAAATAATAGATGAATATCACAATTCACCACACGGAGGACATCTAGGAATAAGAAAGACAGTACTCAAGATTAAACAACGCTTTTGGTGGAAAAACATGAACAATATGGTAAAAACCTATATAAACAATCGTGAACAATGTGCGCCCAACAAACAAGTAAGACACACTAAAGAGAAAATGATTAAAAGCGACACACCCACAACAAGTTTCGAGACCGTAGCCATGGACATAGTAGGACCACTTAGGATCTCAAATAATTATCGATACATTCTTACCATGCAATGCGAACTAACAAAATTCGCGATAGCGTCGCCCCTAGAAACAAAAGATGCTAACACTGTAGCATCAACTATAGTGAACGAATTCATTCTAAAATATGGACATTTAAAGATCTTAAAAACAGATCAAGGTACAGAGTTCACTATTGGATTAATGCGAGAGATATGTAAAATACTTGAGATAGCACAAATCTTTAGTGACCTAATAACTATTTCATTTTTGTCAATGAAATATCCACACTTTGACTCATAATTCTTACGCGCATAACAAGTGCAGGCATGATATTATGAAACTCTGCACTGAGTCGAGTACAAAGTAAAGCACTTGTATGATATGAGTCACGGTATGTATATTTATAATGGCCACTGTGTTGATTATTATTACTAGGCAAGAAATAAACAGAAATATATGTAGGTTAACTTCTTTATGTCGTGGGTGAACAAAAGAAATGTAGGTGAGACTCACTCGCTATAGAGCGTAATCGATTTATTGTAAGCAATTGTGATTACGAGAAATTTTATGTCAACGTAAGGAGAATTCGTGTATAAATACGATGTATTGATACTCAATTAATAACAGTTTTTTCAATAGATTTATACGCTGCTTTTCGGCGTGTCTTTTTATTTTTGGGAACCTGTTCTTAGTAATATCGGCGTATCCGCTGCTTAGCTGTGCTGATGCCATTAGTCTGAGCGCATCCTACAAGTAGTGACGCTCTAAGTTAGGCACCTGACCTAAAATATCAAAGAGAAGCTGTACATCTGAAGCAGACAGAAATCGTTACAAGGGGTTAAATTTTTGCTGCTTATTGATAGTATGCTCTTAAGAGGAAATTGTGAAAAAAGGAGCTGTCTTGTGTAGACATAGAGTTTTAAAGAAAAAGAAACGAGATATAAAATAGTAACAAAAATTAGAAATTGTTTTATTTCAAGGTAAATTTTTTGTGAGAGGTGTAGGATAGATAAATTTCATGAATATTATAAGGAAGTAATAATTTTAAGACGCTTCGTTTGAATAGTGTTTGTGTTCTCCTAAATGTATTGTGTATTGTGTTACTCATATTGAAATCTTCTTTAACTCTTCCCCTAAATTCGCGTCCTGTTTGGCAGATAAATCCCTTCAAATATCTTAAAGGGTAAACTTCAGTTTCGTCACTTACTTTAATTCTCGTATTAATATAACGTTTTCTCAATTTTCTCTGAAAAATTCTCCATGTAGCATATTTTATTCTAATCGTGGGCACTTATGTTTTGTGATGTAATGATTTTCCGTTGGTCAGATGTGTCAAAGTTTCCTCGCGTTTGAAATAGTAGATATAGATAGGGTTCCAGAAACATCTATGTCAGTGGGGAGTTCTAATGTATTGGCCAGGGAGCAATTATTGCAATTCCAGTTACAGGAGCAGGAACTGGAAATTAAATCAGAAGAATTGAAGCAGTGCCAAACAAAGCTTCAGTATTATGAGAGAGACTGGCAATATATCACAGATCATTTAACAGGAGAATTGAAAAAAAAACGTGTGGCGAGTGGAGATCTCAAGAATATTCTACAGGAACTAGAAACAGCCACTCAAACAAGCACGAAAGGAGAAGTTGTGGATCTTTTGGTGACTGTAACCTTCGACATAATTCAAAAAGAGGAAGGGACAATAGAAAAGGCACTAGAGGATAACCGCGAGAAAACTAAAGATCTGGTCAAGTAAGTAGATACCTTAAACATTCAATAGAAGGAAGCAGAGCAGACTGCGGCCGAACTCGAACGGGAATTGCCGATAGAATTTCAGGAACGTCCGTCAACCACCAAGGGCAATAGCAACCAAGGAAGCAGCAGAAAGTGGTCACCAAGAAGATTAGAATTTTGGAACCATCAGTCGGAGCCAAAAACAAAATTCGATCGCACGCGGCAGTGTAATTAGCGTAGAGAAAAATAAGGAAAGACATAAGGAAAGTGGAAAATCAAACGAAGATCACATAAAAATGGTGGATATACACGATAAAGTGATGGATACGCTCGTCAAGTATGTACCCATGTTTTCCGGAGATCGATCTCCAAAACTGCGGCAAGGATTTAAACGACCGACTGAAGCCTGAGGAACAGAAATTTTTTATGAAATGTGTGAAGTATCGGTTGACGGATGATACTTACTATCTGGTAAGATCAGGGGAACCAAAATATTTTGAAGCTCTGCAATTGACAATCAAAACAGCTTATATGCCGGAGAACTCATTCAGTGAATTGCGAACGGAGATGGTGGCCTGCAGACAAAGACCAGGTGAAGATATCAGAGAATTTGCGGACCGACTGAGGGAACTGTTGAGCCAGATCAAGACAGCCGTATCAGCAAAGTACCCGGACAAAGACGGAGGACTAATAGCGGAGTTACAGTCTCATGCAGTGGCAACCTTCAAGGGTGGTGTGCTTAATCATGTTACTCAGGTACATATGACGGGAAGGAAGTTCGAGTATCTGGGGGCAGTGCGTGAGGAAGGGACTTACTTCGAGAAGGATGCAAAACGTCTTCAACTTCGGCCATCAGGATTAGGGGAGATGTTTAAGAGTAACCGCGGAATCCCTCTGAATACATGGGAGCCCAGGTTGGCCAAGAAAGATCCAGGGAGGCCATCTCAGTCAAATTTAAGAGAATACCGAGGAACCCCGCCCAGAAGCAGTCAGCGAGGTTCTAAGCAATGCTTTCGATGTGGAAAGGAGGGACACTTCGCAAAGGAATTTGGTGCGGAACGACAGCCTCCATTCTGCGCCAGATACCGAGGCTATCGTCATGTAGCCATGGAATGTAGGAAGCAGCAAGTGCGATTCGCGAATGTAGCTACAAGGGGAAGAAATGAATCTCGAGAGGAAAGGGAAGTTTTATACTGCCAGTTTTGCAGAACTTGCGATCACTTCACTGAAAACTATCTGCGGAAGTACTCAGGAAAGCAAAACAGTCGGAAGTTCGGAAACGGAGAGCGGCAGTTAGGGAATTCATACACAGCTGCTTTCCATTGACAAAATCAGAATTTTTGAAAACTCAAATCAAGGAAACCAGTACACTAGAATTAAGCCCGTTAAATAATAACATAATTACAGAAGGATTGTCGTGTCCCAATTACAATCAATCAATTAACCCTATTAAGTAACCCCGATAAAGCTTTCTTCGAAGTAATATAACACTCGAATTTCTTTTAACACAAATATATTTTATTTATTCCGTACTGACCTATCTTAATGATTCACAAACCAACCCGAACCGAACGGTAACTTAATATCGCGATTAGTGATAACTGAGCTGCTAAAAGATACTACAGGCATTCAACAGACCATTTATTGGTCTTTTATGAACCTTCACTCGGAAGTAAGCGTTCTCTGCGGATGTAAACAAACGACAACAATCTTGTCGTTTGTTCTACCTATTGCAGCACCTGAGTCGCTTAGTAGTAAACAATCGCCTTACATAATAATTACCATGCGAGGTTAATTATTATCGTAATCGTCAATTGCTTCACTAAACGCTCATCGCAGCCAGCTGTTGGCCAAATCAGCAAAACAACCGACAGTTGCAGAACAATATCATGCGAGATTATTGTTAAGCAATTGCTGATTATTTCACTGTGATGCCTGTGGCTGCTGGAAGAATCTTCCGCATATAGGGCCATAACATCCCTCCCCCTTTGGGGGCTTTTTTTTTGTACATTATTTGAAGTTTGATTTCTCTTGTAATATATCTTTTCTTTCAATTAATTTTCTATTTGTTTCACATTTAATATTTCTTTTTATATTTCATTTCTTTCTAATATTCTTTAACATTATTGTATATTTTTCTATTGTTATAACAAACAAACAAATTTCCTATGTAACATTTCTTAGAATTATTCATACATTTAATTTCTTTTTTTCATTTCCTACGTTTGAACCTTATACTAATTAATTTATTCCTTTCCACTGAACATGAGTAAATCTTATAAACCATATATACCTACATATTTTCATTTCTATATACATTTACACGCTAATCTCTAGCTATAGGTTGCCCTTAAATTACTTTTACGTTATACCAGTGCAAAAAATATATATGTATACTTAACTAAACCTATGACGGTTACTCTAGCTGCACAAGTTGTTTCCCCACAATAGTTGGCAGATTGGTCGTTGGCAAGTTCGCTGACGTGGGCAGGAATGTCTCAATGGTTATATTTGCATTTTGGGCCTTGGGTTGCTGTTCTGACTTATGAACCATAGGTAGAATCACTGTGTTAGTGCCGGCTTGGGTCTAGTTCCTCTTCCAGCGCTTCAAATGGCATAATACTCCTATCAAGATTAGTAAGCTGATGACGGCTAAACATGCGGTACTAGTTGTCGCTGCTAAATGTACTGGATGTGGAATGGCACGTCTACTTGCCTCCTCCGTGCTGATTTTGTCTGCAACCCTCTTTAAAGCTGCATCCTGCTCTCTCCATGCTTGCTTAAAGTTGTCACTAGCCAGCAATCGTATTTCGTCCTTTTTTCCTTCTACTACCTCCTCTCTCTGCCTGTCTGTCTGTGTTGCGATGCTGCTCCAGGCTGGTAACTCCATTCGTCTAGGCTACCATAGAGATATTTTTCGCTGTGCGGCATCTTCAGCTTTTATTCGTAGGTCACCGATTTGTAGGTGACAATGTTCTTCGATGAATAATACCCCTGTTTGCTCCAGCTCACCGATGGAAGTTGGTGAATGTTGGCAGTTTACTTCCAGCTTGGTCTTCTCGGACATCACAAATAACCAGTGGTTTCTCGTTACCATTCTCACTAAGCTGCTCCACTTTGGTGTAACTCTTTCCTTACAGGCCTTCGCATTTACGTTGAAGCTCCGGAAAAGTTTCGGCACACAGTTTTCTCCAATAGCAGTAATATTTGGGGCTAAATGTGGGCAAAATTTTGCGGGTAGTCCGATGCGGTTAACAACCTCTGGCACTTCTGGTACTGTTGATAACTCAGCAAGATATACTGTCGTTCATGATTGTTGGCTGCCACAAATTCAGCGTCCAGATCATATACATGATACCCAAATTCATCTATAGCTATCGGGATCGTGTATACCTTATGTAAGTCAAATGCAACTCGGTGGGGGTGTGAGATATCTACCCTGACTAGGATTTCTTGGCCTACCTAGAGTGCTTGCACCTTTGCAATTTGTACCAGAAATTGGAAATTCTGGAATTTTTCATCTAAATCCAGTTTAATAGTGGCATTCTTCATTATCTCGGTCATCTCTCGTGCATGAATTATCAGCGGGTGTAGCTTTCCTACGCTTAGAGAGATTAATATGCTCATCAGTGCTTGTTGCATTTCGCTGATTTCTCTTAAGTGAAGGCTCATTAGCGTAATTACCTCACACAATTCCATTCTTAGTTTCAATGACGATAATTCCCGATATTGACCCTGCTGCTCTTTAACGATGGCTGAAAGTTTATTTTGTAGTTCTTCTCTCTCTGATACTGCCTGTAGCCTTGAAGCATTAAACAAATCGAACGTAGATTTGACGACTGTTATTTGGTCCTTCAGTAGATTTAATGTTCGGCTCTCCTTCTCATTTCAGTCATCTATAGCTGCATGTATTTCTTCCGAGTCGGCATGATCCATGGTTCCAAACAGTGTCTTCGCCAGAGATCCCACTCCATCAAAAATTGAACGCTTGTTTCTTCGGGGCGCCTTATTTTGGGTATGATGCGAGAGTTGTTCAACCTTAGGCTTATTTTTTTCCACCCATACGCCTATCTCTTTTACTGCTGCCTTACACCTAGCAACGCCTCCAGTATCGGTTACGTCTGCACATAATCCGCTTATAAAACCGCTGCAGTTGCTGACGAATTTTAGGTCTTCAGTGAGATCTGGTATTTGGAACTTAGACAGAATAGTCCAATGTATCGTGTAGATAATAACCTTTCCGAGACGCTCGAACAACCCTCCCAACTGTAGTATCGGCTCGATGCTGTAACCTGCCTGTTCTGCTTTTGTCCCAGCTATCAAAGCGAAGATTAAAATTACTACCGCCTTCATCGCGAAGCTAAACCTTATTTTATTACTATATAAATTTAGGGCATTCCTAGTATTCTTAGACTTAATGAAGTTTATTTTTCTTTAATATAAACTCGTAATTTATTCTAATATATACAATATTTATTTCTCTTACACCTTCTTTCTTTAACAATTCTCTTTTCTCTTTACACGTTTTGTATAAAAACTACTCTTTCCTTTAAATTTCTAAGCCCTTTTTTTTAATGTTTTTATTTTTAACCTCTTATTTATGTTTTCTTTCAATAGCTCTTATTATTTATTTTGCATTATTACTTTCAAAATCTCTTATCTCTTTTGTTTTTTTAATCTTTATATCTTGTTTACTATTCCTCTTTTCTTTCTCTCTTTTTTTTTTAATTATTATTTCCTTTAAATTCTCTATTTCTTCTTTTTCATTCAATTAATCTTTGTATACTCTTTTTTCTTCTCTTTTAAATCCCTATTTTTTCTTATCTATTTCAACATTTCCTTTGTTTTTGTTTAAAAAAAAAAAAAAATCTTCAATCATCCTTCTCTTTTTCTTTTTTTTCATATATTTACTTACTTCCCTCTATAGATTGCCAATAGAGGGAAGTTTCGCATCTGCATAATCTTCTTTTTCCTTTCCTCTCAGCCTAAACGGTTTAATGAACTTTATTCTGCAAGAAAAACAAAGAAACTAAGAAAAAGACTAAAGAAAATTAAATATTCAAATTGTAAAAAAAACTATTCTCTCGTGCTTCATTCCACTTAGGTTATCGTCCTTATATGACGAACAAACTCTAATCTTAAAATTAATCATGATACCTTCTCAAACGGTTCGTATGAATCCGCTTGAGCTTTTTCCCTTGAAGTATGGTTACATTCTCAGGACTGTGAACGTAAATCACCTTTAAAAATGGATGCTACTTTCCCTGCCCTAACTAAGTCTTTAACTAGAACTTTATCACAAAAATGTAGACTTCCGGCCTAGCTAAATTGTCATGGTGGTTCTTTGCCACTAGTTTGCTTTTTGAAGTAGGTTCTCCCTAGCTAGTTGAAACGCCCTCTGTAATTTGAACCGCAATACCGAATGGTACTTATCCATATTGTATACCGGTTCAGGCTGACGCCGTACGCTACTGGGGATTTCCGCTACAAATCCAAACAACGTTTCCATGGACGTAAATTTTGTGCCTGTATGCACGGTGCTGTTGCACGCATGCGCTGCGGTTCTCAACAGCTCGTCTCAGTTTCGTAGCTCCCGATCAACGAAACTCCTCAGATAGTTGGCTAGCGCAGAATGCTGCCTCTCCACAGCGTTGGACTGTGGGTGGTAGGCAGTTGTGTGCAGCTTCTTTTTCTTCAACATTTTACAAAGAGCCTTTATGAATTCTCCAGTGAAGTTTGCTTACTGATCCGTTACTAGCTGTTTCGGTAGCGAGTACCGGCTGAGGATTTGCTCAAACAAGGCCTGGGCTACCGTGTTCGCTTCTTGGTCTGATATCGCCACGAAATCTACAAATCTAGTCAGATCATCCATCATAGACATGATTTACTTGTTACCCTTGTGACTGACTGGCAAAGGTCCAACTAAGTCAACATAGACTTTCTCAAAAGGTTTTTTCGCGATTTCCGTCAATACTAATGGCATCTTGATGGCTCTAGCGTGCTTATTTTTTGGCAAATCGTACAACGTTTAACAAACCGAGCTATATCAGCCTTCATTCCCTTCCAACGATAGAATCGCTCGACTCTGTTGAACGTTTTGTTCCTTCCAAAGTGTCCTCCAAACCTGGAGTCATGATAATGTTTTAGAATTAGCTCAATTTCTTCTGGATTGGTCACCAGTTTTGGTTCTTGTGTCTTCAGTGTTCTTCATTGATTATCTCAGTCCCTTCAATACTATTACCTTCGTTTTCAAAATTTCGCAACGGCACGGTATTACCATTTTCCTTTCCAGTTTTATATATAATCTCAAATTCATACTCCGATAGTTTTTGGTGATATCTGAGCATACGTGAAGTAGTGTCCTTCACCGTAGCGATTGGTGATCCGTTACTATTTTGAAAGGTTTGCCCAGAAGGTAGCACCTATAGTTCCGTACTGCCCACACAATGGCCAACTTCTCACGCTCTGTAGTGGAGTAGTTTCTTTCTGCCATGTTCAAAGAACGACTAGCGTAACTAGGTAGCTTTCCCTCTTGCATCAGGACTGCCCCTAAATATTCCCCACTTGCATCAGTGATTACCGTAAATTCCTTTGTGAAATCCGGATATGTTAAGAGTGGTGATGTTGTAAGAATTTCCTTGACACGACTGAAAGCCTTTTCACACTCGAGTCCCCATGTGAACTTAACGCTTTTTTTCTAATTAACTATTAATGGGTGCCAATATTTTTGAAAAATTCGGAGCTAATTTCCGATAATAATTGGCTAGCCCTAAAATAGATTGAACATGACGAACACTTTTTGGTTTTGGGAAATTTTGCACTACTTATACTAATCGTTTATCAGGTTTTACCCCTTGTTCTGAACAAATATGGCCCAGATACACTACCACTTTCCTTAAAAACTGACATTCTGAAGGCTGCAACTTAAGGTTGTGTTCTCTGAAGCGCTGAAAATCTTCTTCTCGATGGGCTTTTAGCATGCGATATTGCTTTTTGTGTATGGGGGCCGTATTAGCCATTAACGGTACCTTAAAGGTCTTCGTCAGGGTGTATGACAATTTATCGCCTGGCCAATGAAAGATATCACTGTATTCGTAGCAAATATGGGTTACTGCTTCCCTTTCTTCGAAGTTAAGTTATTCTCCCAGCACCAGTGATTCCTTCATTAGCTTGCGCCATTGTTGGCGATTATCAATCTTACCCTTATCCCGTCCTAGTGGATGTACAGTATACTTAGTCAATTTTTCAAGCCTCAGCCGAAATTCACTAGTTCAACGGACTCCTTTCCTGCATTAATAATACCTACCCACGCATTACCGTTCCTTGGCTTAATTAAAGCATTCCCACAATACGTTTCTGACCTAATTTCTTCCGCCATACACACTAAATCTTCCTCACTTGTGACAGGAATTTCAAATAGCCGCTCTGTTCTTGGGTTCAACTTAATTCTTGTAATTCTTGTCCCCTGAGTGCTTTTACTCTTTCCTGAGTAATACTTTTCATTTCGCTGTGTAAGATGTACCTTTTCGCTCGGAGCCTCTGCGTAAGCTGTAGCTTTAGAGAGGTTGCGCTAGACTTCCATGCGAGGAATTTCCAGCTCCTTTTCCATTTTTTCTGCTACACTTTCTTGTTCTCTGCTCCCCATCGGTTTAGTCCTATTGATCGGTGCTTCTTGAGAATCTTTTTGATTTGTTCGCGTGCTAAGGGACTCGAACAATTGTACGAACGGCCACTCCTCAGCTGTTACAGCTGACTGTACATCATCTTCTTTTGGAAAAGTCGTCTTTCATTCTTTTATTTCACCATCTTGGTAAGATTCTACTTCTAAAAGATACTTTGTGAGGCTATCTGATACCACGCCCGCTTTGGATATAATGTCGCGCAAGGCTGCGACTCGATTCTTCATTCGTTGCTGAATCTCTTTTGGGGAGGAATAAACTGACTCTTCTTTCTGGATAAACTGATGATGATTGTCCTGCGTGCTTTCCTTCAACTCTATTATCTCGATTTTCTCCTTTCCAGTGATGCATACAAAAAGAGGTTTTTCTTCCTTTATATTCTCCATGCCTTTCACTGACAGTTTTCCATTTATAAAATTGATGACTGCTTTGTTCTTCAGGAACCCGATCCCCAGAATACCGCCAGCTGGAATCGAATTAGTGTCATAAATGATGTTAAACTCGCATGGCTGTTCTACTCCACCTATGCGTATTGTCGCTTTGCAAGTTCCATTTGAGCTTTCTTGTCCCGAAAACAACCCTCCAATCATTATTTTCTTGAGAGTTTGTATAGGCGTGTTTCCTTTAATACGATTTACCTTAATTATATTACATGTTGCACCTGTATCTACTAATAATGTTAATTTACCCGTTATACCTATATCCGATTCTACTGAGGTAATGCAGCTATTTAACAAACTTAACTCTATAACACTGGCTTCTTTCAGTGAGGTCTTCATGGTCTTGAATTCCGTTAACTGAAGGCAGTTGCGAATATTTCCCCCAGCTGCCGCTCCCCGTTTCCCTTCCTTAGAGCTTCTTGTTCCGCTAGATATTTCTTCAAGCAGTTTGCAGTATAATGATTGCAGGTTCTACGAAATTGGCAATTAAAGTTTTCTGGGTCTGCTTGCAGCTGTCCTGGAGAACCAATTGGAGTATCCGCGAACCTTATGGTTTGTCTTCAGTAACTAGCAGTATCGTGACCATAGTTTCGGCATTTTAATCAGTATGGTGGCTGTTTTCTTGATTGACATTCCCTAGCAATATGCCCTCTTTGCCCACACTGGAAGCACTGGATGGGCCTAGTCGGCGTTGCCCTAGCCTGTGATCCACGATATAGTCCTGCTGCTGCTGGAGATGGGCCCTTCTATACGGCATTTCTGAATGGTCTGCTGGTATTATTGTTGAAAAGATTAGTCCCCTAGCTATCACGCATTGTTTCGGAATTCAGTTTACGCCCACTTCCCCAGACTTCTGGTTATCTGCTCTGGAGCCTAGTTGCATCCTTCTCGAAATAACTAGCTTCTTCTTGTACTTCATCTAGAGATTGGAATCTCCTTCCCGCCAGATGCACTTGCGTTGCCTGATTCCCTACGCCTGCTTTAAAAGTAGCCACTGCGTCAGCTTCCAATTCTGCTATTAGTCCACCTTCCTTATTTGGGTACTTAGCTGTGACTGCTGTTTTAATTTTGTCCAACAGCTCTTTAATTCTGTCAGCGAATTCTCGAATGTCCTCTCCAGGTCGTTGTTTACACTCCAGCATTTCCGTACCTAGCTCACTGAACAATTTTCGTGGCGTATATGCCGTTGTAAAAACTTGCTGCAGAGTTTCAAAATCCTTCGGCTACTGGGAACACACTAGATAATAAGCGTCATCTGTAAGCCGAAATTTCACACATTTGATAAAGATAGCTTTTTCTTCAGTAGTCAATTGATCGTAGAGTTCCTTGCTGGAATTCAGGAAACGGTACAATTCTTTGCCCAGCTTTGGTGACCTTTCCCCAGAAAATAATAGATATATTTGGATACCATATCCATAACTTTCCCATGTGCTTCCGCCATACTGTTCTTGAGCAATCCGTATGATTTGCTGCTTCCTGGTTCTTTTGTCTTTCCCTTCGATGAGGTACTCTTAGCTGGAATATCTTGCCTATCTCTCGTTTCTCGTGGTTTATTCCAGAACACCAATTTTCTTGGTGTCCACTTCTTACTGACTTCTTGCCTGTATACTTTCTCTTGCGGCAGTGGACCCTCGGCTCTGATTTCTGTGTCCAGTTCCTCCGCTGCCTCTTCTGCTTCCTTCAGTTGCTGTTCCAAAGACAATATTTTTTTTACTAGACCCTTGTTCTTTCTCTTATCTTCTTCTAACAATTGTTCTGCTTGGATCTCAACCCTTTGGATCACTTCGAGTGTAGCCGTTACCAGCAAGTCTAAAGCTTCACATTTCGAGCAGGACTTGGCAACTGTATTCCACTCCTGAATCAATTTTCTCGATTCTTCACTTGATGTTCGTTTTTGTAACTCTGTCGTGAGATGCGCTCCAATATACTGCTGGTCTTGCTCGTAGCTTTCTGACTTCTCCTTACACTCTTTAAGCTCCTGCGATCTTTCCTCTAATTTCTTCTCTTGAGTTTCGAACCGTAACAGTTGCTCTCTTGTCAATACATTCCTTCTACCCACCGATATTGAAGTCTGAACCAGAAGATCATCTTATTCTTCTCTCCTTTCCCTCCAATTCAAACCTAATCACATATATATATTATATATAACACCTAACCAAGAAAACAATCTCACCCAACAAAACAACTTACACAAAAGTTAATTAATTTTAAACAACTCCTAGTAAAACTAATTCAAATTTTTCACAATTTTCTCACTCAATCTCAATTTCTCCTGCCCTTTGTTCTCTCCACTTGTACATAAATATATATATAAATCAGAGCCTCAATATCAACAATTTTCTATTTTTTTTTTTACATTAATGCTCCCTATATTAACACTTAAATCACACGTAGACATAAATCCGACACTTCAGCAGAGACCAATACCGAAACTCCTGATCTCTGTTTGAAACGTTGACGATTCAGACAAATATAGCAAATACTCTATCAATGCTATAACAAATGCGAAGGAGCTTCGAACTATCAGGAGTGAAAACCAACTTTTAAGGGGAATTATAGAAAACAACGCTATACCTGATTACAAAAATTTCCACTCCTTAACTTTTACTCTATTTAACATACAGAAAGATTCACCGTTTTTCTTACAGGTACAAATTCATTCAACCGCACAAAAACTAAATAACTTACTACCTACACTTCTCATTTAATAAAAACATAAAGGAAAACGATGAAAACACAAAACATTTATTTCCCCATATTAAACGAAAAATATTGAAAATCACCGCAAACAAAACAAAAAACCAAACATCGATGATTTAACTAATTAACCAATATCTTAAATTTTCAACCTAAACACACGGAAATGCGAGAAAAACTTTCAAACGCCCATAATGATTTAACTTCAACCTATCCAAAATGCACATCACAATCATGAAATCAATATTACTACACTGAAATGGCTTCCCAAAATCGCACTCAACACTTAATCTAACACTTTTTAAATTTATCCTGAAAAGTAACAGAAAATTAACAAAAAAAATGGAGTAGCTAAAAAAGCATAACTCCTACAATTTAAAAAAATGGAGTAGCTAAAAAAAGCATAACTCCCAAAATATAAAAAAAATGTAGTAGCTAAAAAAGCATAACTCCAAAAAAAAAAAAAAAATGGAGCAGCTAAAAAAGCATAACTCCCAATATTTATAAATTTTACAAACACAATACCCTTTTAAACCGGCTGCGCCAAATTGCCGTGTCAAATTACAATCCATCAATAAACCCTATTAAGTAACCCCGATAAAACTTTCTTCGAAGTAAAATAACACTCGAATTTCTTTTAACACAAATATGCTTTATTTATTCCGTACTGACCTAACTTAATGATTCACAAACCAACCCGAACCGAACGGTAACTTAATATCGCGATGAGTGATAACTGAGCGGCTAAAAGATACTACAGGCATTCAACAGACCAGTCATTGGTCTTTTATGAACCTATACTCGGAAGTAAGCTTTCTTTGCTCACAAAGCGGATGTAAACAAACGACAACAACCTTGTCGTTTGTTCTACCTGTTGTAGCACCTGAGTCGCTTAGTAGTAAACAATCGCCTTGCACTATAATTACCATCCGAGGTTAATTATTATCGTAATCATCGATTGCTTCACTAAACGCTCATCGCAGTCAGCTATTGGGCTAATCAGCCAAACAACCGACAGTTGCAGAGCAACACCATGCGACATTCATTACTTCACGGCACAACTATGTGCCTAATTGCTTCACTGGCACAGCTGTGTGATTGTTTACAAATGAAACAAAACATCCCAAAAATGTTGTTTACGATAGCCCAGCTGCTGACTAGAATGACAGTGATCTGCATTTTCGTCAATGGCAGTAGAATATTATTCTAAGAACATGACTGTTCACAGTTTTCAAGTTTTAAAGTATGTATTAAGTAGAGCAATAAAGAATTTATCAAGATAAATTTGATCGGTTTTATTGAAATCTGTAGGAGTGTTTAAGTTTTCAGGGAACACGACATTTTGGCGCAGCCTGTGAAACTTAAGTAAGAAATTTGAGTATTTCTTACTCTTATGGTTTTTTTTCTCCTTGGTAAATTTTTCAGAAAATTAAAATTTGTTTGTTTGCATATATATATTTTTTAGAGAATCCGATAAATTAATTCTTTTACTTTTCAGGACAAATTTAAGAAGTGTTAGATTAAGTGTTGAGTGTGATTTTGGTAAACCTATCTCAGTGTAATAATATTGATATTATGATGCGATGTTCGTTTTTGGATAAGTTAAGGTTAAATCATCATGGGCGTTTGAAAGTTTTTGCCTCATTTCCGTGTTTAGGTTGAAAATTTAAGATATAGGTTAAGTAGTTAATTCATCGATGTTTGGTTTTTGCTTTGCTTGCGGTGATTTTCAATTTTTTTCGTTCAATATGGGGAAATAAATGTTTTGTGTTTTAGTCGTTGGCCTCTATGTTTTTATTATAAACGAGAAGTGTAGTAAGTTATTTAGTTTTTGTGCTGATGCATGAATTTGTACCTGTAAGAAAAACTATGAATCTTTCTATATGTTAAATAGTAATAGTAATAGTTAATGTGTGGACATTTTTGTAATTTGGTATAACGTTGTTTTCTATAATTTCGGACTCCTGTTTGATCGAAGTTCCCTTGCGTTTGATATACCATTGCTAGAGTTTATGCTATATTTGTCTGAATGGTCAAGGTTTAAAACAGAGATTATGAGTTTCAGTATTGGTCTCTGATGAAGTGTCGGATTTATGTCTTCGTGTGATTAAAGTGTTATTAATGTAAAAAAATTGGAAAATTGTTGATATTGAGTTTTTGAGTTATTTATATATGTACGTACAGGTGGTAGAACAAAGTGCAGCAGAAAGTGAGAATGAAAGAGGTGATTGCAACGCTTACAGACAAAAAAATAACCTGGCTAACACTTATGAAAGAATCAAGGACAAGGTGTCTAAATACGTGCCGATGTTTTCCAGAGAAGGTTCTCCAAAACTAGCGAAGGAAGTCCATCACTTTCTGAGTTGTTGTAAAGATCTATACGACCGACTGAAAGCCACAGAACAAGGCATCTTCATGAAGTGTGTGATGTACTGAATGATAGACGATGCTTACTACCTGATAAACTCTGATGAACCTTAGGACTTGGAAGCATTGCAAAAGTCAATCAGAGCCACTTATATGCCTCGGAAATTGTTCAGCGAGCTACGGTGAGAGATGTTAGCATGTCAGCAGATGCCTGGAGAAGATATCAAAGGGTGTACAAATAGGATGAAGAAACTTTTAGATCAGATTAAAAATGCTGTTTCTGCGAACTACATATATAAAAACGGATTAGTGAACATAGTGTTTAAAATTTACTTACAGTTTTTGTTACATTTATATGTGTATTTTCTTTATCTATCTATCTATCTATAAATCAGATAATTTTCATTGACGTTTCTAATTAAGTGAGTTAATTGTTTTCTTTGATTTTTTTTTGTATAATTTGTGTTAATGATTTACTTTTGTAAAATTTTTTTTTTTACATTTTGTATGATTTCCGCTAATGATTTTAATTATAATTTTCATGAATGCGTATTAACTTTTTAATAATATTTATTAATCGTATCTATTCCTATGACTATGTACGTTTACGTTATATAATGAGCGTAATTGCTTTGTTATTTTCGAACAAAACTTTATTTTTCAATAATTTGTGGCCATTAATTTATTTTATCATTTTATGAATGGCCTTAGGTTTGTTGTTTATTTATTTCTCGTATATATATTTTTGTTTCTTGTACTTTTAATGTTTCTTGATTTTTATCTTCTTTCTTTAAATGCGGCTACATTAATTAAATTATTTATTCGGCTTTCTGCAGAGCGCGTCAGACTCCTGGTCTGATTGTTTTTAATTATTGTCAATCTCCAATCTTTCGATTTTCCTGCTCTAGTGCGGGTTCTACTAATTGGTTGACTTCCAATATTTCGATTTTTTTGCTCTAATGCAAGTTCTACTCATTGGTTTACTTCTCTTTTTATATACCGCTCCGTTGCAGAGAGCGTTCGGGTGGGTATTCTTCCCGTCGGTTATCCTGAGGTGGCACTCAACATGGATCAATTGAAGTCCGTACAGAGTGCTATCTTGAGAGAGATCGCGGCTAGAAAACAAAGCCCCCTGAAGCCAAGATTCCTGGGCTCCACATTTAGACCAGGGTGGATGGTCATCAACTGCGCCAATCAGGACACCGTGACGTGGCTAAAAGGTGTAGTTGGGGAGCTAAAACCCTGGGATGGAGCCAACCTTGTCCTGGTCGAGGAAAGTGAAATTCCTCGCCCACAAGTTCTTGTGGGATACTTTCCCAACAGCGCTGAGGACCCTACGGACTTGATTCTCGACTACATCGAGGGTCAGAACGCGGGGTTAAAGGTGTCAGAGTGGATTGTGTTACGCAAGACACAAAAACCAAATGTAACAGAGCTAACCTTCTCCGTGGACCATACGTCCATGGAGGAGCTAAAAAAGGCTCATTACACAATTGGGTACAAGTTCGGCTCAGTCCAACTTAGGCCCAAGGGTGGGGCAGTAAAGACTGTGGCGGAGGCTGGGGATGGCCAAGGTCAGATTAAAACTCTGACTGATGAGCCTCAGCCATCGACATCAGGAACCAGCAGGCCTAAACTTTCTGTCAAGGCTAAGGCTGGCCCCGGTAAAGCAGTTGGAACTGCAGAGGCTAAGCCGGGGACTTCCGCAAAGAAGTCCGAAGGTACTAAGAAGAAGCCTCCTCCTGCCCGTGCGAAGCAGGGCAAAAAAGGAAATCCGAAAGGATCTCCTATCAAAGCTGCTAGCGGCAATAAAAAGTCATCCTAGTCATGACTAATCATCATCTAAGTTGCCTCCAGATAAATCTCCATCATGCCAAAGCGGCATCAGACGTGCTTAGCAGGAGATTTGTCTCGGAGAAACTTAGTCTGGCGATCATACAGGAGCCCTGGGTACATCAAGGCCGCATTAAAGGACTTCCCACAAAATCATGTAAGTTAATTTAGAGTAATGAGCATGAATATCCCAGGGAAGCATTGCTGCTCAACACTAATCTAAATTTTATTCCTCTTTCGCAGTTCATTTCGAGGGACGTAGTTGCAGCAGATCTCGTGGTACCAACTCCGGGAGGTAGTCACGAGGTAGTAGTGACCTCAGTCTATTTTCCTGGAGATGCGGATACACTACCTCCTACAGAGCTAAAAAGACTCATCAGGTACTGCAAACGAAGAGGAAAGCAATTTATCGTTGGATGCGATGCGAACGCACATCACACGCTATGGGGCAGCACGGATACCAACATCAGGGGTGAGTACCTCCACGATTTTATAATATCTAATAATTTAGAGATACTAAATCGAGGTAATAAGCCAACCTTTATGAACACTATCAGACAAGAGGTCCAGGACCTAACACTTGCCAGTATGTTCATAAGCACAAAAATAAGCAGGTGGCACGTATCGAACGAGATTTCCATGTCCGATCACAGACATATCAGGTTCGATATAGAAGCCGCACTTAGCTCAAGTCTAGAGTACCGAATCCCTAAATTAACTAACTGGGAACTCTATCGACAACATCTTAAGGCTATAGTTAACTCTCCCGGTAGTAGCATTAGCACAACGGAGGAGTTGGACTCAGCCACTACGCAGCTACAAACGGCTGTACTGACTTCATTCGAACACAGCTGCCCTCTGAAGCAAAAGACTTGTAATCGACAGGTACCTTGGTGGAATAGGGAACTGAGTTTGAAAAGAAAAGAAGTCAGAAAACTATTTAACAGAGCCAAGCTCTCTGGTACCTGGGGAGAATATAAAAAGGCTCTAACGGAATATAACATAGAATTAAGAAGATCTAAAAGAAGAACCTGGCGGACCTTCTGCGATGGCATAGATCAACTGCCCACAGCTACCAGGCTCCATAAGGTACTTTCGAAGGATCACAAGAATGGTATATGCTCACTTCAAAAAGAAGATGGGAACTATACCGAGAGTTGTGAGGAAACAGTCAGGCTCTTATTAGAAACTCACTTCCCCGACTCTACCAGTCCCGTTCAAGGAATAGTAGCTCCAGACCCAATTGAGGTGGGCAATTACAGGGTCTCTAACAGCAGTAAGAGCCTTGCGGGAAGAATCTTCACTCCTAACAAGGTTAGATGGGCCGTTGGTACGTTTAAACCCTTTAAATCTGCTGGAGGGGACGGCATCTTTCCTGCCTTACTACAGCAAGGGGTTGAAGAAATACTTGTTCCACTACAAAACATTTTTCGAGCCAGTTACGCTCTGGGGTATATTCCCCAATGCTGGAGAGACGTCAGGGTGGTATTTATACCCAAAGCAGGAAAAAGAGCTAGCTCTCTAGCCAAATCGTTTTGACCCATTAGTCTCTCGTCATTTTTACTTAAATCCATGGAAAAAATCCTAGACCTACATATTCGAAGTGATGATTTGATTAAATCACCACTTCATTCTAAGCAATTCGCTTATCAAGCAGGCAAGTCTACCGAGACTGCCATCCACACTTTGGTTAAAGACCTCGAAAAAGCTCTTGAAGCAAAAGAGGTGGCCTTATGTGCATTTGCAGACATAGAAGGTGCTTTTGATAACACCTCCTTCGAAGCAATTAAATCAGCTGCCGAGGACAAGGGCTTCGAGTCCCCCACGGTTAATTGGATAGACTCCATGCTTAGAAGCAGGAGGATAACTACTACTCTAGGAAACTGTTCAGTCACGATCACTGCAGCTAAAGGCTGCCCACAAGGAGGAGTTCTATCTCCACTCCTATGGTCGATCGTGATTGATGATCTCTTAGAGAAGCTGACCAGTTCGGGTTTTACCGTACAAGGCTACGCGGATGACCTAGTAGTCACGATACGGGGCAAGCATGACCAAGTCATATCCGACCTCATGCAAAAAGCCCTTTCTAAAGTCCGCACTTGGTGCTTAACCAAAGGCCTCAGTGCAAACCCAAACAAAACGGTTATCGTTCCGTTCACGAGAAGATCAAAGCTTTCACTAAAGGCTCCTCTTCTCGATAACACGGAATTGATATTTTCAGAAGAAGTCAAATATCTGGGGGTCACCTTAGATAAGAAACTTTCCTGGAATTCGCATCTGTCTAGAGTGACGGAAAGAGCGATAGGATCTCTCTACACGTGCCGTCGCTTCATTGGCAGAACATGGGGTCTGAAGCCAAAAATGATGTACTGGATGTACACCACGGTTGTTAGACCCATGGTCACCTATGCGGCCCTCGCATGGTGGCCAAAAACTAATGAAAAGAAGGCTGAGGCTCTGCTTCAAAAAACACAACGGCTTGCCTGTCTAGGAATAACTGGTGCCATGAGGACCTGTCCTACAGCAGCCATGGAAGCCTTACTAAACCTTCCACCCCTACATCTGCACGTGAAAAGGAAGCAATCTCCAGTGCTATTAGATTGCAAAAGGAGAAACAGTTAAAACCAGGGAATCTGGTTGATCATTTAAGTATCTTAAAACAGATACGCTTTGAGCAAATGACGACAATATCTGATATAATCACACCCAAGGTGGATTTTGTAAGACCATTCGATGTGGTTTTGGGAAACCGACAGCAATGGCGTTCCACTAAACCGTTCTTTCAACAAGGATCGATGGTGTGGTATACAGACGGTTCAAAAACGAACAGTGGAGTCGGACTGGGCGTATACGGCCCCAGATGCCATATATCAAAGGCCCTGGGCTCTACCCCTACCGTATTCCAGGCCGAGGTATTGGCCATAGAAGAATGCGCCAATACCTGCATTAAAAGAGCCATAAATGGCTCAACTATTGATATTCTCTCGGACAGTCAAGCTGCCCTCAAGGCCTTAAAGTCCTACACCATCAAGTCAGGGATAGTCTGGGAGTGTCTACAAACCCTAAAAGATTTATCAGAACTCTTCTCAGGCCATTGCCCCTTGAGGTATCACCTTAACAAGATGGGCTTGGCTGATACTTCATCCTGCCGCTTTTCCCTGGATGCTCATGAAACCTCGGAGCACCTGCGCACCTCAAAGTGCTACCTCAAAGCTGCCCTAAATAACTGGGAGAACAAACAAAAATCCCTATACTGGGAAAGGCTACAAGGACTTCGTCAGGCAAAAAAGTTTATCGACACCTCTGGAGGAAAAACAAAAGAACTATTACTCCTCAAGAAAAGAGAGCTCAAAATAATTACAGAACTCTTCTCAGGCCATTGCCCCTTGAGGTATCACCTTAACAAGATGGGCTTGGCTGAGACTTCATCTTGCCGCTTTTCCCAGGATGCTCATGAAACCTCGGAGCACCTGCTCTGCAACTGCGAAACATTAACCAGGCGGAGACTACTCCATCTCGAACATGCTTTTTCTACACCTAACTACGTACGGAACCTCAATCCCAGAAGGATCCTAGACTTTATTAACAGTCTGAACCTAGAAAGGGAATAAATTCAACGGGGACTCACAATAGATCTTTTAGGTCGCGGTGATTGCGAGGCTGACGCCTACACACCCCTCTACGAATCTAATCTAATCTAAAGATAGCGGTTCGGTATCTTTTTTGGTCAGGTGTGTTTTGGGCGATTATGAGTTGTGAGCTAGAAGTATTCATAAGAAGCTCAAAGTGTGTTATTATTCTAAGTAGTTATTTAAATAAAGTTTTATATGTGTATTATTTACGCGAGTTTTTGATTGTTTTCCCTGGATTGCTTTGGGACACGACAATTTGGCGCAGCCGGATAAAAAGTTGGTACGTGTTATTTTTCTTCAGTGAAATAAGTTATTTTTCTTTTCATTTTTTTTTTGTGTATTTTATGGTAGTAAAGCTTATTAGCTGCTCCATATTTTTGTGAAGTGTGGGAGTAAAGTTTTTTTTTAGCTGCTACATTTTTTTTAAGTGTGGGAGTAACGCTTTTTTAGCGGCTCCGTTTTGCTGTATTTTTGTGGGAGTTAACGCTTTTTTACAGCTGATCCATTTTTTTTAAGTGTGGGAGTAACGCTTTTTTAGCGGCTCCGTTTTGCTGTATTTTTGTGGGAGTTAACGCTTTTTTGAGCTGCTCCAGTCTTAGGCTAATTTTCTTTACAGGTTAAAGTATTGCAGAAAAGTAAAGAAAAAGGGTATAAATTGTGGTGATTGTTGTTGCGTGAGATTGTTTTTTGGCTAGGTTGTCTGAGTTTTATGAAATGTATAGTGTGAAAGTGTAGTATGCAAAAGGAGTAGCTTTAGCAGTTAATAGATTAAGTAAGTAAAGTCTAATTTTTCGGAATGTACGGCGTATTAAGGGTTATAATTTTGGTCATTGGGAAGTTGTAAAATGCTAGGTAAAAATTTAAGGTATTCGGGCGCTAAACTTGGATTTAGGTTCGGAAATATTGAATATTAGGAAAGAGCATTATTGAAACACCGTAGAAAAGTTCAAGCTTTTGTGTTTAGAGTTCTTAAGCAATTAGTTACAGTCTAAGAGAAGTGTTTGAGAGTTAAGGGTAAATTAGATAATGACTATAGATGTCAGTGGGAAGAAGTAAACTTCTAACGAGGGAAGAATTGTTACGAGTTAAGGATCAGGAAAAGGAATTGGAAACCAGAACGCAGGAATTGAAGGAGTGCCAGCTGATATTACAACATTACGAACAGGATTGGCGGTACCTAGAAGAGCATCTAACGGATGAATTAAAGAAACGATTGCCAAGTGAAGACGTAAATAAGTTTCTGGAGGAAATAAATGAGGCTACAGTGAAAAGCACAAAGGGAGAAACCTTAGATTTGGTGATAACGTCTACCTTTGAAGTTATTGGTAGAATTGAGAAAGAAACTGATCTAGCGTTGAATGAGTGCAAACAGGAAAACAGGGCTTTAAAAGGAACTATAAAGTCTTAAGAAAGGCAATTGCAGGAGGCAGAAAAAACCGCCACTGAACTAGAGCAAGAATTAGGAGTCGCACCATTATCACAAGAAGAGGGTCTAGTTCGAGGGATTTTTAAGAAGAAAGAGCGAGTACTTCAGGGCAAGAAGAAATTTTGAAAGCTAAAAAGCAGACCTTAGCAAAGACGAGTGAAGACCAAGTGCCGAAAGAAAAAAACTCAGAGAAACCAGCAAGAAAAGTCATGGACTTGGTGTCCAGATACATACCCACGTTTTCTGGAGAAAGAACGCCAAAACTGTCGAAGGAAGTTCACCGTTTCCTGACCTGCTGCAAAGATCTTTACGATCGCTTAAAGGCCGAGGAACAGCCAATCTTCATGAAATGTGTAAGATATCGGTTGTTAGACGACGCATATTATCTAGTAAGCTCGGAGGAGCCGAAGGATTTTGAGGCGTTGCAGCAGACAATTCAAACTGTCTATATGCCAAAAAAATCGTACTGTGAGCTGCAAGCTGAAATGATAGCATGCGTTCAAAAGCCCGGTTACGACATAAAAGACTATGCGGATAGACTTAAGGAGCTACTGGCAAAGACGGGGGATTGATAGCGGAACTTGAGGCAGACGCGGTGGCAACGTTCAAGGCAGGTGTGATTCAGCAGACTACTCAGCTATATTTGACGGGACGCAACGCAAATTTCGATCTCTGGGTGAAGCACGTGAGGAGGCCGACTACTTTGAGATGGATGCTAGGAGACTTAAAATTAAGGTACCAGGGGTATGGAAAAAAGCACCAGAATATTACAGAGAATCATCATAGGAAGGATGGATGACCAGTAATTTTAATGTTGAAAGACAGAGACAGTCCCACATAACTTTTCCATCGATACGGAGGCCAAACCAATCAGGAAGGAACTGGGAAATTCCGGCTAGGGCAGCACAACAGCCCAGAGTTGTCAAATGCTTCAAATGCGGTCAACCTGGACACATTGCGAGAGAGTGCCAACAAGTTCCTTTCTGTACGGGATGTCAGGAATATGGGCACGTGATATCCAATTGCCAAATTCATCACGTCAGAGTAGCCAACTGTGCAGCTAGCATTCAAGATAACTGCCATTCAGGAAGGGAGGGGCTGTATTGCAAATTCTGCCGAACACGTGACCATTCCACGGATATCTGCATAAAGAAGTATTTAGCAGATAGAGAAGAAGAAAAATTGACTTCCAGTAATAAATTTGTCATCACAGTACCATCAGACATAGCTTTAGAAGGCAAGTTTACGCTTTTAATCGACACTGGGTCTACGTGTAGTTTGATTAAAATTTATAGAATAAAAAGAAATACATCGTTACGAACACATCAGAAAATACAAATTGGAGGACTGTTTGGATTTGTTAGGAACTCCATAGGCACTTGTGAGGCGAATTTGCTTATAGATAACAGTCAGCAGTCCTGTCGATTTAGCGCCATAGGCGACACAGATTCAATTCCAGCAGACGGTATCCTTGGGATGGATTTCCTCAGTGATAGAGCTGTTATCGACTGCATGAAGAGGAAATTGTGGATACAAGGTGCTGAAGCAGAAGAAGAAAGTGCCGTTTGTGGGAATGTCGCCGTTAGTGGAGAAGTTGTGACGACTGCTTTCCATTGTTATAGTCTAGAGAATCCTTCACAAGACAGAGTAGAGGAGGGTCAAATTAATGTGACAGAATACATCACACCAAGTAGCAATAACCCAGACAGCAAAGGGAAAGGTATAACATGCAATGTAGAGCCCGCTTCAAGACACGGAGAGAAGAGCACACCAATATGGCAGAAGATCTGGAGCACATCTGAGGACAGTTAGAGACTTGATAAGGTAAGAAATGAAGAAGTCAATAATGGAAGTAGGGCACAGCATAGGTATTACGGGTATAGCGGAAATAAGCTGGGAGATGGACCTGCATTTGTTAGAATCGCGAATGCAAGAGCCTACCCTGTCAAAACCATGAACTCCTCGCACGGTTGGCACGGACCTCGTAAGTATCCTAAACAATCTGGATGGCGCTATAATGGTAGGAACAATTGTTATCCTCAACTAGGTAAAGCCCAGGGGATTCTGCAAAAAGGTAAATTAAGGCTAAAAAAATATAGCTTGCAAATGGGAATGGTAGATCCGCCGGTCAGAAATAAGATTAATATGACAAATTTTACACCAAATTTGACCGGGCTGTACAAGGTAGGTAAAGGTTATGACCCAGGAATTGGGGTATGTAGCCAAAAAGATTTCCAACAAATTCCCTCTAATTTCAGAAGAAATTTGATGAACGGAGTTTGGTAATCCATGGCCATAAGGAAGTGCAAGGAATAATACAGATAACCAAGTGCATCCAGGTAAATTTCTAGTTTAAAAGGTAAGAAGGTAAAAGAAAAAAAAACTATAGAGAAATTAAACGAAAGAGAAGTTTGAGAAAGAAATAAGGGATTTTAAAGAAAGAGAAGAGAATATTACTTCACACGAAATAGAAAGGAAAAGTTAGAAGAATAAAAAATGTATGAAGATAATAAATAAATATTTAAAGTTAGATATGGAAAACTAAAAAGTAGGTTCAAGAAAGATAAAAACTAAAAGAGTAATGAATGTAAGGAAAACAATATGTTAACAATGTTGAAAAACAAAAGAAGAGGTTGTTAAAAATAAGAGTTAAGAAAAGATTGAAAATTTATAAGAAATATATGAGATTTAAAGAGAAGATATGGTAAAAATTTAAAAGTTTTTAAAAGAGTTAAAGAAAGAAAGTTGTAAAGGAGACAAGAAGGAAAAGAAAAAGGTTTGAAGTAGAATGCAGAACAAAAGTAAAGATTTCTAAAGTAAAAAAAAACATATTGTTTATTGCCAGTAGATGTCACCAGTTGTCTCTTTCTATTGCACGTAACACTGCCCCCTTCTTAAACTTGTTCTTCCCGAACAACAGGTGGTCCACGGTCTTGTGCCACGCTGAATCCTGTATACCACGTCATTTATTCTAGTTACTACTGAATATGGTCCTTCCCAGTGTTGTTGCAATTTTGGAGAACGTCCCTTACGTCGGTTCGGGTTGTATAGCCAAACAAGATCACCTTCATTGAATCCTGCTGAATTCGCACGTAAGTCATAGCGTGCCCTCATCCGATGGGTACTTACTGCTAATTTCGCCCCCGTGGCCCTTTGTACATCAGCTCTCAATTTCAATGGGGCTCTGACATTACACTTGTACATTTCCTTTCTGCTGCTACGTGGCGGCCCTTTGTAAAAAACACACACAGTGCATCTGCGACACCACTTCTCTATATCCTCCCGCATATGTAGCCAATAAAACTTTTCTCGTATTTTAGAAATTGTTTTATTTACTCCCAAATGTTCTCCACATGCTCCACGATGCACTCTACCTAGAACCTCGTAGACCTTTGATGCCGGCACGACTATCTGCATTCGGAACGATTTACCGTTAGGTGCTTCCCACTTGCGTTTTAATATACCGCATTCAACATGAAGAGAATTCCATTGAGCCCAGTAGCTTTTCAGCTTTTCACTCATCCTCGAAATATCCTTCCATTCTGGTTTTTCTATGTCTGCTTTCCAAGCAAGAATAGGCGATATGTCCGGATCTTCTCGTTGTGCTGTTTGCAAACTCTCGATGTCCCAACCTGTTGATGGCTCCACAGTTACCAACTGTATAGTAGCTGTTTTCTCATTTCCTTTCTCCCAGCCGATGGACTCCCAATATAATAGAGAGAACTTCATCGTGCCCAAAGGAAATTGTTTTTTTTTAAACATTTTGATTAATTGTTCCAACAACCGACACTCAGAGCATTAAGTCTCTTTGATATGTTTGTTACAATGAAATTAAAGAAGCACCGACAACAAGGAATGGTCACACGTTATATTATGATCAAATCTCAAGATCTATGAATAGGTTCAAAGGTTTTCAGGAATGTACTGTAGATGGAAATATTCTATCCAAATAAATTAAAATTATGGCCTTTAATCAAATACCAGCAGTATTGGTAATTGATAATAAGTTACCAAAGGAAATAAGAGCTGGAAGTTCAATAAGCGCAGTACAAGATCGATTGCAATAAGATTTATAAAGTATCGAAGGAGACTTAGAATAGCAATCTAAAGCCAACAGCAGCAAACTTGCCAACTGGAAGCTTGCCGACCGTCGTGGGAAAATATCTCGTCCGGTTAGAGTAGCTATAATGTATTTTAATCCCCTTGATTTAATAGGCACGGGCAATCGTTAGATAAGGATAAGAGGATATTATGGCTAATAATTGTAATAAATATAATTTTACTGGTTAGGATTGTAAAAAATTGTAATTATGGTAGAAAAGAATTTTGTTATGGCAGTATTTTTGTATTCTGGTTACTGTAATTTAGTGTAAAAAGAACCTTATTTTTGATAGTTGATAATATTATGCATGTAAATTAATTAATCATCTGTGTTAATAATAAAATTTTTAAGTTTAGAAAGAAATATGTAATAGAAATAATTAACTTCTTAGGATAGGAAATATGTAAAAAAAAAATCAGAGTCAAGTTAAATAATTTGAAACACAAATTGTAAGAAATGAAATGTAAAAAATTTAAAGATGAGATGCAAATAGAAATATTAAATATGAAAAAAAAGAGATACTAAAATAAAAATAGAAATGAATGAAAGAAAAAGCAAATACGAAAATTTAGATAGCAAACATTGTAAAGAAACAAATACTGTAAAATAACTAATTAAAAAATTTTTGTTAGTAATAAAAAAAAATAATAAGAATAAAAAATAAAAGAATAGAACAGAAATTGTAAGTGTACCGAACCATAGCTATAAAAATTGTGTAGATCATAGTAAATATTGTCTCTTAGTTTTGGTATAAATTAGTTAAGTTAGATATTGTAATCTAACTGAGCACCCCGATCTGATTCCTCTTGGGAATCAGTTTTTCTCAGGGGGGAGGAATGTCGTGACCCAATATTCAATTGGTGCAATTGTGACATCACGACTCGAGCTAGCAGCAAATGCATAAGTAATTAAACGATTTGCAATAACTAAGCATTTTACTTCGTACAGTGAAATGCTTGGCGATTGCGAATTGTTTACTTGTAAACTGTCGCATCCACTGCTGTGTGTAACTGGGCATTGAGTCATGGTTAAGTAATTCACTTCGCATAGTGAAATACTCAGCTGGGCTCACTGTTTGTTTACATACAGTATTGGGGGCTCCCGCTGTCGGCAGTGATTAGCGTAATACTTTGTAATTATGATTGCAAGGTATTGCGCTGGTCACTGGGTCAAAATTGCTTCCGCCTAATTGAATGGAGGTGAGCACGGTCGATTCGCTAGATCGGTTAGTTCAGTTAGAAGTTGGGTATTATTAAAGATAGCGGTTCGGTATCTTTTTTGGTCAGTTGTGTTTTGGGCGATTATGAGTTGTGAGCTAGAAGTATTGATAAGAAGCTCAAAGTGTTTTTATTATCCTAAGTAGTTATTTAAATAAAGTTTTATATGTGGATTAATTACGCGAGTTTGTGATTGTTTTCCCTGGATTGCTTTGGGACACGACACTACCTGATAAACTCTGATGAACCTTAGGACTTGGAAGCATTGCAAAAGTCAATGAGAGCCACTTATATGCCTCGGAAATTGTTCAGCGAGCTACGGACAGAGATGTACAAATAGGATGAAGAAACTTTTAGATCAGATTAAAAATGCTGTTTCTGCGAACTACCTATATAAAAATGGATTAGTGAACATAGTTGTTTAAAATCTACTTACATATTATGTTACATTTATATGTGTATTTTCTTTATCTATCTATCTATCTATCAATCAGATAATTTTCATTGACGTTTCTAATTAAGTGAGTTAATTGTTTTCGTTGATTGTTTTTTTTTTGTATAATTTGTGTTAATGATTTTCAAAAAAACAATTTTTTTTTTACATTTTGGATGATTTCCGTTAATGATTTTAATTATAATTTTCATGAATGCATATTAACTTTTTAATAATATTTATTAATCGTATCTATTCCTATACCTAAGTACGTTTACGTTATATATTGCGCGTAATTTCTTTGTTATTTTCGAACAAAACTTTATTTTTCAATAATTAGTGGCCATTAATTTATTGTATCATTTTATGAATGGCCTTAGGTTTGTTGTTTATTTATTTCTCGTATATATATTTTTGTTTCTTGTACTTTTAATGTTTCTTGATTTTTATCTTCTTTCTTTAAATGCGGCTATATCAATTAAATTATTTATTCAGCTTTCTGCAGAGCGCGTCAGACTCTTGGTCTGATTGTTTTTAATTATTGTCAATCTCCAATCTTTCGATTTTCCTGCTCTAGTGCGGGTTCTACTAATCGGTTGACTTCCAATATTTCGATTTTTTTGCTCTAATGCAAGTTCTACTCATTGGTTTACTTCTCTTTTTATATACCGCTCCAATATTTCGATTTTCTTGCTCTTATGCAAGTTCTACTCACTGGTTTATCATTCTATATTTGTATTCTTTATTTTGTGCACATTTTCTATGTTTACTTCTTTTACAGTTGCAGCTATTATTTTTTTTTGTTCTGGCAAGTTAGTAGCCTTCTCTCGGGATAGTACCTCTTTAACGCACAGTTGGTCAGACTCGGTCGATGTTGGCATTTTTCCATTGTCGAGATTTATTTTCATCGAGATTTAGGTGTAATCTTCTTACAGATGTTGTAGCATGTTTTCAAAGACGTACTCAATAATCTTTAAATTACACGTTTTTGTCAGTAGAATTACTGCATGTTTTCAATGCTATTAGTCTTCCATATAATGATGTTTTGTTATATAATTTTATATAATTGATTTATAACGTACTCCAAATTTCAACAAAGCTTCTTCTCCGTCACAGGTCCCATATTTCCGGTATTGCCATGGGATGGGGCATACAATCGAGGAATGCAGAACAAGTTCTGCGGATAGTAATCATCTTAATAGCAGCCAAGGAAATAAACATAATTTTCAAAAACTGAGAAGTATCTATGCCATCAAAGAACACGGCTGACAGACAGCGATAAAACAGGAACTGGCAGCAGGCCATAGTCCGAGCAAAACAGAATCCGCCGAGATATAATAATGCAAATATCTCGGCTCGATCACCATCACCAAAGAGGAAAAATGATAAAATTTCTTCGGCATCTAGGCAGGGAAACTGGATGTAGCGGGGCTCTGATTTGGTAACCCCTCGCAGATACAAATTTACAAACTACAGCACAAGTCAACAGGAATTTCGAGACAATATCGACGAAAGACTAGCAAAAGATTAATATGCATCTCCGTCCAAATAAATAAAAAGTGTTTAACGCTCACCTTGCCTGTCTAAATCTTATCTGCTCCAAAACTTATATTTCTGATTGATAGAGGAGCAGAGATCAGTCTAATCAAACTCCATCCATTAAAACCAGATAGTATCTGCTACAAAGATGCTATCTGTAATATTAACACTTTGTTCACAGAGTGTACTTCAACAGAAGGACTCATTTTTAAGAAATTATCTCTCGAATCTGCGAAATTTAACTCCACCTTAAAACAACCATTTCAAGTAGTGGGAAATAACACCATCCTCTCATACATTGGCCTGCTTGGTCACGAATTTTAATCTCGATACAATGTGAGTATCGATTATAAAATGTTGAATAAAACAAAAGTCTATCTCCATCCTTTAGCACTTCACAAAAGGCGAGGTCTAGAAATAAATAAAAAAAAAGTGTTAGGAATTTCAATGAAGTTTTATACACTTCAAATTCTATCGAGTCGGAATCATCGAACAACTCCTTCCAAATTCGACAAAAGTTGGAATCAGATCTCATTCCTATTAAAATCTCGTGCGCGGTATGTGTCAGTTTATTCACCCGATTTTCGGCATTACTAGGACATCGTTTCTATGGGGACCAAGGGTCTGTAGTCGAGTGAATTGTTTGATTAGCTTTGTGTTGACACTGGCCAAATCTACAATTCACCTGTACTACATGAGAGTCGAAGATGGGAATCAGAACACTGACCCACAACACCACGCACACGCACTTAAGCTCCACTTCGTTGACAGATTGAAGAGACGTTTACGTCTCGAATATCTGGCAACGAACGCAGACACATTCAACTGTACATGGCAACCACTATCGTCGGTACAGGATGGAGCTCTTGTCTTTCGCTGGTGATAACAGGCCACAGCATTTGCAACACTAGTCCACGGGGCTTCTCTCCGCTTAGGAATCGTTGCAAGTTCTGTGGGAAAGACAAGCACTCTGTTAGGGATGCTAAGCTGGAGGGATGATGAGTACAGTTTGTAGAGGTCCATGATACTACAGGCTGCACTCGGGGGACTCTATACCGGTATCGCGTAAATTTTTCGTTCGTTCGACTTCTTATTTTAATTCGGTTTCGGTCTCGGTGCTTAATTTTAAAATTTTTGTTGAAATTCGCTCGTTTAGGTAAAGATATTTATTAGATTATTTTGGAATTTTGGAACTTTTGGAACTGCCACTTACCCTATTGTCAAAATAGGGGCAAGCAAATTTTTTATTGTTTTATATCTTTTAGGCATTGTTCAAAATTTTTGTATCCGTTTATTGTCTCTTTTGAGAACATAGTGTTCACTTTTTGTCCTTTTACCTATTAGTGTCTAGTTTGTTTTTGTTGTCCCTATTGACTGTTATGTTTGTGATTTTTTAGTTTAGCTAGTGTCTTTTTCTTATACATTGTACAGCCTTTTGCACCTATTTTTAAGGAATTTTGAAAAGAACCAAAGAGCCAAAAAATAAAGAGCTTATATACATAAAAAAAATTATTATTGTTGCTATTTCTATTATAGTTTCTATTGTTATTGTTATTTAGGTTAGTATTTCTGTTATTTTGATTTAACCTTCTATTACTGTTTTGATTGTTATAACTAATCCTAGTATTATTGTTATTATTTCTGTAATTATCATTGGGTCTGTGCCTGTTATTCTGACTATAGTTTTGCCTATTTTGACTATTTCGATCGTATCTGCCATTATATCTGTTAAATTGTCGGGGTCTGTTTGAATTGTTTTGTCTTTTGAAATACATAATATTATTAACTGGTTGTGGCTCACTTTTTTCCAATTCTAGTGTGATCTCAATTGCTTCTTGGAAAGTCTTTGTTCTTGACGCGAATACTGTGCTTCTATATTGATCACTGAGACCATTCTTAAAAATTGTCAAGGCGTATGTATCGTTAATGGTCTTGACTGCTGCTTTCTCTGCTGTTGTAGCGGATGTGCCAAGTGCATCTATCTGCAATTGATATAGTTCACTTACCAGAGTCAATATCCTATCTTTATAGGCCGTCACTGTCGATCTTTTCTGACATAAATGGTTTAGTGTTGTGTGGATTTGGGATACTGTATTGTTGTTTTTATATCTCGAACTAGGCTCTTTTCTTTAAAGCATCAAAAGTTGTTGGTGTCCGAGCACCTAGCGCGGTTTGAACGTTTAATGATAATTTTACGCTGAAAACAAAGTCCAACAAATCCAATTTCGCGGTATCGCTTAAGGTTTTATTGATGAATTCTATAATTTTTAAGAATGCGGTTAATTCGCTAAATTTCCCTTCAAATACGGGGATGGCTTTCATGGCCGTTCCTAAATCAAAGTTGGCCATTTCGCTGCTTTCTTCCGCCAGTGATTCTTGTAAAGCTGCTACTAGTAAAGGTTTTAGTTCTTTTGAGAGTGTAATTAATTTAATCTTAATATCAAGTGTCTTGGCCTCGTCTAGTGTAGATAGTGGAGCTTCAAATTGTTGATATATTTCCTCTAATCTTTTTGATTTTGATTTCAAGGTTTCAGTTGTAAAACCACGATTTTGGCCTTGTTTAAAATTCGACAAGAGATTCTTAACTTCGTCTTTTAGTTCTTTTATTTTGTCCATTCAGGAGAAAAGGTATTGAATGCTGTGTTTATTATTTATTATAATATATTATTGATTTATTAAGAAAATGAAGTTTAAACATCATATATACAAGAAAAGAAAATTTAAATATTAATAGACCTACTTAACTGTTTCTTAACATCATTCCTATTATATTTACTATAAAAGTATACAACTACTGCTACTAATACGAAAATTGCTGATGTGGTTAACGTCTCCTTATATTCGACGAAAAAACTGTTTTGCATATTTGTGCAGCTGCAGTTCCCCATGATTACCTAAGTTTCTTCAGCTCTTCAAATAGTGCTGCTTTGTTTGCTCCTACTGCGATGGGAATCAACCTGTGTAGCTCGGCGTGCTGCGTCCTTAAAGTTACTCTCTTGACTCCTCTCTTTTTCTGCCGCTTGACTGGGTTCTTCTCTTCAGGCTTATTGATTTTAGTCCTGGCCCGGTACTCGTCCAATGTTAAGGGTTTTGGTCCTCTCTGCTTTAATTCTTCGTTAGGTGTTGGTTTATACCTGGCCGTCGATTGAGTCTCTTGTGGAGCCTGCGGAACGTATCCTAGTTTCTTTTCGACCAACTCGGTCATTCTGGAGAATAGTGCATCGAACTCTTCTTGTGTTGATAATTCCGTCATCGAGCTAAAATGATGTTGATATCCAGAGAGATTGTAATCTTCCAAAACTCGTAGTAGAAGATCTCAGCTTATATGTAGTCGGTTGGATATCTCAGTTTATTCGTAGTTGGCAGGGTCGCCATGTTATGATCTCTGTCTGCTTCAGATGTACAGCTTCTCTTTGATAGATTAGGTTAGGTGCCTAACTTAGAGCGTCACTACTTGTAGGATACGCTCAGACTAATGGCGTCAGCACTGCTAAGCAGCGGATACGCCGATATTACTAGGAAGAATAGGTTCCCAAAAATAAAAAGACACGCCGAAGAGCAACGTATAAATCTATTGCAAAATACTGTTATTAATATATTTAATTAAATATTATTAATTAATTTATTTATTTAATTTCTCGTAATCACAATTGCTGATAATAAATCGATTACGCTCTATAGCGAGTGAGTCTCACCTACATTTATTTTGTTCACCTACGACATAAAGAAGTTAACCTACATACATTTCTGTTTATTTCTTGCCTAATAATAATCATCATCACAGTGACCATTATGAATGTACATACCGTGACTCATATCATACAAGCGCTTTACTTTGTACTCGACTCAGTGCAGAGTTTCATAATATCATGCCTGCACTTGTTATACGCGTAAAAATTATGAGTCAAAGTATGGATATTTCGTTGACAAAAATGAAATAGTTATCAGGTCACTGTGTAATGTGTAATTACCGCAAGTAGCGTGATATGTGCCGTAAAGAGATCATGACATCGTGACAACACGATGTCATGAGATCATCACACCCTTCCCACAATCTAACATTTAGAATACCTAATTACACAAATCATAACCACAACAACACGTTTTGTTTCCTATGTCGCCACACAACACAATTTCACTCTGAAATGTTCTAATAATAAATGTCGATAAAAAAATGGAGTAGCTGAAAAGCATAACTCCCAAAAATAATAAAAATGGAGTAGCTAAAAAGCATAACTCCAAAAAATAATAATAATAAAAAATTCAATTTTAAAATTCACCATACCTTTTTTAACCGTCTGCGCCAACCGTCTGTCCCAAAAGCAAACGAATCAATAGAAAGTATTAATTTAAACAGAAATGGTTGAAATCGCTTGAATCACTTTAAAATACACAAATCCTTATTCACTTTAAATAACTGACCTATCTCACAATATTTATACATACATACCGATATGTATGACACCGCACTCTTAACTTGTAAGCTAACTTGGAAAACCACGCGACTCTGAACTGAACTGCTAGAATACTATGGCACTCGACAGACCAGTCATTGGTCTTTTATGAACCTATACTCGGAAGTAATCTTTCTTTGCTCACAACGCGGATGTAAACAAACGACAACAACCTTGTTGTTTATTCTACCGGTTGCAGCACCTGAGTCACTTAGTAGTAAACAATCGCTTTACATAATAATTACCATGCGAGGTTAATTATTATCGTAATCGTCGATTGCTCCACTAAGCGCTCATTGCAGCGAGCTGTTGGGCTAATCAGCAAAACAACCGACAGTTGCAGAACAATACCATGCGAGGTTATTGTTTAGCAATTGCTGATAATTTCGCTGTGATGCCTTTGGTTGCTGGAAAAATCTTCCGTATATCGGGCCATAACACACTGAAATTGAACTTCAATTTTTGTGATCTTGGCAGTTTTTTTTTTTTTGTGATTAAGGAACGGTTAATTATTCAAATGTTTCGTTTACTATATTATTTATTGGCACTGACTTTTCGGGTAGGTACACCGCTGCCACCAGTTGTTGTCGCTTGAGCGCTTGTTCTCCCCGTCTATTTAGGCCCGTAAATGAATATACACTCTCTGAAAGTTAAAAATTTTTTATAACTATATATATTTCAATTTCCATTACTAATTTTAAGAAATTCGTGGATATGTATGTTTTTCCCTTTTTAATAATATGTAATATTTCACAGCGCTTGTGATGTCATTTAGTCATTTGAAATATTATCCAACGCACTATGATCTGAAGATTTTGTGATTTAAGATACTTTTCAGCAATCTAAAAATAAAAACTTTATTTAATGATTTAAAATCTTTTCCAATGCACTATGATTTGGGGATGTTATGATTTAAGATATTTTTCAACGAACTATGATTTGAGGGTTTCCTTCGTTATTCTTCGACGGACTAAGAAAACGAACTCCCCGAAGTTTGGGCTTGATGGTCCCAGGTAACCGTGAAAATTTAAAAACCTTTTTAAAATATTCTTAATTCTTTCTTACGACGTTGAAAAAAAAACGTAAGTACGTTAGAGAATACAAAAAAGTGTTGATGCATCACAAATCCAGCAATGAAAAACTGAAATCCGATATTTGCGCCCGTCTTGAAATATTAATCTTAACAGGGCAAGAATAATTCCTAATAATTGTATGTATGTACATACAATGAGATTGTCAGAATTAAGTACTGTACGTATGTACAGTGTACGTACGGGAAAGAAAAGGAATAACAAGAAGACACTGTCTGTAGTTAAGTATATCGTCAGAGTGGAATGTGCGTCTGATAACAAAATGCAATTTATGCTAAATTGAATTTTGTGATAGCATGGGAATGCATTTTTAAAATGAAAAAGTTTTTTTTTGTTTTCAGGGTCATATATAGTGATACATTAATATATTGCACAGGGCAATATATTGATGTATTGGCCTTATGGTTGTGATTCGGGGCATTGGACACCTCTGTCACAACACTATGATCTGGTTAAAACCTTAAATTCATTAAATGGGATTCAGATAATACCTATACATTTTACATTATGATTTGAGAACGCTCAAATATTTTTGAGTGTCGTGAAGGCTGACTTATAGAGCACCGAGTGGGCTTTCTTCTAAGCCAAAAAAATAAAAATAAAAAAATAATAGGGTAAAATTTTAAGATAATTGCATTTGAATCAGAAAAAAATAATTTTTTTACTCAAAATTTGGAATTTGTAGCAATATAACTTCGAAGACATTAACAACAGGAAAAGGCATTTCACATCTCCTCAATGAGCAATTGATTAGCCATCGATTTGAAAAGATTCATTCCGATATTTAAAAAAATCTACGAGATATTGCAAAATATGTTGAACCACTTACTCAACACTGGGGAAAAAAATTAAACACCCGTAGCTCCCAAGGGGGTGAAGATAAACCCGCACGCCCCTTCTAAACATTTTTTTCGTTTCTTGCGGAGATCTCTCACCTCCTTTCGTATGGCCATCCTAATACGGTACACCCGGTATACGTACATATATAATTTTGATATATCTTCTGTACTATATTAATTATTTTTACATTCTAAAGAAATATTTCCTACTTTTTACATATTCAAGTTGTTCCATTAATCTCTAAGTTGTATTACTTAAAGTTAATTTATTCGTTTAAGGGTTGTTAAATTATTCTTGAAATTGCAATACATACTATAATCTCTTATGGAAAATTTTGCTTTTATTGTAGAATTGGTGAATTTGTCAATTTTGATTTTAAACATGAAAATGCTTTTTGATATTCATGTGTCCAATTGCAAATGGTGTTTTTTTTCGATTCACAAAGCTTTTGGAAGCGTTCTTTGAAAACTATTGGCTGACATTTTTAAACCAAATGGTAGTCTTTTAAATTGCTGGTGGCCTTTGTTGCTTGAAAATGCATTCAATGGCCTAGAATTCTTATCTGATTCGATTTGATGAAATGAACCTATAATATCAAGTGTGGAAAAGTATTTTGCTCTTCCTAGCTTGTCAAGTACACAATCAAGTCTTGTTAAAGGAAATTTATCATTTAAAAGATTTTTATTTAGTTGTCTGAAATCTACAACAAGACAAAATTTTTTAATTCCGTTGTCGGATGTTTTTGGAATGATCAATAAAAGAGAATTGAATGGACTTATTTATGGTTCAGTAACGTCTTCATTTATTAGTTTGTCTACTTGATAAATTATTTCCTCGAATTGTGTCTGAGGAAGTCTATAATTCTTGATATATACTGGATTTTTTCTATGGTGTAGATCTTTTATCTGTAGAAATTGTTTGTGGTTAATTTGTCACCCGGTAAATGGAAAGCATCTAAAAATTTTATACATATTTCCAAAACAGAATTTTGTACATATTCATTTAGATTTTCTAATTTGAGTTCTTTCAGATGTTTATTAAATCTTTTGTTGTTTTTACAACTGCTAAGTGTAGATTATGTGATAGTTTTGAAGACGTTCTCTTTTGGACTTGAAATTTTTTAAGATTTTTTCTCTATCTAGTGTACTTAACGTTTTAACGTCGGCAATGCCTTTGCAGGTGTTAGGGAATGAGCTATGAAAATACCTTTTTGTATTTCTTCGTTTAAAACTACGCCATCTTTTTCTATATTAACATCAATTGCTTGTATTATCTCTGTTCTAGAAAGGATTTTTATGAGATTTAGATTTGCTTGTATAGTGTTCATTGGAAGTATGGATTCTATTTCGTTGTGGAAGATCAAGATTGTAAAATTTTCATAATCAATTTTAAATGAATTTTGAATTAAAAAATCTCTTCCTAGAATTCCATTTGTCGAGATCGAAAAGGCATCATCTACTATATGAAATTCTTGTGGAATATCTTGACCTTTAATTTTTTACCATAGATGAAATCTATGAGGTATACTAAGTTTGACATTCCGTTTGTAACACCTCGAAATAATGAAGGTAGACCAAAATGGATTGGACACCCACGCATAATATTAAAAGTTATTTGATTTTTGCACGTCCGTCCGTCCGTCCGTGCGCACGATAACTCGAGAACGCGTACACTTAGAGATCTGAAATCTTGTATACGGACTTTAAAAAAAAAGTAAAATTTAGTTCGAAAATGAGACAAATCGGGCAACTCCTTCGTAGGGTTCCCATACAAAACTTTCGTTTTCCACTAGTGTGTTTGGACACTGCCTGAGAACGAATCGATATAGAGAGCTGAAATTTGGTAAGTGCTACTAGCAAAAAAAATTTGAAAAATGGACTAAATCGGGCAACTACTTCTTGGTGTTGCCATATAAAAATTTAGGTTTTTTACGTATACAGTGAAAACGATCGGTCCTAGACATTTCGATTGTACTAAAAACTTCTTCAGAATACGAAATCCTAAAATTGGTTATAATAATTTTTTCTGTCCGACAAACAGTTTTAGAAATATATGCGAAAAACCACTTCAAAAATCAAATTTGCACAGAAGGGTTACAATACAAAATTTTATAAGGGCATTCATCTAGGGTATCATAAGAATTGGTCTCAGACCAATTCTAGCTTTTTTAGATTTGTCTTTAAAATGCCTAAAGGGAATGATTCCGACTTGTTATACCCGTTATTCTGCATTTTTTATGTCCTTGAAATGCTTCACTAGATCTCAATTCATTCAGTTTCGGAATGGATATGTCTGCTCCAGTGTCTATAAGAAATGACTTTTGACCGAAAGACACAGATATGTGGTCTTACTTGGCGTTTTTGATCAAATCAGGATTTTGCGTATGCAATTAATGTGATGCGGGTTAATTGAATAGTCACAACACTTGAAAACTTTAAAAGAATTTATTCACTAAATGTTCTTAAAACTAAATTACTCGCATCTTGTTTCTGACTTGAATGCCGTTCGCCAGTAGACTAATTAGTCGAGCGATAACTGCTAAGACCGGAATGCCTCTCCTCGATTGTTCTGCGATCGTCGTATTCGAGATCCTGTGTTGATGCGATGGGATTACGTTATGGTAGCTACTGCTTCATGGATGCTGTAATATAGTTGGTTAAGTGTTTTGTAAAACTGTATATTTTTACTAGATTTTTAATCTATTTCCCCGGTTTCTTGGGGTACTTCCCTATTTCCCAATTGTGTTAGGTTAATTCTTCTGTTATGAAAATTTCGAGATTGATTGTCATGTGAATTTTGTATATCGGTTCGGTTGTCGCTTTGGTTTTGATTAAGGACTCTATTGCTTCATGAACTTATATTCATATTGGGATAATTTTATTTATATATTTCGAGAACGTAAGAAGATATTACACAGGCAGAATCCAATAACGCAATACCTTAGAATAGTTAATACAGTAAATCATAATAATAAGAAAATAAAAATAAAATGGAGAAATATAGAGAAATAATTTAAAACTACAAAATGAAGTACAAAACCAAAACATAATATAATAAAAAAAATTTAAAAATAAATGTGAAATAAGATAAACTGAAGTTGTAAAACTAAAAAAAAAGAATACAAAATAATACAAAAATTCGTATAAAAATAAACTGTAACTACAAAAAGGAAAGCAAATCCAGAAAAATAATGTAAAACAAAAAAATATATATATACCTATATATTAAAATGATATATTAAAATTTTAAAACTACTAAAAATTCAAATAATGCAAAATTATATAAGGAAATGAAATGAATGATTGAAAGCAAAGGAAAGAAAACCAAAGGAATAGGAAATTTGTAAGTTGTTTTATTTCCGTTATAACTGATCTTTTAATGTCAGGAGGTCAGAGCCAAAAACATGAGTATTGCTAAACTTAGATTAAACATTTTCTGCATTCTTACAAATGATGACTTAACTCGGAGGTTAGTTCTACAGAAGGGAACTCTAAACTAAACATGGAGTCTTGAATATCTCGTTGGGATATTTATGAATCTAGATACATCCGATAGTGTTCTAAGGATGGAAGGTTAAAAAGAGATAATCTCTGAGTATAATCGATCTGGTTGATGTTTAATTTAAACAACAGGATCCTGGAATACTATCTCTGGACAGATTCAACTAGATTATTGTAGCATGAATAGAAGGGGATCCAAAATAGACAGGCGTACTCAAGAGTGCTTCCCACCAATAAGGTAAAAAAGCAGATGAAAGCAGCACTGCCCTTAAAAGATCTACACACGCGAAAAATGAAGCCTAGCATGCGATAAACTTTATTAGTAATAAGGTTTACATGGGAATCGAAAGGTAGTTTGTGATCAAAGGTAACCCCGAATCTTATATTTCATTTACACGTGAATTTAAGATATTATTAATTTTGTAGTTGAAGTAGATTGTATCACGCTTTCTAGAAAATATTATAGTTTTATATTTATCGATATTGAGGTCACGATAATTTTCTATTCAGCAACCTTCAAGCACAGACAAGAAATACCCAGATATCGACGGTAGTACTAAGAAAGTGAAGTATGGAAGAGCTCATAGCAAACCTCAATAACTCACTGATCTCGGCTAATTATATCATGGGTACGAACCAAAAAAAAGTTTCAATATAGGCAATAGAATTTAAATCGACCATATTCCTTCACAATTTGTGTGCATTATTGGTGGCTGAAGACGATTCGATTTAGTTGTGTCTGGGCAGAATCGGCTTCGTGGAAGTTCGATTGATTTGGTTGCTTGGGCTTGTTAACTAAAAATTTTTATGAGCGTTGTCTCAGGCCGGTATAAATTTGTGTTCAATGTAGGAAAGAATTTATTTATTTCTTAGAATTGAAATCGACCATATTTCTTCAGAATTCGTGAGCATTATTGGTGGCTGTAGACGGTCCGAACAAATTCTGTCTGCCCAGTCCTTCCTGGATTGTTTGGCTCTGAATTGCATCTTGTTGGAAGGTAGGGGGGGGGGGGGTCGGATTAATAAATTAATGTTTTCAATATCTTGCACAAATTTTTTCTCTTAGTTTGATAACCCGGATATTTATTTTCATATTTCACGAATAGTCAAGCAGGGAAGCCGAACCGCTGAGAGCTGCTTTTATTCGTTCTTTGGCTGTACTTAAACACGTACGCACTGTCGCTCTTTGCATTCCACGAACAGAATTTATTGAAGTAAGTTTAAATTTCATTGTGATCATCGATTTGCATTAACTTCTCCGATTTAAATTTTGTAATAAAAATTTTGGACATTCTATTCTTAAATAAAAATTAGGTAAGTGTCTGGCTATATTTATTTAAATGTATTCCTGCAGATTTATCTGTAATAAGCATATCCACATAGGTTGAATTTTACCTTATTAGGTATATCTACGTATTTACATTTATTTATTTTTCTGTTTCATTGTTCCTTGGGTTTTGTTTTTGTTTTAATCGTGAACTTTAATTTTACTTAGAGGTTAAAGGATTTCTTGAAAATAAGTTCTCTTCATTAATTAATATCTTTAGGATATATACCTACACAACTTTACATCCTATATTGTATATTAATTCTTTGGAATCTGTTCTTGTGTTTGAATATATATCCATTATCTACGGTAAAGAATGTCAAAAAGTTGGAAAATAAAGTGTTATATTCGTTGCTGTCAAGCAACTTTAAAGCATTTCTCAAATAGAAATTTTTTTAAATTTCCTAAACCAAATGACGAAAGATATGATATTTGGATAAATGCATGCAGAGAATGTAAAGAAGATATCCAGGCAAAGAAAGTGCCTCACATTTGCAATATACATTTTGAACATACCTTTATTGGTAAAAAATTTCTTAAACATGGCGCTGTACCATCTTTATATTTAGTTCATATTGATCATGTATGTACGTCCTTGCTCTCCTCAATCTAGTTTTGATTTCTCGAAGCCTAGAAAAACATACACAAAAGAGCAACATAATCCAGTTTTTGACATTGAAGATTTGAATCGCGCTTCACTAATCCTTTCATCAGTTAATAGGGAGTCTCATGCTTCAGATCCGATTGCCTGTAGAGTTTGCTGTAAGTATTCTCGGGAACTGAATAGATGTAAAACGCAAATTAGACGTCTTAGGAAAGACGTGCAGAAATTTAAGATTGCTGCTAAGAATTTAAGAAAATCTAAGGCTTACTTAGAGCTAAAGATATATAGATTTCGAAAATTTTCGAAAATTCAAAGACATTTGCTAAGATGATAATAAATAACAAAAGTTTATACAACCCGGCGGAAAAATGGATTTCTCAATGTATTTATTTTAGATCATCAGCAAACTACAATTATATGCAAAATGTTCTTGGCTTTCACATGCCTCATTTCAGTTCCCTTCATAAGTGGACTAAAATTAAAAGTCTCTCCCCTGGATTTGATCCAGCAATATTAAAGGAAATAACAGTGCAAGTAAATAAATTAAGTGATAAAGATAGCAAGCATAAAGATAGCAACATTGTGCTTATATTTGATGAAATGAGTGTGCAAGCAAATATCACATATAATAACGTCAAAGATATTATAGATGGTTATGTCGATTACGGAGGCGGTCATAAGGAAAACACATTTGCCAAAAGTGTATGTGTGTTTATGATAACGAGCCTCTGTGGAAGTTTTAATTATGTGCTACATTACATAGCGGGTCCTGGCAGTATACCAGCTGAAATTTTGCAACAGCAAGTTTACAAATGTTTGAACGTTTGTTCAGAATTGGGACTGACAGTAAAAATGATAAATTGCGATCAAGGACCAAAAAATCGCAAATTTTATAAACTGATAGGTATAACAGAGGAGAAGCCGTTTTTTGAACATAATGAGAAAAAAATCTATGCTGGATATGATGTTCCGCATCTTTTCAAAAGCATAAGGAACAGATTATTAAAATGTCTCCCGATGGAGTTGTAAGTTGGAAGGTTCCTGAATATGTTTATAAGCTGAAAAAGGGTCGAACAGCGAAACTGTGTCCAAAAATCACTTCTAGATATATTTATCCTACAGAGTTCCAAACAATGAATGTTCCTCTGGCAGTACAAGTTATGAGCCACAGTCTTTCAGCAACTATTTTAACTTTGTTGCAATTGAAAAAATTCCCAGAAAATATGAAAGAAATAGCCGAGTCTACGCAAAATTTTTTGAAAAAATCAATAAGCTTTTCGACTTATTAAACGGAAAACCTCCCTGGACAATGGATTCCAAATATCTTAACTTTATATTAGAAATGAAATCTTACCTAAGTGAAATCGTCCCTGTTAATAAAAAGAATATCAGTTTTTGCTTCAAAGGGCTTTCTATGACAATAGACTCAATATTAGCTGTTTCAAAATCACTCTTTCAAATGCATCATAAGGATCTGTTTTAACTGTATATTTCTAAATTTAATCAGGATCCCCTTGAGATCTTTTTCCTCACATAAGATCACGAAATGCTAATAAAAGCAACCCAAGCATTTATGAATTTAACGCTTTAGTGGCAAAAATTATTTATTTAAAAATTTTATTTTCTTCCAATTTTTCGAACTGTGAAGAGGACGATGATGAAATTCTGGATATTGACTGGAATGCGGTATTCGCAACCTCAGTAAATCCAACTACAAAGCTGTCTAAATATGATGCTACTAACAATTACTCCAACTTCGAAGAGGAAGAAGAAAGGGACAAATATGGCATTGATGAATTTTTAATTCAAAGTCCTTGTTTTCAAATTTCTGAGTCAGAATTTCCACAGTCCACTGATGTTGCTATTCGGTATTTCTCCGGATGTTGTTTTCTAAAAGTTATGAAAACTATGAAAAATCCTTGTTTGATGTGTAAGGAAACTATGGTTAAAGACTCTGATTTATATTCCGATCCAACAGAAATATTAATTAAATTAAAAAGATATGAAAATTGTAGCGACTTTAATGGCTTAATTTCACCAATTATGAATTTTATGAAATTTGTAAGCATCAGACAATAATTTTTGAACGAATTTTCAATAAAACACCATTTATGACAGATATCAAAGATTTTATAGTTAAAAAGTGCATTGAAAGCACTATTATTCAGTATCCACAGTGGTTTGATACGGAAAGTAACTGTTATAATCACAGGTTACAAGTCTTGAACTTTATGATTCTGGTTTTACTCAGAAAAAATTGTTCTTGGTTAGTGGATCTCAAACGCCGCTTTAAAGCGGAAAATGCTCAGAAAAATAATAAAAAATTGAGGAATCTTTTGAGCAATTAGCATTTTGGAAAAAATATGTTTACTACCGCCTTTCCCTACGTGTAAGAAACGGTGTTATATGGACGTTTGTATATTTGCATATCCTTTCTGAAACTACCATTACTACTAACATATTTAAATTACTATTGAAAAAATGTGAATGTTATTATTATTATTGTAATAGAAACCAAAAGCAACAAATTGTTCCTTGATATGTACCTGCTCTACCGAAACAGCCTCATATTACAGTTCTTTTAAAAGGCTATTTTTTACATATGTATATTATATCTGAAGACAGCACAGTGTCCATATTTGACAATACTTTCCCCTTTTGCGAAATCGTCTTGGCAGGCGAATTTATACATTTTATTTGCTCTCGAAGGAGTATTATGCACAGCGATTTATTTTTATTTCGCTCGCCAGTTTTATTTAATTCAATTCTCTCACGAGTAATTTAGGTATATTTTTTAGGAGTGAAAAAATATTACTTGCACGCGAATAAATCATTCGATATCGAAATTCAAATAAGTATATAAAATTGAAATATTTTACTAGGGTGGAGATAGCTTTTATTATAAATTTTATTTCAAGTACGTGCGTCCAGTTTGCCTTCTAAAAAAACAAAGAAAACTGAGAACTAAAATTAAAACAAATGAAGCAGCAACAAATGTATAAGACAGATATCCTCCTCGTTTCCTTGTGAGGAGTCACGGACCGGGTCTTATTGTATCGTGTGTAGAAAAAATGGCACACTTTGCAGCATTAATAATTACGGCGACTGCGTGTCTCGAACTGGCCGTTGTGCTTACTCCGGAACGGGTGAAGGTTTGTCCATTTTTTAATTTGGAGATTTCACTAGGCACAAACAAGCCCTGGCAGCAAGTTTTGTTTTAATAAAAAAGAGGCAAGTTCGGTTGTTAGCGGCAATCTGGAGTGCTTAAAAGTATACTATTTCTATAGAAAAAACAGGAAAAGAAAGGTTCATTTAGTCAATACAAGCACAATACAATACAAGTCAGTACAAGTATAATAATAATAAAAAAATAACAGAATCACGTATTCACTGCTTCTAAATTTGCGTAGAGAATAATTCTTCTTTGATTTATTCGAAAGCGAGAATCACGTATTCACTGCTTCTAAATTTGCGTAGAGAATAATTCTTCTTTGATTTATTCGCGAGCGAGAAATATTTTTTTACTCTCGATAAATAAAAATCACTCGCGAGTGATTCGAATTAAAAATAAAACTCTTGAGGATAAAACTCTCGAGCGAAATAAAACTGCAGACCGAAATAAAAATTAAACTCTCTGTATATAACACTCGTTCGTGAGCGAATTAAATTTTCTTCATTATCCGTTCCGTCTTCTGGTCAACACGTACTCAAGAAAAAGTACGGACGGACGGACATGCAAAAGTCGAAATGTTTAAGTTTCATGATTCACGTAAAGGAGGATTTACATTATGATGGCATGCATTTTTTCCAGATATTGTGAGAGATATAGCTTATTGAAATTTCAATGTTACCAAAGCAATCACTGCAACACCTCACACGTACACCCCTCACTAGTTCTTATGGAAAAAATCACAAACTTTCAAACAGTCAAATTGTGAAAATGGAATATCTTTTTCCAAAGAGCTTCGAAAAAGACCACTCCAACGATAAAGTATTTATAAATCTCACTACGTCTAAAACTTACAATAAAATTTACAATATAATCTTCCTACTGGTATACCGTACATTTTCCCTGCTTGTAATTTTAATGGAATTTCAATGAATATTTTACCTCAATAAAATACTCTATCATATTTAAAACATTTCTAATGTGCGAACCAAGCCCCTTTTTTGTTAAAATTTGCAATTTTCGTAAATACGGAAATCAAAAAATGCAAAATCTAATTTGGTTGTGGCGATTAGTGATAGCCGCTTAGGCGTTATTACCCTAAATGCTCGATTTGTATCCATGCAAATAAATTTCGGTAAAGTTTGTAATTTTGTTTCCTTATCCAACTATTAAAAGAAGTAAGTCTTGCATTAATGTTTACCAACCACCGCCGCTCGCTCAACTCATCATGCAATACGACACCTGACAGAACTTGTTCGGACCATCTACAGCCACCAATAATGCTCACGAACTCTGAAGAAATATGGTCGATTTCAATTCTAAGAAATAAATCAATTCTTTCCTACATTGAACACAAATTTATACCGGCCTGAGACAACGCTCATAAAAATTTTTAGTTAACAAGCCCAAGCAACCAAATCAATCGAACTTCCACGAAGCCGATTCTGCCCAGACACAACTTAATCGAATCGTCTTCAGCCACCAATAATGCACACAAATTGTGAAGAAATATGGTCGATTTAAATTCTAAGAAAAAACTCAATTTTTGCCTATATTGAAAATTTTTTTTGGTTCGTATCCATGATATATTTAACCGAGATCAGTGAGTTATTGAGGTTTGCTATGAGCTCTTCCATACATCACTTTCTTAGTTCTACCGTCGATAAATGGGTATTTCTTTTCTGTGCTTCAAGTTTAACAATATCATCTAATATCATCTTGAAGGCATTTACAATCGTTTGCATCATAAATTACCCTAAAAATTATTGCGCCATCAGCATAAACCAAAGAAGGCGATGTGATGTCTATTGGTAAGTGATTTATATAAATTAGAAGTATGAAAGGTCCGGGTATTGTACCCTAAGGGACGCCCCAGGTTTGTTCGAAAGGGTCTGATTGGGATCCATTGAAAACCACGATAAGACAGAGACCCAAGAACAGTGCTCTTTGACAGATATTGTTGTTGACGAATTCTATCAAACGCCTTCGAAAAATCAGTGTGAGTGATGTCCTTTTGCTTGCTTTCACCATGAGCAGAGGCGATGGTGTCGGTAAACAGAGTTAAATTAGTAATTGTAAAATGTCCTGGAAGGAAACTGTTTGCGCAATGGCAATTACCGCTTTTGTGGGCTGGTTATATAATGAAAAATTCGCGTTAACCTTTAATAAAATATTTATATTTATTTAATTTCTAAAACATTTATTTTTATATTAATATCTCTGGGCTAATACATCTGTCGCGCTCGTGTTTTATTTCAGACTACTTCGATTCTTTTTGTATGACTTTTTTTCTATGTCTATTTCAATTAAACTAGGTTACTAGGTTTCTTTGCAAACTAAGTTTATACTGCGTCCATGGATTCTAAATTCGTGCGACTTCCAGACATGCCGCCCGCCTTGAAAGCATAGCTTTTAATATGATTTTCGTTGTTGGCATCGAGAAGTGGACAAAGTTTTGCAATAGGTCTTCTCGGTATGCCATTTTTTGTTAAAACTGTTGCAACTCGTACCAAATTATCCCGACCAGGATGTACTTCAAGAATCTTTCTCATTAACCATTTATCTGGAGGTAGACCGTCTTCTTTAACACTAACCACCGCATGGGGCTGTAGATTAGGGTACGGATGAAACCGTTTTGTACGTGCTTGCAAACTAGATATGTAGTCCTTACACCAGCGTGTCCAGAAGCTCTGTTGCAAAGACTGAATGTATTGCCATCTGGTCAGCCGATTGATATTAATGTCAGGAAAGGAAACTTCCGGAATTGTCATATTGGGACCGCCAACTAGAAAATGATTTGGCGTTAATGGATCAAAGTTATTAGAATCACCTGAGATAGACGAGAGGGGTCTCGAGTTCTGCACTGCTTCGATTTGGCATAACAGCGTAGTAATTTCTTCAAAGGTTAGTAGTGCATTTCCCATAGTCCGCTTCATATGGAATTTAACAGACTTAACGCCTGCCTCCTACAGTCCCCCAAAATGTGGTGCAGACGTGCGAATGAAGTCCCAGTTGATGCCAAAGTTGCTCAATGATCTAGGTACTTGTTCGCCAAACTCTGACGAATGAATAAGGGTGGTGGCTACTGCTTGCAATTCGCCATGAGCTCCCACAAAGATCATGTCGTTAGATCGCTAGCCAGCTCTAGATGCAGCGCCTTGGTTGCCAAACAGACATATAGGCAAATATATCCCTTGACTGGTTTTGCACCGCGTCCTTTCCATGCTCCAAGATTGAATTGAGTGTTTAGAATTTTCTATTTATCTTGTTGAATTATGTAATTAACTTAAAAAAACTAAGTTTGTAATTCTTTGCACTTATTGAAAATTGTTCGTAAAGTCAATTTTTCCAATTCAATTTATAACGTACTAAAATCTACAAAAAAAATACAATACCATACATACATACATTGTGAGTAGAGACAACAATGCACATTCAATTCTTTATTGTTGCTAAACAGTACATTGAAAAGAATTTCTAGAACTGATAGGCGACAAGCATTTTTTGTAATTGGAATTTGTTCATCTTGTTTAAACCTTTGAGCTGTTCGGATCGTATAGTTTCAATAAATAAATAGTTTGTATCCCTTTTCATTCGCCTTATATGAATCTCTCCTTATATTTAATTTCATTTAAACGAACGTATTTACAGATAAAAAACTCCTTCTCCTTTCCACACAACTATTGCAACGTCTTCTATTTTTATTTAATCATATATACGATTAATTATAAAAACAATTTTAATAACCTGTCGGTACCCTGCTTGGCAGCCACATTTGTTCAGTTTACTTAAAATACTTAGTCCAAGAGGCTCACGGGAATTTTTTATGATTATACCAAATACGTAATTATCGTTAAGAGTTAACCAAGCCAAATTCTTTAAAATCTGATCTTAAAATACCCGTCCTTCCATTTTTTAATTATAGATTTGATTGATTTAGTTTTTTGATTGTATTAAAACATACACATATACTGCAGCTGTATAGCAGTTACAATATATCCATCCGTACCCTTTAAAAAAGCAATTAAGTGTTTTTATTTTATTTTTCTTTCCGTGCATATCTCTTAGATTTTATATATACTATATATATATATATATATATATATATATATATATGTATATATACTATATATATACTATATACTTACTCCTGCAACAATCAAAATAATACATAAATATATATGTACATATTTTTTCCCAATTTTGATAAATTTTATCATAAACTTCAACCCAATTCTCCGACTTATAGCAAATTAACCACAATGACAGAAGAAAACAAATCCTTCGGTTAGCTTTTCTTATCACAGGTCCCAAAAGTGGCAGAAATTAGACAAATTCTGGCCGATTATCACAGAGCGAATAAAAGTAAAGGGACTTCCGATTTTACTTCTGGAAAACTCCAACAGTTGGAAAGTATATGGGCTTCATTCGAAAAAAATTGAAACCCTGATTCAGGATCATGATGAAACTCATGATTATTTCAAACAGTCATGTTATGACAAGACGGAGGACTGGTATAATCTTACCAAGGTAACTCTATCTGATAGGCTGAAGTCCATATCAATCCACAGAGAGCGCACAAATAACCCATTTTATATTCCACCCCCCAAGACTTCGCAGAAATCATCTGCAGCTGACACCCAAGACACTACACACAAAGATCAGTCAAATACAGTACGGTTCAGAATGCACAAATTATACAATCGATCAATTTTAATACATTATCAACTGCGACACAGACATATCTGACACAAAAGATCAATTCATTACACAAATACTGGGATGATTTCAAGGCCAAGCATAGTGAAATACTTTCATATACCAGCGCTAATTATTTGGACATGACTATTTTAAAAATGACGTTTACGCCGAGGTAGAAACATCATACACAGACACGATAATTGCGCTTCAAGAGCAAATCGACTCTCGAATCCAAAACGTATCGAATAATACACATAGCTTCACAGACCATCATCATAATGTCTCCTTTAGAGACCAACTTACCATCTTTCTATCAGAAGCTAGATCGTTTATTCATAGTTTTGCTGGAAACCCTAAGGATCTCCATAAATTTATTTCAAGTTGTCGCATATATATCGCGACGGCATCGACGGCAAAAGAAAAGCACTCCCTCCTTAGCTTAATAAGGATTAAACTATCCGCCGGCCGAAGCGTATGTTGTATTCAGGTACAACCAAATATCAGATTGGTCTGAATTAAAATCTCTGTTGACTCAGACCTTCGAAGTCAAAACATCTAGATCTACCTTGCAGCCCCAGTTAAGCAATTCGGGACAAAGAAATGAGGAAAATACAAAAGATTTCCTCCAAAGATTAAATGTCACACTGTCGAAGCTGAATGAGTCTACAAACACATATACAACGGACAAAATACTCCTAAGATCTTTATTGAAAGATAATGAGAGTGCAGCTGCAAGGACAATTGAAGACGGATTATCGAATCCACAACTCCAAAGTTTAGCCACAGTGCATTCCGATAAATCATTTTCTGCATTAAAATCAAATATCTTGGAGCATGCATCACGCAATCGATATCTTCACTGCTCCAAAACTTATTTTTTTAATCGACACAGTGGCAGAGATCAGTTTAATAAAACTACATCCATTAAGGCCAGACAGTATCTGCTACATAGATGCTGTCTGCAATATAAACATATTATTCACAGAGTCTACTTCAACGGAAGGACGTATTTTCCCGAAATTAACTCTGGACTCTGCACAGAATAGCTCCATCCTAGAACACCCATTTCAAATAGTGGGAAATAACTCCATCCTCTCATATGATGGCCTGCTTGGTCATGACTTTTTATCACGAAACAATGCGAGTATCGACTATAAAAATAAATTCATATCTCTGGAACTTAATGCATATGATTCATCTTATCCATATGAACAATACTATTCTAATTACCCTTATGTTTATTTGAAAAGCGAGTTAAACTGTGTTATATACGGAGATAACATTCTCCAATAAAAATATTAATACAATTCTATCTCCATCAATTGCTTTATAAAGCAATAACAATCGATCTTTATCCAATACTTCATCAGAAGTGGAGACCAAAAATATTGAAAATATATCTCCATCAATAGCAGCACGAAAGGCTAACTTAAATAAAATTCAATCTCCTTCAACAATAGATTCACAAAAGGTGAAGTCTATGAATAAATATAAAAAAGAACAAAGAATTTCAATGAATTTTTAACTCCTCCTAATTCTATCTAGTCGGAATTATCGAATAACTCCTTCCAAATTCCACAAAAGTTGGAATCAGATATCCTTCCTAATAAACATCCGAAAAACTCGGATAAATAAAATAAAATTAAAATTCCGGCTCGATCAGAGTACATAGTTGAAATTACAACTCCTTCTATTCAACACGAATCGGTCTGTTTCAAGAAGGAAATAAGGCCTGGTTTGTTTCTTGGGAGCCCGATTGTCGAACCAGTCAAAGGTATCGGGACATAAATCGGACATAAAGAATAATAAGAAAGATAGCACAGCTCTTTCAGCACATTGCTTATCAACAGGGCATGTACCTGACTTTAATGAAACAAAGATTTTGACAAGGGAACCAAACTGGCATAAACGACACATTCTTGACGCTCTACATATATATTAAACTGATAACACCATTAATAGAAAGACAGACACAGACAATATTAATTTAAAATACTGTTCAATATTGGACAGCTGCCCTCGACGAAGCTAGTTTCACGCAGAACAGACAAGCGGTTGGACGTTAACAAAAGGCTTACCTCGCAATTTAACTTAAAATAATGTGCAGTGTTTGTTGTTTAAAAATTTTTATTTTAGTTTCAATATTTTGCTTGACGCCATGGAAAATAATTGTTGTCTTTTTTAAAATGTGAGTCTCATTGTGTTTTCATGTAGATGTACAAAGGTGAATTTTTGTCATAATATTGTGCTAATTGTAGCAAAGACCTCCTGAGGGCTGAGGATGCTTAATGACAATAAGCAATACGTTGAGGCAGATTAAAGGCTGAAGGAGAGAGAAAAAAGAAACTTGTTTGTTCTTTCTTCTTAAAATATTATACTGGCCGATAGCCCAAGCTGACTACGAATAAAGTCCTAATCTTCAATATAAACGTGGAGGACGCCGATCTGGGCCCTTACGAGGTGAACCCAGCTTACCAAGACTTGGACGACTTTGCGGTTATCTCCCCAGACTCTGGAAGGGATCCAATTAAGGGCAGAATAATGAAACTGCAAGACCACTCCAAAAGACTGATGAGATGAAGAATACGTCTTGAGGAATATGACTACAAAATAGTTCACAAATTAGGCAAGCTCAACACAAATGCAGACGTTCTCAGTAGAGCTATTCCGGATAGTAGCGAAAATTGCGTAGAACTTACCACCTGCCTAAATGTGGTAAGAAGGAATCCAGCTAGAGCTCAGGAGAATTCGAATACTCCCAACACGAGTGTCATTAATCAAAATTCGGCTCCATCACAAGTGAACAAATCCTCAGTCATAATATTTGAAACAAATTTCCCATTACTATTGAGTAAAAATGCGAATCCTAAATTTTTCATCTTGCCAATGCAAGATACAGAACTTGACAGAGTGTTGGATTCGAAACTAAAATTTTCAGATAAATCCCGACTTTCAGAAACTGAACTGAACTTCTTCAAGAAAAAAGACTCCATAATAATTATTTCCAAGATGAATTTTCCTTGCCGATCCCAAAGAGATGGATCAGACGTCGAAAAGATTTTAACTGAAACCTGCTCACACACAGAAGCAAATCTGTTAAGACAAATAAATATCTCCTTCCCTATGTTAGATCCACAGAATCTAATGATTATTAAAAACGCTTTTACACAGATCTTCGCTAATAAGCAAATAAACATAAAGCTCCAGCAAGATCCCATTAAATATTTATCCGACATTAATGACATCGAACAAGTTTTAAAAGATTTTCATTCACTACCGACGGGAGGCCACCAAGGAGTTTCCCGTAGTATTAAAAGAATTAAAAAACAGTTTTGCTGGCCTGGCATGTCAGACGACATAATAAAGCATGTAAGGAAATGTAAACTTTGTCAGGTGAACGAAGTATCCAGGAACCCAATAATTCCTTTGAAAATCTCAAGTATTAGCTCCAAACCTTTCGAAAGAGTGTACCTAGATGTTCTAGGACTTCTTCCAATTTCTCATTCTGGAAACAAATACATCCTTACATTACAAGACGACCTCTCATAATTTTTGAGGCTATTCCCATAGTCGACACCGAGTCTAAGACACTAGCGGAAGCCTTCACGACAACAATAGTTTGTCGACATCCTCACAGATCTAACCTTATAAGTGGCATGTTCGCCGAGGTATCTAAATTACTAAGAATAAAACGACTTAAAACTACTTTATATCACCATCAAACGAATGGTGCATTGGAAAAAAGTCACAGAATCTTAGCAGAATATCTCCGATCTTATGTAGCAAAAGATCCACAAGACTGGGATACATGTATTCCCTATGCCTTGTTTGTATATAATACAAGCCCTCATTCAAGTACTAATTATACTCCACGCGAACACCTATACGGATACCCAGCCGAAATCCCAAATAATATAAAATCTTCTCCAACCGTTTCCTATAATTACGACAATTAAGCAAACGAGTTAAAAGCGTGTCTACAGCATAGCTTCAAAATAGCTAAAGACATTGTCGTGGCCAATAAAGAAAAATCAAAACTACAATATGACGAAAATTCCGCAGAGAAATCTTCTATGGTAGGCGTTAAAGTCGTACTTAAGAGCAGAGTTCGTGATAATAATGCCTCACCAATATGGTCAGGTCCGTTTGAAATAATGGAAATTAATTCCCCCGAAAATTCAACTATTAAAATCAAGAATAAAAACAAAAGAGTCCATAGCAATGACCTAAAACTGTTCCCGGAGTAAAAACTTGATCATCTTCAAATATCACTCAGAGATATTAACATAGTGTCATTTTCCAAGTTTCCAAAATGATGCATATAGCATTCATTCTAATTATCATCCCCTTAATCTACGGCTCAGGAATAGAGGTAAAGCAGCTAAATGCTACTGCAGGCATTTACTTCGAGGAGATTGGCAGAGCCAACCTCTACACCAACGAATGGAAAATCGTCCCCTATTACGACCTAGCGAATTTTAAATCAGAACTCAACAACATCCAGTTCATCGCCCAACAAATTACAGCGACCTGCCGGAAACTGGTCAAACACTCAGCCATGAGCCACACTTGTAACGATACGTTGTTACAAATTAACCTTATATTAGCAAACATAGAATACAAGAACACGTTACTTGTAATTCAAAATAGGAAACAAAGAGCACTATTTAATGCAATAGGCTCAATCTCTAAAGCTCTCTTCGGGACATTGGACGAGGATGAGGCCAAACTGTACGATGAACAAATTGCTAACCTCACCCTTAACCAAAACTCCATCCTATCGCTTATTTTTTTGACTATCAGAACCAGCTTAACACAAGCTCGCAGCATGGACACGTTTAATAAATAAACGTCTCAACAATACATGCGACTCATCACTTAGTCGGTGTTAGTATTAGTATGTTACACTAAACATAAACCAAACAGCAGATGAAATTACATGCACAAAACATTAAACAAAATAGATTAAATATTATATAGACGTTTTTTTAAAACATGCTTAGAAACGTCTATAACAAAATTCGCAGCCATATTATTGACAGTAATGCACATGCGATTGATAGGTTCGTACATGCTAAAGTTAGACCTTGAGGGGTTAACATGCAACAGAGGTTTTATATACTTCGTTAATAAAAACACCGGTTCCTTTTAGATTGACTTTAATTATAATTTATTTCAACGTATTTACTCTATATAAGTTTAATTGGTAGCAACCGTATACTACAAATTCTAGATTGAGACTATACTTACTCTGCTCTATAAAAAAAACTTTTCAATACATCAAATTAGGCAATTCTAGACAATACATATTCAACTACACACATGTTTAAATTAATTCTAATTGACTGAGTTACCAATGTAGTTTTCCAGTAATCTTTTAACACTCTCCGGGCACCGAAAATCAATTCATTTCAATAGGATAAAGTCGTTGGACGGGCCGCTTTAGTTTTGTTCCATTGGAGAGACGAATTAGACAGGAGCGAATTTTTCCATCACGACCCGGATATACCTCTTCGATTATAGCCATTTTCCAAAAAAATTTCGGCAATGCGGGATCATGCATTAACACCAAATCACCTGGTTTCGCAACGGTTGAGAAGTTTCCCTTGATGACATGATGAGCAGAACGGAGTTGCTGTAAATACTCATTGTGCCAACGTCTTCGAAATTGGTTAAGTGCTCTAAGTCGTTGCTTCCACTGAAAGCGTAAGTCTTGGCCGGAAAACTCCCTTTCTTCTTTATTGTCATAAGGAAAGGGTAACGAGGTTGGTGCGGAAGATTGCAAAAAGTGAGCCGGAGTAAGCGGTGACAGTTCATGAGGGTCTTCGCCCAAAAAAGTTAGTGGTCGTTCGTTGACGATGCTTTCCACCTCAACAAGTAATGTCCGCAATTGATCGTCATTAAGTGAAGATCTTCGAATAACAGCCTTCAAAGCTGACTTTACGACACTTACGAGTCTCTCCCAAAATCCTCCCCACCAAGGGGCTCGTTCCACAATAAACTTCCAATTAATGCCGAGATCGCTTACAATACCATGGAGCCTTTCATTATCAATGAATTTGTCAAGTTTGCGTAATTCCAAGGATGTCTTTTTGAACGTTTTCGCGTTGTCAGAGTATACCACTCGAGGAATTCTTCGGCGCGCCATGAATCTTCGGAACCCTAATAAGCAGCTTTCAGTTGTTAAATCAGGTGTCAGCTCAAGGTGTACGGTTCTAATATAGGCGCAAGTAAATAACATGATGTATACCTTCCGTCGCACATCATCAGAATTCATCGTGTATAACGGTCCAGAAAAATCTAAGCCAGTTACTTCAAATGGTCGCGATTGCAAGAATCTATCGCTTGGAAGAGGAGCAAAAGGCTGTTGCATAGGTTTGCCCTCCAGAATTCTGCATACTGTACAATTTTGCATGATTGTTCTAATCAGCTGTCTTCCTTGTGGGATCCAGAATTTCTGTCGAATACGGGAAAGGACCAGTGAGCTTCCCCCGTGAAACATTTTTTCGTGTACGTTCATTACTAGTAATGAAGTAAGATGAGACGATTTCGGCAAGATAATCGGGTGAGCCCTTTCGACATTATTTAGTAATTGCAACCGTCCTCCAACTCGTAAAAGGCCAGCCTCGTCTAGAAAGGGATTCAAAGTTATTAATTTCGAATGAGAAGGAATACCTATTCCATTTCGAAGCGATGAAATTTCGTTTTTAAAGTGATCTACTTGAGCAATTTCGATCCAATATTTTTCTGCTCGATAAATTTCGGCTGAACTAAGATACGTTGATGGCTTCGGATTGCCCCGAAATAAGGAGATATAGCGGAAAACATATGCTGTTGTTCGCAAAATCTTAGTCCAAGAGTTGAAGTCCTTGACTGATACTATAGGTTTTAAATCATTTTCGATGGATTGTATTTCTACATCAGTATCGTTTGCAGTTAGAAGACAAGCGGTACCTGGATATGATTCCCTCGCGTCGATATTTAAATGCTTACCAGGCCAGTTCTCTTCAACATCTGAGAGCCAATCTGGTCCATGCAGCCATAAAGAAGAATTGAGCAGTGTTTTCGCATTGATACCCCTTGTAATCATATCGGCAGGATTTTCAGTACCTGGACAATATCTCCAATAGGCAGCGGATGTCAAATTTCGAATTTCTCTAACTCTATTCTGAACATATGGCTTCCATTTACCTTTGTTTCCCTTAATCCAATAAAGGGTTATTTTAGATTCGCTCCAGAGCCAAACTTCAGGAATACATAATTTAAAGTTCTGGCGCAGATAGTCCGCTAAACGGGAAGCAATGAGGGCTGCAGTTAGTTCCAACTTCGGAAGAGTTATCTCCTTGCTTCCCTTTTCCTTTATGGGCGCGATTCTGTTCTTTGAGCAAAGATATTGTGTCGATATTGTACCATTTATATTGACCTCTCTGATGTGTGCCACGGCTCCGAACGATTGTAGGCTAGAGTCGGCAAAAATATAGAGCTGCCTGCTAATTCCTTCAATACCACCAATATAGCGTGGGATTGTCATTTCGTTTAATTTAAAAAGATCTTCACAACGTGAGCTCCAAAGGTTCATTATTGCGATTGGCAAACGCTCATCCCAATCCACTTTCATACGCCAAAGATTTTGAAAAATCAATTTTAGCCGTACAGTAAATGGACCCAACACACCTAAAGGATCATATATTTTGCCAATTACCTTCAGTAAGTTTCGTTTGGTGCCTTCTAAATATCCCTCTAAAAGCGTCTTCGCTGCTTCCAAATTAACTGCAAGCTCATCAGTGAGAGTAAACCATTTAATTCCCAGGACATTTTGGATGTCTGTCATCATCTCTTTTCCAGAAAACTGATTTCGAAGATTGGCGTTATTGGTATTCCACTTTCTAAGTACCATAGATATTTTCTTCATGATCAAGCTCGCATAGCGATATATATCCTGTGCTATTTCCTCACTATCTACACTTGTTACAAGATCGTCCATGTAAAAGCTTTCTTGAAGTAGGGTACACACATCGGGGAAACGGTTCTTTTCATTTTTCAGATGTCCGTTAATAGCAGCTCCCAGCAAAAATGGGCTTGACTTGACACCAAAGGTAACACGTGTCATCCTGTAGGTTTGAGTTGGCGGAAGCGGAGAATCAGAGTTCAGTTTCTTGGAGAACCAAAAGAATCGATGGCTGTTACGATCAGCTTCATCCAAAATAACTTGGAGGAAGGCCTTCTCTATATCGGCAACTAATGCTATTTTTCCAAAGCGAAAGTTTAACATCATTTTTAAAATGTCCGGTAATAAATTATCACCAACCTCGAGATGTTCATTTAAGGACAATTTATTGCAAGCGTGAGCAGACGCTCAAAAACTATGCACATTCGTGACGTAGCCTTATCCAAACGATACACGGGACGATGTGGCATGTAGTAAATACGATCTACTGTGTCATCGTTTGATACCCTTTCTGCTAGGCCGTTGGTTATCATCTCCTGCATCGCACCATCATACTCCGTTAAATTTTCTGCCTGTCGCGACAACTTTCGTACCAGCATATTCAATCTCGCACATGCACCATCTCGATTGTTATCTAACTCGCATTCCATGTTTTTCCAGGGAAGCCTAGCTATAAATCTATTTTCCACTCTTTTTATGAAATCACCAAATTGAAAAATATTCTCACCTTCAGATTTATTGCTGGTCTTAATCCCCAAAATCTCCAATTCCCAGATTTTCTAAGCCTCGTCACACGCACAAGTGCTAATTAAAGATGTATGACAAGGCGACACAGCTGATTGAAAAACAATTGAATTTGACGGCCCTTGCAGAGTCCAGCCGAAAATAGTATTAATGGCAACCAGTTTATCTGTAATTTTCTCGTGTTCTCCAGTAGCGAAGTTCCAGTAAGTGTCCGCACCAACTAAGAGGCTGATTCCCTCTTCAAGTTGAACACCAGCCAACCTTGCATCTGCTAGCTGAAGTTTTTTATTGAGTATGTCGGATACATTAGGAGCTGATAATACGTCTACACATATTTCGGGAATCTCGATTGCCTCCAATACAGTTGGATTATTATCGCTGTCGTGCTGACTCTGCAGTTTCACCAATACAACATTGCAAATCTTGCTGGGTGCTCTTTTTTCACTTCCAAACGGGAAAACACATAAATTGTAAGAACCTACCACTGGCAATTTTAACTTTCGTGCTACGCTGGATTTAACGTACGTCAACTGACTACCGCCATCCATAATGATACGTATGTATGAATTGCTGCTAAAGTTATCCTTTGGGTTAGAGGCAAAGACAAAAGCAGTCTGCAAAAACACATTTTTAATCCGTTTTGACGAGTTTGTTGTGTACAAATTCACAGTTTTTTGTAATGGCTGTATGTTTGTAGTGGAGTTGCTACCGTTTTCCCCCGAAGATTTCTGCACCGCCTTTAGCTTACAAAATTCAGGGTCACACATACTTGTGGCGTGTCTGCCATTACATTTTTTACATGCGATATAGTGATTTTTACACGTTCTGGAATTATGTCCCCGCCGGCAGCACCTAAAACACCTTCCATCATTTTTCAATATATGTTTTCGTTCTGTAAGAGTTTGTTTACTGTCATACTCCTTCGAGCCGTGTGCCGATGTTTTACAAAACAAGCAAATATTATCCGATGTGTTTGTGGTAAATAATCCGACAGCAATTTGTGTTTTCAACGATTTAGCAGCGTGTGTGTGAGATTGAATACGATGAGAATTGGGTTTAGCTTCATGTGCCTTTTCCAAAGATTCCACTTCTCTCTTCAAAAACCTTAAGAGACCCCTTACGTTTTTATCTCCAAGAGCAGAAGAGATGGTTGCACTGACAACAGATGAAGTACTTGCAGCGTCATCTTCATTTTTTGCCACGAGCGCTGCATCTTTATCGGCCTTTTCATTAAAATTATCGCCAAGGTCAATACAATGACGATGAAAATCGACTCGTAATTCATACGGCAAGCAACGCAGGAGTACGCCCTTTAACATTATTAAATAATTATCAGCTGAAATTCCCAACGCTGTCAGAGATCGTGTACATGAGGTGATATGGTTGTACATACGTCGCAGTCCCATTACGTCTGTTCTTGAAGAGACCTGCTGTACAGACAACATACGCTGCATCATCACATCGACAATTTTATCTGTATTGCCGTATTCCTCATTAAGTAATGATACAGCGCTCTCATTGCAGGCTTTGGTGGGAGTTACGCCTGCAATAGTTTCAGCCGCTCGTCCACCAACTGCTGACTGAAGATAATTAAATTTATCCACGGCGGTTAGCGATTGGTTTTCGTGAACTTCACTTTTGTATTGTTCCCAAAACGGAATCGAGTCATGAGGATCGCCAGAAAATTTCCTAAGCTGGAATTTGGGTAATTTAACTGCTCCTATTTTGGAATCTGATGATTTTGAACAGTTATTTGTTGGGTCGGTGTTGTGGGGCATGATGGTAGAATTTAGCCGATTTTGACGCTGGTGCACCTTCGTTAATCTTTGATTGAGCCGAGAAATAATGGTTAAACCCTTATCGTCATACTCAGCGATTGTTTCAGCTTCCCTTTCGAAATTCTCGGGCTTTAATAAAGCACGTACGTCACTATTTGCTTTTTTCAAATTGTCACTAGCTGCCTTTAGTCGAGATAGGAACACATTCAGTTCTTCCTGCATTACTTCAAATTTTTCCTCGTCATCGAGTATTTGAGCAGCAGGCGATTCTAGATACTCCATAGCGCTTTTAGCAAGTTGAGTAATTTGCCCTCTGTACGTAGCGCGTGAGGCAATATCCATTTTCGACCGTAAACTTTTTTACAATCGCGATCCCGTTAAGTTGCTACCAATTCGTTTCAAATATTTCGATTTAAAGTCCGATTCGATTCACATATATCCCGGGTTTCGGCACCAGTTTTATATACTTCGTTAATAAAAACACCGGTTCCTTTTAGATTGACTTTAATTATAACTTATTTCAACGTATTTACTCTATATAAGTTTAATTGGTAGCAACCGTATACTACAAATTCTAGATTGAGACTAAACTTACTCTGCTCTATAAAAATACATTTCAATACATCAAATTAGGCAATTCTAGACAATACATATTCAACTACACACATGTTTAAATTAATTCTAATTGACTGAGTTACCAATGTAGTTTTCCAGTAATCTTTTAACAAGAGGTAGCCTTCTCAAATTGTGCCTGCTATCGCGAAAAGAGGTTTTATTAAATAACAGAGGAGAGTCAATATTTGGGTTTAAGAGTTGGTGCACAAAAGTTACATCGGCAACCATGCGACGTTTCACAAGCGAGTGCATATTTACTAGCTTCAACCGATCCTCATAGGGTGGAAGAATTAACGAGTTATTCCAGGGTAGGTGCCTGAGAGCAAATCGTAGGAAGTTCCGGTGAGCAGACTCGATACGGTCAATGTGTGTACCGTAAAATGGAGACCAGACCTGGCTAGCGTATTCAAGCAGTGGTCTCACAAAGCAAGTATACAAACGCAGAGTTATGGTGGGATTCGAAAACTCTCGGGACCAACGTTTTATAAAACCCAGCATAGAACTACTCTTTGATACCATGTAGTTTATATGGGAGATAAAATTCAATCTTTGATCACATTTGACACCCAAGTCCCAGACAGAGCCAACACGGCGAATCGTCGAATGCGAGAACTCGTAATCATAAGTGATTGGTTTCTGATTTCTGTGGAAAGTCATAGCCTCACATTTTTCTATATTGAGTACCAAATTATTACTTTTGCACAAGTCGTAAAATTTGTGAAGGTCAGCCTGTACCTGTTCACAATCGCTAACATATTTAATCTGAGCGAAAAGCTTAATGTCGTCAGCATATATCAAGACTTTACAGTGCCTCACAACACAGACAATATCGTCAATAGATAGAATAAAGAACAACGGGCCCAAGTGACTACCTTGAGGCACGCCAGACGAAGCCATCAAAATTTTAGAGATGGAATGGCGGAATAAGATTTGGTATGTTCTGTTATCTAAATAAGACTCCGTCCATTTTAGGAATGTTGGGGGAAACTCATACTTTTCCATTTTAAAGAGTATCACGGAGTGAGATAACTTGTCGAACGCTTTACTATACAATCTATGTACTATACAATCCGTCTGGTAGCCTTTTGCAAATCCGCCACTGGTATCCGAGACAAATTCCAACAAGTTAGTGGTTGTAGATCTGCCCGAAATAAACCCATGTTGGTTAGAAGAAAGCAAATTCTTGCAGGAAACTGATAGCTGAGAGTAAATTATGGATTCGAATAATTTAGGCATACAAGATAATTTTGCAATAGGCCTATAGTTAGAAATTTCACTTTTACTACCCTTTTTATGGATAGGTATGATAAAGGATTTTTTCCATAGCTGCGGGAAACAACCAGTATCGAGCGATTTTTGGAAGATAATTCTTAGCGGAGCTGCCAGGGCAAGGCAGCAAGACTTGTGAAGTTATTAAGAAGCTCATAAATGTGATCGAGTATATCCTCATGTGAAATGGAAGGGACAGTGAATGAAACGTTATGGGAGTCGTTCATATGATTGAAGTTGCTATTTAGTGGTTGAAAATTTGTCGAGGCAAATGCGTTGTCAAAAAATGAAGTAAACATATTACAAATTTCAGACGAATCATCACTAGCATTATCTTTGTACTTCATGGTATTGGAGTAATTGTCAGTTTTTTCTTCATATTAATGAACTTGAAAAAGATGCGTGGGTCACTAAATAATTTCGTTCGCATGCTTAGGACGTATTCATCATAAAGTGTAGAAGAAAGTTCTTTGAACTCATTATAGGATGCGAGGAAGTTGTTATGACTTATAATATCTTTGTCCATCATATAACTTTTCCACATTTTATTCTTCCTATTTTTAAGACGTTTCAGTTCTTTATTGAACCAGGGCGGTGATGTTTTCTTCAACCGCTGGCGCTCGCGGGGAACATGAGAAGAGAATAAATCAAAAAGAATTATGTAAAACTTAGAAACATCTTCATCAACAACATCGCAAGATAGTAATGTGTTGAAATCAATAGCGGTAAGTCTACTAGAAAATTCCGGGAAGTCAGCTTTTCTAAAATTGAGAAAGTATTGTGTTTCGTCACAATTTGTCAAGTTTTCGGTTTCATGGGAATACGTAATTAGTATAGGGGGGTGGTATTTGTCAAGAGTAGAAATTAAAACGGGGCTAGGTTCAACTAAAAAGTTATCCGCGTCAGTAGAAAATACCAGGTCTAACTGCCTATCCATGTCATTCTTAACGTTACTGATTTGGCTGAGACCAAGAGATGAAATAGTGTCAAGGAAAAGTGATTCTCTTGCTGTCAAGTTGTTAAGTGGAAGATAGTCATCGTCTTCTTCATTCAGTACCCATTGTATATTGGGTAAGTTAAAATCACCAATTAGTACTAATTCTTCAAGAGGTTCCATATTACCATGGATGAAATTGGATGTTGAAATGAGCAGGTCGTAAATATTCTGTCCTTTGTCATCTATATTATTTATGGAGTCTGGAGGAATATAGCAACAAAGTATGTATAAGTCATATTTTAAGAGAGACAACTTAAGAGCTATACATGTTGGAGAAACTGGGAAGCTGAATTTGGCTGCAATTAAAGTGGTTTTTACAAGCGAGGAGTACGCCACCGCCACGTGCTTCAGAATCAGTATATCTATCTCTTCTAAAAATTTGATACGAATTGTCAAAGATTTCGGCATCGCGGAAACCATGACGCAGCCATGTTTCAGTGAAAGCAACTATATCGAAATCAGTTGCAACAGAGGATTTGAAGATTTGTGAAGTTTTTGTACGAATTCCCCTTACATTTTGGTAGTAGAGGGAAATAGATTTGAGTTTTTTGGCATATCGCTGCTTATTTTAGCTGTATTACGACTTTGGCGCCCGGAAGATACGAGTAATTTAGTAAAAGCGCCAGAGGGCCAAAATGTTGGATCCAATAACTTGTCTTGCAGATCCGCTGAGACAGTTAAAATAAAGGATGCAACCGGCTTAGAGCATTTACTAATTTTTCGGTAAGAAATACCATCTGTTGTGATATATTTGGACTTCAGATACCTTAATATGTCCTCACAGAACGTTTCTGGATAGAAACGGGTGATGAAAATACACGTAGGTTTTGGTACCGTTCTCACAGAGGTGCCAATACCAATTCCCACAGGCGAAGTATCATTGGTGGGGCACTATCCACAACCGAAACAGACCGTAATACACCGACATCCGAAACGGAAACCTCCGTCCCCCTGTCAGATGACCTGTCTACTATCGAAGATAATACATTATCTCCACCCGTAGACAAAACGCTGCCAATGGAGGCTACATTAGTAACCAGCGAAACCTCATGTCGACTTGAGGCAGTCGGAATGTTATTTGGGCGGTTGCGTTGGTTCCTTTGTCTCCGGCGACGGCCTAACTTCTCTGACGAAATATTCACAGAGGACGGAGGAGTTGAAACATACAAGTCCAGCTGAGTATGAGAAGACTGTTGGGGTTCAGGCGGTAAATTTTCAGATCTGCAAGACTCTTTTAAAGCTAAGTTACCAATATCATGAGCTAAAGAGCCCAAAAGCGCAGAATTCTTCAAAACGGCTGATGAACAGGAACCAATATCGCCCTTGACCTGATTAATAGTGCGCCTGATATCCTCAATGATAGGTGTAACTAGCGCACTATTAGCACTTGACGTTAAAGGCTCGTCACATGTTATTATTACAGAGTGAAGATCGTCTAAGCTGCTCGATACAAGAGAAATTTTTGATGAAATGTCATGAGTCTTTTCAAGTATCGCAACCGTTTTAGAATTTAACCTGCCAGTCAGGCTGAGAAGATTATCCATCTTACAGTTCAGGATATGAACATCGTCATAAAATTGTTGAAATTTAGAAAGATCAGCAGAAAACCGACTGATTTTATCAAGCATAAGACACTGGTCCACAGAGATTGCTTCCGAAGAAGCTTTCATAAGTCTTAAGACGTGACAAGGCTTGATAACAGAGCATTCACTACAAGTGGTGTGACCAGAAGACGAAGCATTTCCCTTCAAGCATGTAGCATGGAAGGCATTGGCGCAAACTCCATCACAATCTACCCCTTTGCCACTGATATTAGTGGAGCTGATTCTGCAAAGTGCCATTACAAACAAACTAAATTAATTTAATCTAAGTGGCAGTGCAATTGGAGACAATTTATGTTATGATGCTACAATTAATGAGATTTATAATTCACAATTAGCTTCATAAATTTGCTGGTTTTCATATATGGTAAATCTCTGATTAGTAGTTCAGTTTTATCGATTATGGTTGTGAGAATGGATGTGAAAGTCCAGCTCAACGAAAGGATCGAGTATGCGATGCAATAAGAATGGTGTCTTTGGTTGATTAAGCTTTATGGCACTAAATAAAGCTTAAAATTATAATGAGAAAGGCGCAAAGAAAGATAACCTCAAAAATCATGAAAATATATATTATTTTTTCTTTTTTTAATTTTAAGAATTTTAACTTTATTAGCCACGAGAAGGAAAGTGAATTAGTCAATTGAAAATTAATCCACGTGTATACGAGGTCCCACGAAGCACGAATGAACACAAAAGCCTCAACAGAGGCGATTACAGCAGATTAGTAATACAAGCAAACCACCGATCACTCAGGGAATCTAGGATTAAAACTCCACTTGCACATCAAAAGGACACAATTCGTGGAAAAACCAATTCACTTTATACACAAAAATAAGAACTAATATATAGAAATTTTAACAAAAAAGAAAACAACAACAAAAGAACCGGCTACAGGCATGCAAATCTTCTTCTTCTATGTGAAAAGCGAAACTCTAATAGTAGAAGAAACAGCTCACATATTTAATAGGACAAAAGCCGCAATTGAGAAGAAATTCCTGTATATGCATAAAAAACTAGTAGAAGTAAAAATAGCTACATCATTAATGGAAAACAAAAACAGAACATTGGACGAGAAAATATCCATTGATCTGGAATCACTCATTTCACTAGTCTCATTAACCAAGGCATGGAAAATTTCACCCTACACTCATTTCCCTTAGACAAATTGAAGAACTTTTATTGAACATCAGGCAAGAATTGCCAAATTCAATGATGCTTCCCACAAATTCCAGAAAAAACATAATTACACAAATTTACAAATTAAGCACAATATCTGCAAATATTTTCAACAATAAGATAGTTATTGAGCTCCGAATTCCACTTCCGTTCAAGGAACCATACCAAATATTCAAGGTAATGCCGTTACCGACACTTCTTAACGAATCTCTCGTATATATCGAACCATCGAAGGAATACATATTAATAGACTACAATCGCGAACATTTTGTTGAATTAACGCTTCAGGATATTCATAATTGCGCAACGTTGGACCATATGCATTTATCCTGAAAAAATTTCATTCCCCATCCTAAACACAAATACAAGAACAAACCAATGTGAAGTGAATCTACTAATGAAGGAACCTATTAGACAAAAGTGTAAAATTCTGATCTTGCGACAGGATTATTATTGGACGCAATTATGACAGCAGAACGCTTGGCTTTTCTCCCTGAAAGGATCCCTCCACATAGACATTATTTTTGAAGATTCCATTAATTCACAAACCCTGCATGGATTAGGAACAATGCACATCAATCCCGGTTGTTATGTTAGCAGCAAGGAATTCATCCTACACGGACACAACGTAAAAATGTCTCCAAATTCAATTTCCATTTTATCCCAACGATAAATATTTCCAATGTAATATGGAATATGACGTCTTCTCCCATGGAAACATTTATAGACTCAAATCCCTTAAATGTTACAACAAACATGGATCTGGAGAAACTTCTCGAATCCATTCGTTTGAAAAATTATAAACAAGAAATTCCTCTTAATCCCATAAATAACCACCATATCCACCATTACGCACTGTCATATTTAACAGTAGCTTCTATCATCCTGATACTCTGTGCTTATCTGTATATTAAATACAAACCAAAAGTACGTGAATCGAAAGAAATACTTTCTGCACGTGAACTAGAAGAAGTGCCTACCCCGGCACCGGGAAGAGAAGATTTTAAAATAACTCCTGCTCCCACCAGAAAAAAGACAGAAAATTTGTAATATAATATACATACATATATACTATTGATATATATGGGCATCCGATGGACTCAAGCTTCCAATTTAAAGTTCTAAGGTATACAAACTACGATAAAAACAAGACACGGACAACAGTATCCTCTTCTCCCACAGTTTTTGTCATTTTTTCAATAAGCCTATCCTCATCCCAACAATCAAATACACTCTATGGTGAAAAGAAATGAAACTGTAAATTAAAAAAAAAACTAAACAAGAAGAAAAAAACTATTTTTTATAACGTTTTATAATTTTTAGGTAATATGTATATGTATAAAGAAAAAAAAATACATTCTGGAAGACTAGAATAGAATGATTTTTATTTGAATATACCTACTTATAAAAATAAATAACTACACTAATAAAATAATAAGAGGAAAACATAATTAAGAAATGTAAAAGAAATGAAAAAGGAAAAGGGAGAAGTAAGAATAAGAGGAGCAAATGGTATTATAATTACATACATATCTATATATATATACAATTATTCAATAAGATGAGGTAATTAATACACTACCTGTAGCATTTTGATATACTCAAATATTCTCTATAATACCGCCTTTGGCATTTTGTATCCTTTAATGTTATGTAAGTAAATAAATATTTATATAGAATATAAACAAAAAGAGCAGTGAGATGGTTTCGTTGATAAAAAGAAATATGCCGATCGCTCTTATGAATATAATAAATTAATGATAAACGACCATTTATGACAAATTTTAGCAACACATCGATCATTATAAACCCTTTAAAACTATGTACGCAAACACTCTAACATCTCCTTCTTAGTTTAATTACCCCCATTAACTTCCTCATATATCCTTTAAATATTATACAAAAAATCGATAATTTAGAATTTCCATTAAGTACGCGGAAATACGTATAACAAAACTAACAAAAAATCTATAAATCTTAAGTCATAAATTAGTTTTACAACAAGAAAGTTTTCTTTTCAAAAAAAAGAAAAACTTTCTTTTCCCCAGGGGGAGGGATGTTGTGACTCAGGTGCCCAATGCCCCGAATCACAACCATAAGGTCAATACATCAATATATTGTCCTATACAATATATTGATGTACCACAAGATGTTCCTGAAAATATAAAATTATTTATTCAAAACTTAAATTGTATTCAAATTCATTCTCCCTTATTATAACAAAATGCAATTTAGCATAAATTGCATTTTGTTATCAGACACACATTCCACTCACACGGTATGTATATAAAGTGTCTTCTTACTTTTTTTCTATATGTACACTGTACATATGTAAGTTACTTACTTCCTAGAATCTAATTCTATGTACATACATACATACAATTATCACAATTATTCGCGCCCTCTTAAAATTGATATTTCAAGACGGGCGCACAATTGCATATCGGATTACAGTTTTGCATAGATGCATATAGCTTGCATCAAGATTTTTTTACATTTTCTCACGTACGTTTTTAAACGTCATGAGAAAACAATAAAAAGAAAAAAAGAGCTTTTGAAACGATCGTGGGTACCTGGGGGCACTAAGCCCAAACCTCGGGGAGTTCTTTTTTAAAACGCCGATCGGGTCAGTCGGGAAATTTTTTTCCAAATAAAACTAAGATTTTGACAATTGATAATAAAAGTGGAAGTTACAAAAAAAAACGTTAATCGGTGACTAACTCAGAAGTTATCGCAAAAAGTAGAAATTAATAGATCATTATATTATTGAAACAATTTTGTGAATTACGAGGAAGTGGAAATTATCAACAAAAGAGTAAATTTGTTAACTAACTTGAAAATAATCAGAGAAAGTAGAAATAAATTGTTAATAAAAACTGATTAATTTCTAAATCAAAGTTTGTTTTGCTAGTCATATCTCAAATGCTTCAAAATAATTACGAGCAGGTGCTCTCATCCCCGAGCACGGCACTCGGCCAATAACATCCACATTTATTTTCTCTTTTTTCATATTATTAAGGACTGTGAAAACTTTTCTCGTCTTGCTAGCACTTGTAATGATCCAATGTATGGAGGAATAAGACTTCCTTTTAAAATGGGGTCTCAAACGAACACATGACTGCAAATTGCTAAATCTTGCGGTAGGAAAAGTTTATTTTGAACTTTGGTTCTTTTATTTTCAGGTCGTATTTTGCTTATTCTTTCTTGATTTCCTTTGGCTTGGGAAGTTGTAACCGTCAAACCTGTAGGTATATTATTCGCGACTAATTCCCCAGGCAATGGTAAAGGCTGGCCATATTAAAGCTGTGCTGGTGAAATTTTTAGGTCTTCTATGAATGCTGACCTAATGCCTTGTAATATCCAGGGCAAATCATACGACATTTTTTGGATTTTTAGTTGAGCGTAGTGCTGGTTTCAATTGCTTGTGAAATCGTTCTACACATCCGTTCGACTGCGGATGGTATGTTGTAGTATGTAGTTTTTGACTTCCGATTAAGTTTGATAACTCTTTAAAAAACAGGGACTCAAATTGAGTACCCTGATCAGTGGTGATTGTCATCGGTACTCCATATCTTGATATCCACTGATGAATGAATAAATTAACTATCGTGTTGGCATGTATGTTTTTAAGTGGAATGCCTTCCGGCCAATGGGAAAACCTATCTTTAGTTGTTAAAAAATATGTGTATCTGTTTGAAGGAGGCAAAAGGGCTAATAATATCTATGTGGATGTGTTCGAAACGTCCTTGTGGTACCTCGAAGGTCCCATGTGGAGAATAAGTGTACCTACTTATTTTTGCCTTCCGACACGCAAGACAGGTTTTGGGCCATCGGTTAGCGTCTTTATTTATCTTGGGCCAGAAATATTTCGATGTCAACAGTTTCATGTTATTTTTATGCCCGGATGGGAAAGATTGTGTGCGCTGTCGAATGCAGCCCGTCGCAGGGATTCTGGTATATATGGTCTTTTAACATTTGTTGAGGTTGCACACCATATTTCTTCGTTTTCTATTAGAATGGGAATTTTTTAAAGAATGTACAAGGAGACCATATTTGCTCTTGATAGAGTATCTGATACCAAATTTTGGGAGCCTTTAACGTGTCTAATGTAGTTAGTAAACTGAGAAATGTATTCCAGTTGATTGGCCTGGCGGGGAGATTTTTCCGCTTTAGATGACATGACATGGGTCAACGGCTTATGCTCTGTGTAAATCGAGAAGTCTTTGCATTCGACAAAGTAACTGAACCTCTTATCTGAGCTGGTTGTGGGCATTTTGAAAAGAAACTAAGTGGTTGCCAGTGCCCTTTTTGAGACTGTTACAAAACTGCACCTACTGCGTCATTGGAAGTATCAACCCATATGTCTTGCGGCTGGACTAGGATGGACTAACAATGTTTGGTTAGCAAGACTTGTTTTGATAGATCGAAAGGCTTCTTCGTGAATACTAGATCATTCAAAGGGTGATTTGGTTTTTTTCTTTACGTTGGAAGTTTCTAGTAAGTCGTATAAGGTTGCAACTTGCATGGCAATATTAGAGAGAAAGCGGTTATAAAAATTAACCATTGCTAGGAATCGCTGCAATTTTTTAAAAGTATTGGGAATTGGAAAATTGTTTATCGTTTCGACTCTGCTTTGGGATGCTACGATTCCTTCTTCGGTGATCTTATGTCCCAGAAATTCAAGCTCTTTGGCTCCGAAGATGCACTTGAGTAGATTGACATTTAGCCCGTATTTTTCTAGCCTGGTGAAGAGTAAGCGTAAGTGACTCGTGTGCTCTTGAGGAGATTTTCGGCTTATAAGGATGTCGTCGTCACATGTGAAGCAAAATTCTAGTCCCTGTAATACCTCGTTAATAAACCTTTGAAACATTTGGGCTCCTTTTTAACCCCGAACTGCATCGAAGAAATTCCAATAGGCCGAAGGGTGTCGTGACTGCAGTCTTGTAAACATCTTCGGAAGCTACCGGGATTTGGAGGTAGCCCCGAGCAGCCGTGAAGATACATTGTAAAATCTTGGATATTAGGCAACGGGTACTTATCGAAAGTTGTAGCAACATTAAGTTGGCGGTAATCTCGTAATTTCCGCAAGGCCTCCAACTTGACACACCTTTTTTGGCCACCATAGGAAGTGGAGGGGCCCATGAGGATTTAGATGGACGGCAGATGCCAAACTTGATCATAGTATCAAATTCTGCTTTGGCAATCTAGAGCTTTTCTGGGTGCAACCTACGTGGACGGGCAGAAGGGACTGTACCTGATGTTGGGATGTGATGCACGACGTTGTGCAGTGCTTCTTTTTTAAAGTCTGGGGTTCTTTTAAGGAAGGAAATTCCTCCAAGATGGAGCTATATTCGTCTTTAACAATGCTAATTCTTAGTGGACAAAACGAAATTTTGCGCTATATGCGGTTGACTGATGTAGGCGTGACTGTACCTATGAGTTTTCTGTGACGAATGTCAACAAGGAGTCCAAATTTATACAAAAAATCTGCTCCTATGATCGAGTGATCAATAGCTGCAACTACAAAAGTATGGTTAAAACAGCGCTGAAGATTGAGGTTGAGGTCAAGCTCTGGAGACCGTATGTGTGAATTGCCGTGCCATTGGCTGAGATTAAGTTAATATTGGTTTGGTCTATTAATTTTAATGTTGACTTTTTGGGTAAGGGAGACACTTCGGCTCCTGTATCTATTAATAAGTTTGCTTTCGTTAATTTAACAAAACAAATAAGCGGCGAGAGATTTAGCTTTGCTTCGATGCTGTAATCGAACCGGCACAAGTTAGTTTTGCGTTGCTATGATTTAAGGATTGTTTTGTGAGGCGCTTTTGCTTCTTGCTTTGTTACCATAACGACTATGACACCAGCACAAATTATAGTTATCTGTTCTGTTTTTTTATTGGGTTCTAGAGAATATATGTTTGTGCCTGAAATTAGGACTAGATTGTCTCATCTCCAGTTGCTTTATGCGATGAGTTAAATTTTCAATAATTTGACTAACATTGGATGGTGAAGGATCTGAATTGTGGGCTTGAATTGCTGACATTTAAAAGATGGAGTCGTATCGTGAATTCGATCTGCGATTTCGAATATTTTGTCTTGAGTGTGCCAATTCTCAATGACAATAATGCAAGCTTGAATGGATGCTGGTAACTTGTTGGTCCATAGTTTTTTAATAGGGTTTTATTTACCAGGCTGTTCCTCCTGGCAAGGAATTTCATGTGCGGATATAACTCTGAGGGTTTATAAACACCTAAGTCCACTTTATGTAGCAAGGCATCTAATCTTTCCTCCTCATAATCTCTACTTCAACCCAGCAAGAGATTTTTTAAGTTGTCATATTTGTCAGATGGTGGTGGATTTAACAGAGCGTCTGAAACTTTTTCCATAGTTTCGGGAGGTAATGAGGCGACTAAATAGTCGTACTTTGTATTGGACCACAATTCCGACGATTATGCCAAAGAGGAGGGATTTTCAACGTGGTTATGTAAGATGTTTGTGCTTCATTATGTGATGCGGTTTAGCTTAGGTTCTTATTTTCGGGTGTATCCGTGGGCATTTTGAAATATTATTTTGCTATTATTTAAATCGTTAGGAAGTCTTAGCCCATTGCTTAAGAATATAAATATTTTCTAAACAATAAGAGAATATCTCACAGACATTGTGAGAATTGTGAAAGAAAAAAAGATTATGCCAAAGAGGAGGGATTTTCAACGTGGTTATGTAAGATGTTTGTGCTTCATTATGTGATGCGGTTTAGCTTAGGTTCTTATTTTCGGGTGTATCCGTGGGCATTTTGAAATATTATTTTGCTATTATTTAAATCGTTAGGAAGTCTTAGCCCATTGCTTAAGAATATAAATATTTTCTAAACAATAAGAGAATATCTCACAGACATTGTGAGAATTGTGAAAGAAAAAAAAATTTTTAAAATATGATAAAAAAATATTTTTGTAAATAGTAGCTATTTTTTACTTATTTGTGGTGTTATTATTTTAAGATAAAGATTCTAAATTGTCACGGGTGTTTCTTGTTTTTTGTTAATATCTGTGAAGCCTGATAATACATCAAATGTAAATATTTACTTCTCTGTGAAAAAGTGACCTTGTGCTCCCATAGCGTAACTACTACCTTATGGGAAAATTATTTTTTTACAATCTTTCAATTTTACCGCCCAAAATTTCGAATTCGGAACATATTCGATAGTCCTCCATTCCTGCACTATACACTATCGCCGAAGAGTCAGTACGCCAATTTTTTTTTTAAATCAATTAATTCGCTGAGTTAATCATCCTCAACACAAATTTGGTGGGAAATAACGCGATACAATAACAGCAGCAATCCCATACAAAGACCTGGACAACAGCAAAATGAACACTAGAAATACGCGACATTCGCACTTGTAGAAATGCTGTAACTTGACTCTGCTTCCGCCAAAAAGTCTATAAAAGGATGACACTTCGAAGACTCCCTCTATCTCTCGATTGGTATCAAGTCAAGTCGACACGTCAAGAAAAGAGTTAAGCGTATCCGTCCAAGCCTAAGAGGTTTCTTGAAAGAAATAGGAGGCGAGACAAAAGGAAAAACAAAATAAATTAGCAAGGATCCGCATCAAAAACCGTGAGAATTGACGAGCTATTGAGTGTTCGAATAAAACATTTTGCAGCCCTAACATATTGAGAAGTGGTAAAGCCAATTCACCTGGGAGTTATTTGGTCGACAAAGGCAGGAGGATAGGAAGCCAGGGTAGCGGAGGAATTACCGCGTGGATTAAATAAAGTTAAGTACAACTATTTTTTTTGATATCGTTCGTAGTGATTCGCGATTTTAAATCATTAAAGGCCATATTACTATAGTTATTTAATCAGTAGAATTTTGCATTCAGATTCATAATTTTTTCTGTTCAGTAGAATTTTGCCACAATGTACATAATTGGTTTACTGTTAGAAGTTTGTGTTACATAGATGTACATAGCTAATAACTACTAGTAATTTCGCTTCATAGTGAGCCTTCCGCTCATGTTTAATTAATTTTGCGCTTCTTTGTGTTTCGCTGATGAGAATATTTCTTTTGTCACTTGCGTGTGGCTTTTGTAGCTTTATATTACCTGCACTTAAGCCATACATACATATGGCAGTACTTGCATGCCTTTCAGATTTTTGATTGTATTTTAATACATATATATGTATATCTATCTTTATATTACTTGCATTTAGAATATATATGTATATAGCGGTTCTTGCATGCCTTTCAAATTAGAACATATATACATGTAGCGGTACGTGCATGCCTTTCAAATTTTTGTACTTCGTATTTTTTCGCTTTCTTTTGCTTTGCTTTAGCTTACGTACCTAAAACATTTGCAATTTAAATATCTGAAATACTAAGAAAAATGAGTTAATACATATAAGATATAGCCTACCTTTTATTACTTTGCATATCATATTATTTTCTAATTGCTTTAAATAATTTTAAGTGTTTTGGGAATCTCGCATTCTTATTTGTAATACTACCGGAGTTTCTCAATTTTCTCCGGAAAATTAACAATTGGGTGGCGCCCTTAAGTTCCGAACACCGAACCAGCCCAGCCCTGCACCCCTGAACTAACCGCAGCCGGTTAAGTCAAATACCAGCTGATTTTGTCAACCAACAGAGTGATTAAGAAGAAGTTATTGAGCTGTATGTATTTAGTGAGACGTGGTGACAAGAATTTTGGCGCCCAACGTGGGGCCTACGTTTGTAATATCATTCCAGGGCTTTTATACTAAATCGTAGTTCGAACTATTACGTGAATTACTGATGTTGGATGATCTGAACAAGACATGAAGTTGTCATACATTTTATTGGAAACAAAATCAAATTATTTTGTATGACTCTTTTGATTAGTAAAGGAGTACCCAATAATACTTTCAAAGGGGGTTTTGTTTATCGACGCACTTAGTTTTTTTATGACTTGCTATTACTTTTCAAATGGCAGTAGTGCGTAACGGAGTTCAAGCAAGTAAATATATGGAGCTGAAGCGAGTACCTCAACTTTAGATTGATCGGATAATTTAAAATTTTGTAAATTTATTATATGCACATTACGTCGAACGGTGCTATCCTCTTCCTCCCTAACGTGACGAATTGGCTCTTGGATATGTATACGCTGCGATAAGTGCTTACGTAGGCTAAAATTTTGTAAATTTATTATATGCACATTACGTCGAACGGTGCTATCCTCTTCCTCCCTAACGTGACGAATTGGCTCTTGGATATGTATACGCTGCGATAAGTGCTTACGTAGGCTAAAGTGTTTTAATTTAATTATATGGTATATTTATATATGTTCTTGCATACTAAACAAATGATTACTCTTGCTTTGCTTAATACTCAATCTCAATTTAAGCAAACTAGCAACATTTTACTGCTTTTGTGATCGATTTCAATAATTACCTGGTGCTGGTGTTTATTTGGAGGCATAAGCCCTAGACTATCTCTGATTGCTGATGCCTGGATGTGACAGTGATTAGCATAGGAACGTTCAATCTTCCTTCTTTCAAAGTGCTTAGTGTTACGAATAAGCCTTCATTATTTAATTGATCTAACCTACACCCCGGATAATCTATTTTCGTTTTGGAGCGCATTTGAGGTCCAGATCGTAACACTTTTGGATATTTTTCTGTTCTACCGTTCTATACTGACTTAGGTCTACATAAAATTTAGATTAGGCTTGAAGCTATTTCTGGAATTGTAGTGCATTATTAGCTTATATGATTGCAAGCCCATCGCTGTTCTTAATATCAAGCTTGTTTCTTGCTTCCGTTTGCCTTACTATTCGTTTTTATTTATTCTACATATTTATTGTCTCATTTATCTCGGACTTTGGAATGAACTGTACATTCTTAAGATTCAAAACAGTAGAATATCTGTCCAGAACTCAATATCGTTTAGCAATTAGATGTGTTGCGTTGTTAGAATAACAATAGCATAAAGATAGAGTCCACGATAATAGAATTGATTTCCTTTATAAAACTACAGCTCGTCACTATTAATTCGGAAGTATTAATTTCACTGGTGTATGGGCAGTACTCCTCTCGGATGCAAATAAGAAACGATATAACCTGAGAGACTGGAACCTGCTAATAGTTCCAACGAACCTCGACTTAATATTCCCCGGTAGCACTGAGTAGTTTATTTCTTAGTTCCTTCATTATTCGAATTACAGCAACAAATTCAATACTCGATTTATTCCCTTTTAATCATGGTTGAGCAGCTCAACGCAGTAGTAATACTTCATTCTGGTTTTTCTGTTCGATGCAATTTCGTCCAAACCCCCTACAGGTGTGTTGTACATTTCAATTCATTTTTTTTTTGCTGGCAACTTTTAAGTTTGGTACTCACACGATCCTTGACAACTTTAATCGATTGCATGCTCAGAGCCAGAATAGATTGCTTTACCTTTGAATGGCAGCAGAATAGTTGAATTTCTCTTTATAATTGTATACGAAATTTTCGTCGATTGGGAGTCTACTTATATCATAGTCGGATAACTCGGTTAGCCTGTGTGGGCTAATGTATTTTTCCCAATTTGAGTGATTGCACCAAAATTTTTTTTATGCTAGTGGCTGTGCCAAAGGATCAACAACTCTTTGTTATTTAACGCAGTGGATCGCCATTTCAGAGAATGTTTTTGTTATATATAGTACACCTTGAGAGACTTGGATACACAAGGTTTTAAAGTTTTTTTGTTGAATTGTTGAATAAAGAAATAAATTAGATTTGTACATATTATTTTTGCCTGAATAAACAAAGTTGTCTGGTGGATCCAGTATCTTACGCCATATAATGAGAATTGCTTTAATTATTTTATTCATTTTATGATTTGGGCTTCGTATCGACGTGACGTGTGGAGAAAGTATTTGCAAGTTGGCAATTGAAGCAGTAAAATAATAAACAAATTTAAGTAAATTGATCGATACGAAAGCAGCTGATATAATTGGCAATTTTTCGATCTTTTGATTTCACGTCACCTTGAAGTGATTATGTGCCATATTTTTCTCTCATTTTCGGGGCGCTACAATTTCTCTCAACTATATGAGTCCAACATCGACTTCTAATTTGAATTTTTGCTTGTTTCCGGTGGTAAATTGGACTGGAAGCTATTTCTTGAACTGAAGTGATCTGGTTGGTGACACTGGACCATTCGCCACTTCCTTACATATTACATACTAGATATTTTATTAATTTTTTTTTAATGCTCCGCGATTAAGTATTTATTTTTAATAATTTTGAGTATATCAGCTATATTTTTCTTTCGACTGCCATACATTATCCTTCTTCTGGCGTTGAGTTTGCTTTCGAAAATCCTTCGTTTTGGTGATAATCAACCTCTTTTTCGTTATATAGAAGCTGCCTATATTATCTTGGTCCTTTTTCGTAAAAAGTGCTTCATTGCGGGAAATAGATTTTAAATAACTACAGCTACGCTGGTGCGCTCTAGTCTTGGAGTCACATCCCTTTTAATTTCGGCATAGAGCTATTTCTAGTAGTTTCACTATAGTATTAGTACTTTGCTACGTCTAGCTTTACTTAGTATTTGGCTTACTTCTTTAAATCGGCAGTTTCGCGACATGTTTTGTTTGGCTTTCTTTATCATTCTCCTCTTACGAATCACTGACTTAGCATTACCACCTTTTTTTTTGCATCTCATAAATTATCGGGATCCCTGTGAGTGGGGGTGTTTTTTTTAGTTCGTAAGTTCTGTGATTGCTTCTGACTGGTATCGGCAGGGATCATAAAATGGAGATTGATATGCTCAATACAGACGAGTTGACTTACGAGTTCACTATTCGTGGTCTTCCAGTGTAAAATGTAGATGAAATGAGGAAGACTCTGCGATCAGCTCTAAGAACTGAGAAATATGGCAGGCAACTAGTTTTGGATCCTTATCGGTATCAGTTCCTTTAAGATATGGAAGCACTGAAGAAAGTAGTCAAGGAGGTGAGGGAGCTTCTCGATAAATTTGAAGCGGACTCTAGTAGTTCAGAATACAAGACAGCTCTGACGGAAAGCGAATGGGCCTTAGGCCGATTAGGTATGGTAGAGGCGAGTGATGATGACGAAGATAAAGAAAGAAGCAGGGTTCGTGCGGAATTGATTTTAGCTTTAGGATGAAGCTTAAAGCAGACGGGAACGAGGACGAGGATGATCTCTCTGAAGTGGAGCTGTCCACAGCCGCCAGAGTCATGACGGGTGGCCATTCTCGAGTACCACTGCACAATTGGGAAATTAAATACTCTGGAGAGAAGAGGCAGTCCTTGAACTCGTTCTTGGAAAGAATAGACGAGCTAGCCGGTGTCCGGGGTATAGGCAAACAACAACTGTTTCGATCAGCGCTAGATATATTCACTGGAATGGCCTGATCTGGTATAGGGCGAATAAGAGCAAATTTCATTCATGGGCTGACATTGTTCGAGAATTGAAAAAGGAATTTTTACCATCCGACTATGACGACCGCCTACTTGAAGAAATTAAGCGACGGACACAAGGTAAGGATGAGACTATCGGCGTGTATATAGCCGTCATGTCAAATGTGTTTAATCGGTTGACTATCCCACTACCCGAAGGACAAAACTTAAAGCTATTACAACGGAACATTGGCCCTTTTTACCAGACGCAATTGGGTCTGACCGAAATAGGAGCCACGGAAGATTTAGTGGAACTAGGAAAGCGTTTAGGCGTTAAGAATTTCAGTGGAGGCTTTCGTACCGCCTCCAGCCAGGAGAAATAATAAACTTCTCGAGGCGGATCTGGCCTACGTGAATACGACGGTATAATGCCCTGTGTCAGAGATAGCACTTAATTCTAGAACTAGCGATCGTAAGTGTTTCAATTGTGGCAAGTTCGGGCACATTGCTCGATTTTGTGGGAAAGGAATTAAATGCTATGGTTGCGGGGCGCCTGGGGTAACTCGCCCTAATTGTAATAGGTGCACTTGCCGAGGTCAACATGCAAGGGGCACAGTAAGCAGAGAGGTACCATCAGGGTCGGGAAACGAACAAGGAGCTCAAAATTAAGCGACGAGTCGAGTAATCCGCAAACAGTCGCCGATTTAACAGAAATGGGAAATGGAGGATCGAATGAACTCAGCATGCTCCTGGATTATGTTTTCGCGCAAACGGAAATGATGTTCGTCCTCACTTGCGAGTTAAATTATTTGGACTAAATTTTTGTGGATTATTGGACTCAGGGGTATCGAGGGTCGAGGCGGACCCGGATATGAACTGTTGAAAGGGGCTGAGGGTTAGACCGACGAGCGTAACCAGGGTGAGTTTAGCTAATCGGGGTTTTGTTAATATCAGCGGAGAGATGAGCATACCTATAGAATTGGACGGACGTGTGAAATTGTGCGATGCTTTAATTATACCAGATCTCCCGCACGATATAATCCTTGGCATTGATTTCTGGAAGCGAATGAGTATTCAAGCAAATTTTCAGAACAATTCGTGGCACTTCTCAGATAAAGCAGACGAATATTACATTAGTGCCTTACAGAACCAGTCAAAGTTATCAAATGAACAAGGGGAGGAGTTGGAAAGCCTGATCGCCAAGGCTAAACAGAAGATGGGTACTGGTCTTGGTCGAACGTACCAAGTCGAACACGTGATACAGAAAATTATTAATGAAGAGCTAGATGATATGCTGGAAAGTGGAGTTGTCGAGCCATCTGATAGCGCATGGGCATCACCAGTTGTAATGGTGAAGAAGAAAGATGGGAAATACCGTTTTTGTGTCGACTTTAGGAAGCTCAATAAGATCACCAGGAAGGATGCTTTTCCACTGCCATATATATCAGCTACTCTGGACAAATTGAGAGATGCCAAATACATGTCATCACTTGATAATAAATCTGCGTTCTGGCATGTTCCAGTGGAAGAGTCTTCGAAACAGTATACAGCGTTCACTGTCCCAGGGAGCGGTCTGTTTCAATTTTGTCGCATGCCGTTCGGACTTAGTAATTCACCTGCAACATGGCAAAGGCTGATTGATCGCGTATTATCGGGGGAGCCTGATTCTGGAGTTTTTGTGTACTTAGACGACGTCATAATAGTGACTCAGACTTTCGAGTAGCATAAGACAGTATTGAAAGAAGTCCTCAACAGATTGCATAAGGCCGGTCTGTTAATAAATTATGACAAGTGTGAATTTTGTAGACCCGACAGTATTTAGGATATGTTGTTGGCGAGAATGGACAACAAGTGGCTCCTGAAAAAGTAAAATGCATTTTGAATATTACACCCCCGAAAAGTGTATCAGAAGCAAGAAAATTCATTGGAACCGTGGCCTGGTATAAGAGGTTCGTGGCAAACTTTTCAACTTCACTTGCTCCAATTACAGATTTACTGCGAAAGATGAAGAAGTTTGTCTCATCAGAGGAGTGTGATGAGGCATTTCGGAGGCTAAAAGGCTTCCAGGAGCATAGCTTATAATCCATGGGAAGCACTAAGTGTTGATTTGGTTGGCACCCTTCCAAGATCTAGTAAAGGCTATAAATATATTCTAAGTGTAGTCGATCAGCTCACTAAATTCCCATTATTATGTTCCTTGCGATCACCAAGCACCCCAGAAATCTGTCGAGCTTTAGGGGATAACGTGTTTTTACTTTTTGAGTGCCCAGGTTTTTAGTCTGCGATAATGGCACGCAATTTAGAAGTAGAGGCTTCAAGAGATTTTGTGAAGAGTACGGGACGACAATTAACTATACCGCGCTTTATCATCCCCAGGCAAATCCTGCTGAGAGAATAAATCCGGAAATTAAGTCCATGCTTCGAGCGTACGTTTCGGATAACCATAAGAAATGGGATCTATTTGTGGCCAAAATTGGCTGTGCCTTCCGTACGTCCATGCAAGAAGTAATGAAACTGACAACTTATTTTGCGAATTTCGGGAAAGAAATGATAATAAACGGTAAGGATTATGAGTACTTTAAAACGGAAAATGGATTTTATGCCGTGGAGATATCGGCCGTGCTATACAAAGTGAGGAAAGATATTCGAGACAGATTATTGAAGGCCTCCAAAGTATCCAAATGTAATTATGCTTTACTCAGGAGAAATAGATCAGCGGTTTTCTGATAATAATAGAGTATGGCTTAAGAACTACGTTCTATCGTATGCTTCAAAGTTTTTTAACGCCAAACTAGCCCCCAACTATATTGGAACCTTCACGGTGGTAAAAGTGCTTTCCCCATGGACATATGAGTTACAAGACGGCAGAGGTAAACAAGCAGGCAGATGGCATGCAAAGGACCTAAAGGTTTATCACTCGGGTCAGGATAGCTTTGATTGGTGTAAATTTACCCTTTTTCTCCCATCTTTTCGAGCCAATATAGAGGTATGTATAGCGTGAGTCGGTTGTGCCAGCTGTAAAGGACGTATACATTTAGTCTTATCATCCCAATCTGTACAGACAATCTTTTGGTTCATGGTGTTGGGATTGTACATAACGCAAAGTCCAGTGAGCCAAATGTTCGACATTGTTTTGTAATTTTGGTTCAGGGGTTTTGATGTTGACCGTTTTCTCTGTGGTAGCCATAGATTGGAGGAAAATGAGAGCAGGCTTTGGAGACGAGTTGGTGTTTGGATCGTACATGTTACGAAGTCCAGTGACCTTCGTGCAAGTATGGAGAACAAAACATAGCGTTGTGAACGATGTAGTTGGACCCCAGTCAATTCAAGCAGTAGGAAATAATTTTCGTTAATGGAGTGAGGAGGTACAATGGTCAGTGAGCTTTAAGTCAATTGGTTGGACTTGATTAAGGCAGATTACGTTCTATTATTTTGAAATGATTGATTCTAACTAACCTAATTCCGTCAAAGTTATTTTTAGATCTGTGTAACCATAGAATGGCAGGCTATCGCTATCGCCTGTTGTCGTCCTTTTATGAATTTTGGTGAGGCCAGGCGAAGCAATTGCGTCATTAGATGAGATTTCTTCGAAATTTCCCGGAGGAAGAGGAGGCATGTCACGGGCGTTTTTTTTTTTTGTTAATATCTGTGAAGCCTGATAATACATCAAATGTAACTATTTACTTCTCTGTGCTGTCCGAATTATTATCTGTTTATATTAGAGTGTTGCTGCAAAGAATTTTTATTTTATTCCAGGGTTGCACATCTCCGCCAGAATCCCCCTACCGTCCAGGAACTTCGAAAGGAGATATACCGACTCCAATATATGTATATAATCTCTATTTTAATCGAGGAATGACAAATACACAAAAGACATAATGAAACCAACATAAGATCCCACGCAAAAGCACAGGAATCACACAAGGGAAATGTGATCTGGGAACCAATATTTAAGGGCCCAGTGTAATTGCTGAACTTGGCGAGGAGAATAGCACCTGTATTGAGCGCCGGAAGTAATTGATTGATTGTCCTGAAAGACAACATCATCCTAAATAAAATCAATTGTTTGAAACTTACCGAATAATTGTAAATTTTGCTTATAGTCTAACTCTTGTATTTTACTCAGCGCAATTAATATTTAAAATAGCGAATCACTATTTCCTTACAGCTACGATTAATAAAACTTAATGCTACTCGTTGAACTCATCTGAAATAGAAAATAAGCATTAGCAAAACGATTAGCTTGTTATTCGATTGTACTTACCCGATGCTATCTAAGGCCTATGGTCCAAACGCCACTATCGGCCCATCACTCCTGGGATGAGATGTCTCCTTGTGGTAGAATGTGTACCTTGGAATAACCACTAGATCCACGCAGTCCTCTGGAAAACGTACTCGAGGAAAACAAGCGTAGATTACCTGGGAAGATAAAAGGATTCAAAGAAAAAAACTATAGCTTCGTTAATTAAAAGTTAAACATAACCTATCAGAACTGTAATATTATCCAGCAGATTTTCACCACGGAGCGGTCGGAGTCGTGCCCGGTGTTGCGAGCGTCTTCGAAACGTCAGGTGGAGAGAACTGCGACCCTTGGACATGGCTGAGTGTGCCCCAATATAAAAGAAAATGCACTAGAACGCAGCTGTCATCTGAAGCGAAGATCGATGAAATTTCACAATATAACCCGTAAATGGACACGGAAAACGCAGAAATACGTTAAATGCAACTGTCGTGTCCCTGTGCATATAAAATACGGACTTTACCTTTACTTAAGATTTTACTTAAAAATAAAACTGAGCTAACTTTACTCGGAGTTAACCTGTATACGGAAGCGAATTAACTTACTTCCAGCATTGCAGTCTCGATTTGTCAACAAGAATTAAATGTAAGTATTCACCGGCAAAACTGAGTTAGTTAGCGATTATTCATTGCGTCATCGGCGACCACCACCTGTGCTATTGTTATTACATAGCGCCGAATCTTGCTAACAACCGACAAAAGCAGTAGCTCAATGTGCGAACTGATGTGTCCAGCAATTATCCATTGCGTCTTCGCTATCTGCATCTGTGGTTTTATCATTTGAGCAATAGTGCAATAGCCAGTACCTCACTGTGCGAAAATGAAGTGCTGGACGATTACTCATTTCCTAATTATCCCAACAACTGCCGATTGCTTCCGCCTCCGGTACTAGAGGAGCTGGGCCGCGCACAACACTCAAAACAAGCCTACATAACAAAACCACAGTAGTTACGCTAGGAGGACGAGATAAGTTTTCCCATACAAAAGTGTCCCGAAAATTCCAACTATTTTGGTGGTTCTGGGCCACTGGGGGATTCATTCTGTCTAGTGGTCTACGTCACAGGGCCTGCCTAGGGGAATTCCTTTCCTACCGTCTGGTTGACCAGGGGATGACACCAACTTTTTGTAATAATAATTCAAGTTTTTTTTGCTCATGGGGGTGTTGTGTAGGCTTTTTTACTATGATTTTTCTGAGCGCCTAAATGTAGGTTTTTGGTTTTGAACTAATATTAGTAATAATTAAAGTTTATAGTAGGAACTTTTTGTTCATGCCAATGGATTCTAGATCGTGGGGTGAGCGTATTAGGGGGTGACGAAATTTTCGTCACAAATCCTCGAAGAGCTCTGGTTTTCGAGATATTAGCGATTTTACCTTTTCAGATATAGTTAATATTATTAATAATTCAAGCTACCTAGGATAGTTTTGTTCATGCCAATAGATTCTAGAAGGTGTTAGTTGGGTGGGGGTTAGACGGGGGATAAAATTTTTGTTAGAAATCCTCTGCCGGCTATGTTTTCGGATATTAGCGATTTTACCTTTTCAGATATAGTTAATATTAGTAATAATTCAAGTTTTTTTGCTCATTGGGTACTGCGCACAATGTAGGCTTTTTTACTATGATTTTTCTTGAGCGCCTAAATGTAGGCTTTTGATTTTGAACTAATATTTTGTAATATTAAAGTTAATAGTAGGAGATTTTTTGTTCATGCCAATGGATTCTAGATCGACGGGTTGTGGCTATTAGGGGGGACGATATTTTCATCAGAAATCCTCTACGGGCTCTGGTTTTCGAGATATTAGCGATTTTACCTTTTCAGATATAGTTAATATTATTAATAATTCAAGCTACCTAGGATAGTTTTGCTCATGTCAATAGATTCTAGATGGTGTTAGAAATCCTCTACGGGCTATGGTTTTTCGAGATATTAGCGATTTTACCTTTTAGATATAGCTAATATTAGTAATAATTCAAGTTTTTTTGATACGCCTAAATATATGCTTTCTCAGGTTGGCTTTGAATTTATATTAGTAATAATTAAAGTTATTAGTAGGAAATTTTTGTTCATGTCAAGGGATTCTAGATCGTTGGGGTGGGAGTATTGGGAGGATAAAATTTTCATCAGAAAACTCTACGGGCTATGGTTTTCGAGATATTAGCGATTTTACCTTTTCCGATATAGTCAATATTATTAATAATTCAAGTTACCCTGGGGAGGCTGTAGATATCAGCATGATGTTGCCTTGGTTTTGCTGTTTTCTTACTTGAATATTTCATAGCGAGGAATTTGTAGATATCAGAAGTTCTGGATCACTTTCTCTATCGGTTCTGGGTATCCAATATTAAATGTTTACCATGTTTAGGCATGCTTCCCCTGTCCCTGTCCCCTCCAAAATGTTTGATTTAAACCACTCCTCTAAGTTATCATCTGCACTAATTGGCGCAGTTCTAGCTTGGAAATATTTGATGTCTTTTATAATTTCATTGTCACCAGTTTCTTTAACAAATCACCGCAAAACGTTGTAGAAACTGTAATATTAAAATAATGTTTTAAGGTATTCTTAACACGACGCGTAAATAATTTGGCAACGTCTTGCATGAATAGCTTCGGCTCGATATGTTTTAAATTTGCAATAACACCTTGTGGAATTCAATCTGCAAACGCTGTCTTTACTTCCTCCCACTTTACAAAATCAGTTCTTCCTACGCGAGTATTTCCTCCACCTCGACGGGGAGTCCTCAATAGTGCTCTCAATGATTTAATTTGCTCCAGACAGCTCTCGAAATGTCGTTTCCTAGCACTCTTATTGCACTTCCGAAATGCAACTTGAAATGATGCATATTTCTATTGCACTTTTTAACAATATAGTCTTTATTCACTGAATTTGTTAAACACTCCATCACATCTTTTCGCCAATTTTCAATTATTGAAAAACTTTTATTTACTAACACCGAAGACATTTTTAATTTTTTGTATGTTTTTAAAATATCACTGAGACTCACTAAAACTGACTGATGCTCCCCAAGAGTTTGCTTGGGCTTTTATAGGAACGGTTTGTAAACATGAATGATCCTGCTGCTACAATAATCATTGCACAGGATGAATTCCAACGAATTAGCTTACAGGCTTAGCTGATATCGAAATACATGATAAAAAAAAAAAAATAAACCATTCAAATTAATTTGATTACTTTATTCTGCTGGTCGAATTTGCGAATATGAGTGAGATTGTTTATATGAATCTATTTCAAGATAAAAAGAAAATGTGAAAATTTGTTTACTTTATGCGAATTCCAATGAAATGTTTCGATTGGTAAAATTCTTGAACAATAAAATTTTTGGCTACCTACAAAAAGTGTTGTATCAAATTACATGAAAAGAATAAATGTGCTGATATTGCTTAAATTTGTTTACACAGGTGTGTATGAACCATTCAGCTTAAATGCGAATTTGTTTACAGCGGTGATATCAAATTACATCATAAGCAGGGGAAGCATGCCTAATTTTTGGTAAACATTTAATATTTGATACCCAGAACCGATATAGAAAGTGATCCAGAACTTCTGATATCTACAAATTCTTCGGTAAGAAATATTCAAGTAAGGAAAACAGCAAATCGAAGGCAACATTATGCTGATATCTACAACTCCCCAGGGTAACTTGAATTATTAATAATATTAACTATATCTGAAAAGGTAAAATTGCTAATATCTCGAAAACCAGAGCCCGTAGAGGATATCTGATGAAAATGTTATCCCTCCTAATACTCCCACCCCAACGATCTAGAATCCATTGACATGAACAAAAAGTTCCTAGTACTAACTTTAATTATTACTAATATAAATTCCAAGCCAAAAGCCTACATTTAGGCGCTCAAGAAAAATCATAGTAAAAAAGCCTACATTTAGACGCAGCATCCCTATGAACAAAAAAAACTTGAATTATTACTAATATTAGCTATATCGCTAAAATCGCTAATATCTCGAAAACCATAGCCCGTAGAGGATTTCTAACAAAAATTGTAACCCCCCTCTGACCCCCACCCCTCTAACACCTTCTAGAATCTATTGAGATGAGCAAAACTGTCCTAGTTATCTTGAATTATTAATAATATTAACTATATCTGAGAAGGTAAAATCGCTAATATCTCAATATCCAGAGCCCGTAGAGGATTTCTGATGATAATTTCTTCCCCCCCTAATACCCACAACCCATCGATCTAGAATCCGTTGGCATGAACAAAAATCTACTACTATTAACTTTAATTATTACTAATATTAGTTCAAAACCAAAAGCCTAACCAAAAAAATTGTATCCCCCTCTAATCCCCAACCGTCTGACACCTTCTAGAATCTATTGACATGAGCAAAACTATCCTAGGTAGCTTGAATTATTAATAATATTAACTATATCTGAAAAGGTAAAATCGCTAATATCTGGAAAACCAGAGCCCGTAGAGGATTTCTGATGAAAATTTCGTCCCCCTAATACCACACCACCCAACGATCTAGAATCCATTAATTATCACTAATATTAGTCAAAACCAAAAGTGTACATTTATGCGCTCAAGAAAAATCATATTAAAAAAGCCTACATTTAGGCACAGCACCCCATGAGCAAATGAAAACTTGAATTATTATTAAAAAAAGTTGGTGTCATCCCTGGTCAGCCAGACGATAGGAAACGAATTCCCCCAGGCATTTCCTGTGACATAGACCACTAGACAGAATCCCCCAGTGGCCCAGAACCCGTTCCGGAACCACCAAAATATTTGGAATTTTTCGGACACTTTTTGTATGGAAAAAGTGACCTTGTGCTCCCATAGCGTAACTACTACCTTATGGGAATGATTATTTTTTTACAATCTTTCAATTTTACCGCCCAAAATTTTCGAATTCGGAACATATTCGATAGTCCTCCATTCCTGCACTATAGACTATCGCCGAAGAGGCAGTACGCCGAATTTTTTTTAAACAATTAATTCGCTGAGTTAATCGTCTCAACACGAATTTGATGGGAAATAACGCGAAACAACAACAGCAGCAATCCCATACAAACACCTGGACAACAACAAAATAAACACTAGAAATGCTCCAACTTGACTCTGCTTCCGCCAAAATGTCTATAAAAGGATGACACTACGAAGACTCGCTCACTCTTGCGATTGGTATCAAGTCAAGTCGACACGTCAAGAAAAAAGTTAAACGTATCTGTCCAAGACTAAGAGATTTCTTGAAAGAAATAGGAGGCGAGACAAAAGAAATAACAAAATAAATTAGCCAGGAGCCGCATCAAATCCGTGAGATTTGACGAGCTAAGGAGTGTTCGAATAAAACATTTTCCAGCCCTCACATATTGAGAAGTGTTAAAGCCAACTCACCTGGGACTTATATGGTCGACAAAGGCAGGAGGATAGCAAGCCGGGGTAGCGAAGGAACTACCGCATGAATTAAATAAAGTTAAGTACAACCATTTTTTTTTGATATCGTTCGTAGTGATTGGCGATTTTAAATCATTGAAGGCCATATTACTATAGTTATTTAATCAGTAGAATTTGCATTCAGATACATAATTTTTTCTGGTCAGTAGAATTTTGCCACAACGTACATAATTGGTTTACTGTTAGAAGTTTGTGTTACATAGATGTACATAGCTAATAACTACTAGTAATTTCGCTTCATAGTGAGTCTTCCGCTCATGTTTAATTCATTTTGCGCTCCTTTGTTTTTCGCTGATGTGAATATTTCTGTTATCACTTGTGTGTGGCTTTTGTAGTTTTATATTACCTGCATTTAAGCCATACATATATATAGCAGTACTTGCATGTCTTTCAGATTATTGTTTATGTTTAAATACATATTTTACATTTTAAACATATGTATATGCATATAGCGGTACTTGCATGCCTCTCAAATTAGAACATATATACATGTAGCGGTACGTGCATGCCTTTCAGATTTTGGATTACATTTAGATATGTATATGTACTTCGTATATTTTTGATTTCTTTTGCTTTACTTTAGCTTACGTACCTAAAATATTTGCAATTTAAATATCTGAAATACTAAGAAAAATGAGTTAATACATATTAGATATAGCCTACCTTTTTTTACTTTGCACATCATATTATTTTCTAATTGTATTAAATAATTTTAAGTGTTTTGGGAATCTCGCATTCTTATTTGTAATACTACCGAGTTTCTCAATTGTCTCCGGAAAATTAACAATTGGGTGGCGCCCTTAAGGTTTCGAGCACCAAACCAGCCCTTCACCTCTGAACTAGCCGCAGCCGCTTAAGTCAAATACCAGCTGATTTTGTCAACCAAACAGAGTGATTCAGAAGAGATAATTTAGTTGTATTTATTTAGTGAGACGTGGTGACAAAATTTTTGGTTGGTTTCACTTACTGAATTTTATGCAGACATCTTAATCCAAACGTATTCACTGTACATTATTGCAAAGCACATTTGTGTGTTCTTGCAATTCTCTGTTTTCAGCGTGACAATATGATATTGCCCGAGAACTAATTTTCAACCTAAAAAAGAGTTATTTTATTCTATTCTAAAGCTAAATCTGTGATAATTATCTTTTCAATTGTTGCGATGTGATTCCAGTCTGTGACTTGATGTATTTGTCGTGATGAGTCGGATCCAAGATAATTTTCGGAATTATTTGCCATGCAGACAGAAAAATGCCTGTTTCAACGTTATGTTTCGCATCAAGATAATTTTAGGAAAAAAATTGCAATCCAGCCAGAAAAATACCTTCTGATGATTTAATTGTTGGCGAATACCGTTGTCCATGAAATATTGTTATTGTTTCCTCTGGTTTTGTTGAAGAAAAAAATAAAAAACCTCCTTCTGAAGATTTAAAGATGTGCATGCGTTGGCACAATTGTGATGTTTTTACGGCTTTTGTGCGTAAAATAAATTCTTTGCACTGCATCGATTTTCGGTGTGAAAATTACAAAAAACTTGTTGGCGACTTTTATCATAATTAGCAGGTGCTTTGTTTTAATCTCGAGACGGCATGCTTGTGAACGATCAGGTCGGGTCACCAATGTGGTCTTACTGGCGTTTTTGATCAAATCAGGATTATGCGTATGCAATTAATGTGATGCGTAGGTAATTAAATAGTCACTATACTTGAAAAGTTTAATAGGATTTATTCACTAAATGTTCTTAAAATTAAATACTCGCAGCTTGTTTCTGACTTGAATGCCGTTCGCCAGTATACTAATTAGTCGAGCGATAACTGATGAGACCGGAATGTCTCTCCTCGATTGTTCTGCGATCATCGTATTAGAGATGATGTGTTGATGCGATGGGATTACGTTATGGTAGCTACTGCTGCATGGATGCTGTAATATAGTTGGTTAAGTGTTTTATAAAACTGTATATTTTTCCTAGATTTTTAATCTATTTCCCCGGTTTCTTGGGGGTACTTGCCTATTTCCCAATTGTGTTAGGTTAATTCTTCTGTTATGAAAATTTCGAGATTGATTGTCATGTGTATTTTGTATATCGGTTCGGTTGTCGCTTTGGCTTTGGATTTGCTTCATGAACTTATATTCATATTTGGGATAATTTTATTTATTGATTTCGAGAACGTAAGAAGATATTACACAGGCAGAATCCAATAACGCAAATAGTTAATACAGTAAATCATAATAATAAGGAAATAAAAATAAAATGAAGAAATATAGAGAAATAAATTAAAACTACAAAATGAAGTCCAAAACCAAAAAAATAATATAATAAAAAAAATTAAAAATAAATGTGAAATAAGGGTAAACTAAAGTTGTAAAACTAAAAAAAAGAATACAAAATAATACAAAAATTCGTATAAAAATAAACTGTAACTATAAAAAGGAAAGCAAATCCAGAAAAATAATGTAAAACAAAAAAATATATATATACCTATATATTAAAATGATATCTTAAAATTTTAAAACTACGAAAAATTCAAATAATGCAAAATTATATAAGGAAATGAAATGAAATGATTGAAAGCAAAGGAAAGAAAACCAAAGGAATCGGAAATTTGGAAGTTGTTTTAATTCCGTTATAACTGGTCTTTTAATGTCAGGAGGTCAGAGCTAAAAACATGGAGTATTGCTAAACTTAGAGTTAAACATTTCCCTGCATTCTTGACAAATGATGACTTAACTCGGAGGTTGGTTCTACAGAAAGGGACTCTAAACTAAACATGGAGTCCTTGAATATCTCGTTGGGGTAAATATGAAGGTTTTGAAAAGAAATTCGGGACAAAGTAAGTAGCCATTTAGAAGCTTATACAAAAATAAGCAATCTAGATACATCCGACAGTGTTCTAAGGATGGAAGGTTAAAAAGAGATAATCTCTGAGTATACTCCATCTGGTTGATGTTTAATTTAACAATAGGATCCTGGAAAACTATCTCTGGACAGATTCAACATGATTATTGTAGCTTGAATAGAAGGGCCCCCAAATTTGACAAGCGTACCAATAAGGTAAAAAAGCAGATGAAAGCAGCACTGCCCTTGAAAGATCTACACACGCGAAAAATGAAGCCTAGCATGAGATAAACTTTATTAGTAATAAGGTTTACATGGGAGTCGAAAGGTAGTTTGTGATCAAAGGTAACCCCTAATCCTATATTTCATTTACACGTGAAATTAAGATATTATTAATTTTGTAGTTGAAGTAGATTGTATAACGCTTTCTAGAAAATATTATAGTTTTATATTTATCGATATTGAGGTCAAGATAATTTTCTATTCAGCAACCTTCAAGTTTAACAATATCATCTTGAAGGCATTTACAATCGTATGCATCATAAATTACCTAAAAATAATTGCGCCATCAGCATAAACCAAAGAAAGCGATCTGATATCTATTGGTAAGTGATTTATATAAAATAGGAATATGAAAGGTCCGGGTATTGTACCCTAAAGGACGCCAGAGGTTTTGTTCAAAAGGGTCTGATTGGGATCCATTGAATACTATGATAGGACAGAAACCCAAGAACAAGGCTGATTTTGAAACCAATTTCAACATCTCTAACAGATATTGCTGTTGACGAATTCTATCAAACGCCTTCGAAAAATCAGTGTGAGTGATGTCCACTTGCTTGCTTTCACCAAGAGCAGAGGTGATGGTGTCGGTAAACAGAGTTAAATTAGTAATTGTAAAATGTCCTGGAAGGAAACTGTTTGCGCTATGGCAATTACCGTTTTTTTGGCTGGTTATATTATGATTCGTTGTTGTCATCGAGAAGTGGACAAAGTTTTGCAATAGGTCTTCTCTGTATGCCATTTTTTGTTAAAACTGTTGCAACTCGTACCAAATTATCACGACCAGGATGGACTTCAAGAATCTTTCTCATTAACCATTTATCTGGAGGTAGACCGTCTTCTTTAATGATACCACCGCATGGGGCTGTAGATTAAGGTGCGGATGAAACCATTTTGTACGTGCTTGCAAACTTGATATGTAGTCCTTTGTTAGGTATATTCTCATATGCCTAATGAGTTACTCCTAGAGTGTCTCATAGGAACATTCCTGGGGAGGTCTTCAGTTGTTATTCGTCTGTATAGAATTTCACAGTAGTTTAGTCTTGCTCCCTTGTTGTTACATTGGAGTAGCTTGAATAAGCTTAGCTCCCTTGTTGTTAAATTGGAGTAGCTTGAATAAGCTTAGCTCCCTTGTTGTTATATTGGAGTAGCTTGAATAGGTTTAGCTCCCTTGTTGTTGTTATGGAAGTAGCTTGAATAAGCTTAGCTCCCTTGTTGAATAAAAAACACTGGCTTCTGTTGGTACTTCACTTGTTAATTTACGACTTTCGACTCTCCACTCACTACTTACTACTGACTACCGACTACTGTGTGCTTACTACTGACTGCCGACTACTGTGTGCTTACTACTGACTGCCTGCTACTGTGTGCTTACCTACTGACTGCCTACTACTCTAGAAATACAATTATATTTATACAAATTGTTCACTTACTATTTCTATTTCCTGATGGCACTCGCGGCTATGTATATACATGCAACAATTTCCGCATTTTAACATCTTCCGCAAAATTCTTTCATATTATTACATATATATTTTTATTTCCGCAAAGCTTTTTTAGCTTTGCCATTGCTACATATATACACATGAATGTCAATTATGATTAAGCGGTTGCCGCTTGTTATTATGACATCATTAATGTGAACCATTCATGTTCTACACCGCTGGCGCAAGGTTATCATTTTGCAACGTGGAGAACTTTTGCGGCGCAGGGGTATTATGCTTGATTTACTTTCAACTGATTAAGCAAGTGACGTAGGTCAGTAATGAATGGCTTTTAGCATGTAGGTATGTTTGTATATGCATTTATAGGAAATACAATTCTGCTTTCAATGGAAATGATGTAGGTATGTATGTATCTACCTGTTTACATTTCTTTATTGCTAGAACTTGTAATTCCGCATGAAGCAAGCATGCCATATGTATGTATGTACAATTGTGTCTCGTTTATAGAGAATGAGTTGCATCTCGTTTATGCATGTAACAAATTTCCCCTTTTTAAAAAACATGTATTATTCTTGGAAGAGGAATAATGCATTAGAACAGGGTTCAATCGTCTGATAATTTCGACAAATAAGCATTTGATGTTTTAATTTGTATGTATATACATGCTGCCGAGTGCCAGTATAAGTAATATTACATTTCTTGACTTATCTCATGATTAATTAATTACAAATATGTTTGTTGTTTTTAGTTTTTCAGTATTACTTACTTATTTTTATTCCTAATATATGTACCTAATGTATATATATGTATGTATATTTTATATTTCTTCTCTTTTTTTTTTTTGTTAATAATTTAAATTCTAGATACATATGTCTTTTTGACTTTTATATATGTGTGTGTTCTCTTTCCTTTTAATTAAAAGATTTTTTATGTGTTTGTACATATGTTTTCTGTAATAAAATTTTCTTTTCTCCATTTTATAATAATATATGTGTATACAAATGTTTTCATTACTTTCAAAAATTTTTATATCTTCTTTCTTAGTTAAAAAGAAATTATGTATATTTGTTGATACATATTTTTTTCTTTTTATTTACAAACTTCTTATATGTGTTTATACATATTCTTTCTTTTTTACATGCGTTTTCACTTTCACATGTATATATCTTAGATTTATCTATAAATAGGTATGCTATTTTTAATTCTACTACATATACATATGTGTTTAAACCATATCTACTATCCACATCTTCGATCTTGTTTTATTTTATTCTTTTTTATCATTAAAACAGTTAAACTACCTGTAGATGACGGGTACGTGTAATTGGATTCTGCTCAACATGAATTAATGATGTTGGAAGTGGAGGTGGTGGAGGAGGTGATCTTGCCTTTGAACTTAGTTGGTTATTTGCCTGTGTAGGCTGGGTAGCGCGATGTTTAATTGCATCTTGTAATTGTGAGATAGCTTTGTTTGCTGTCGTTATTTCTTGTTTTCTAGGTATTAGTGGGGAAATTCGAGACTTGTTTGATCTTGTAATTTCCGATTGGAAACTTTGTGAGATTTGCCTGACCTAGTTTGTTGGCACCGTCTCTTGTAGTGGTGTTGAAATTGGTAAATTGTAATTCTTGAGATCTGTGGGCACTTGATTTAAAACTTCCGCGGTTTCAATGCAAATTTGAGGGTGTGTCTCAGTGTCTAACTGAGCTTTTTGGTTATTGGTTATTATTATTTTGGGTGTTTTGGCTATGGCATTCCTTTTCTTTTTCCTTATAACCTTGCATAGTTTCAGTATTCCTATTAAGCTGAGTAATAGTATCACCATGGAACTTAGAGATAGAGAACTTATCTGAACGATTTGAGTTTTATTACGCTCTTTTCTCTGTTTTTCCATTGTACTTATTTGTTCTTCCGGCTGATCCAAAGTGTATAAATTTTCATTCAGAATATGGTTTGAATCCTCTGCTTTCAGCATCACTACATGTTTTTGGGTAGTATGATTCATGTTTTTGATGAAGTTCTGAATGGTTTCATTCAAGTTAAATTTTAACGGGTGTGGATATTCTGGTTGAGATATCCTAATATTCTGATGATCTTCATCCTCGAAATATATGGTCTGATCAGCTATTTGGAAGTGACAAGGTTCGCTCAACATTAGTACTCCGCTGCCGAATAGGTTAGAACTATGTAGGTTTTTCCTGCAAGAAATTGTGATTTTTTGCATTGTGGGAAATGAAAAGAGCCATGAATTTTTTCTGGTTAATTTGATTAGTAGCTGCGGGGCCTGTGTTTGGACTACGTATTCGCAGTTACCAGTCTCATTGTAGGGGTTGAATAAGAAGTTTATAGGACACTCTTTTATATAATGTCCTTGAAGTATAGGATTCAGTAGTGGACCAATGTAGGTGCTCTCATTAAGATTACTTGACAATTTTTTGTACACCTGGAGCTCAGATTGCTTGAATAACACGAATTCTTGTGTGGCTAGATGACTTGCAACATAGGCATGTTTAATATTCAACACCATGGAGTGGTTATCTGGGGTTTTAAAAGGGAATAAATGTATCTGTTGCAGTCTAAAAGGTGGCATGTTAAGTATTGGAAAAATAATCCTAATTACTAAGAGCTCATTTAGTAGTCCAGACTTTACTTCAAGTGCTTGTGTCAGGATAGCTAGGTCTTGAAATTTATTAGATTCCTTAGGATGTGCCCTATAATATGTTTCTAATAATGTGGAAGGGGATAGTAATAGGGGATGCACCTGATTATTTTTTAGTGCCGTTAGAATTTGGATAAACGTTTGCTGTCTCAACTCTATGTCCAATACTTGCAAACTAATTGTAGCGACTACTTCTTGTATGCGTTGCCTCGTGCTCATCTCTCCATTAACCATATCGATTAGATCATTTACTGTTTTTGTCAGTTCTCTCTGATTTGACTCTAGTTGATTAATTGGTTTTCTCAACTTCTCAAACGATGATTTGAATAACGTTATCTGATGTTTCTCTAATTCCAATAGCGCCTGCGTATCTGTTTCTAAATTAGCAATTTTGCTATATATTTGTTGTTCATTACTAGCGTCCGTTGTTCCAAATAAATAATGTAAGCCACTACCTATTCCATCGAACAAGGATCTTCGATGTCGAGTGGTAATCATCCCTCTGATGATCGTTGTTCGTTTTTTAATGGCTGCTATTAGACTGTGTATATACACGTTTTGTTCCGTACATGCACTAGTGGTGGAATTATGTACCTCGCATAATCTATTAAGAAGAAATCCGGTGTGCTCCATTATCGTGGTTTCTGCTTCCAGATCACTAACATTTATCTGCGTGAATAGGTTCCATGTGTCGTGGAATAATAAAATCTTTCCAAGTTCCTCGAACATTATCCCTGTATTGTTTAAAGGTGGGATCTCGTAGGGGTTTGCAGCCGTGTTGGTTATTGCCGTGAGGATCAGATAAAAGGTTCCAATTAAGATTAGTGCCATTTTTGTATAAAGAAGAATCTGCAAAATTATATAAATAATACTGTAAGTGACCATTGTGCAATGATTTTCAATGTTTGTAGTGTGTTTTATTCTTGTTGTTGCAAAAGAAGAAAAAAAAATTCTGTGTTATGAACTTATTGAAATTGTTTATAGGTCAATTGGCTGAATTTCTTTGACCGTTTATGCTTTGTTTGCACGGTGTCGTAATTGATTTACAAATCAATCGCCCTCTAAGAATTGTGTCACGCAGCGAGACGATATGTTTTTGAATGTGTTGTTTTTCTCTTTTCTTTTTTTTTTTTTTTGTGTTGTGTACCGGTGACCGTAGTTATTTGGACTGAAATGCTAATTTAGCAGTTTTTTTTTTTTATATAAATAATCGGTAAAATGATTTTAATTTCCCATATTAATATCTAGTGTTCTAGTGTTCCAGACCAGTAAGTGTTTCTCTCTCTCCTTTTACCAAATAATTAATTATTAAATAATATTTTTTTTTTTCAAGAAAAAGCAAAATGTCCAGAAAGTTAACACCAAAAGCAGTATCGAAGAACATCCCCGAGAGGTGTCTTAGCAACCTGACCCTATATCCAGCTGGTAGGCCGGTAGAGCCGTATATACCTAAAGCGTTGCCTGGATCGACACAGGAGGCACCGGGTTATACCCCTGGACCACAGAGGCTGTCCTTAGAGGACCTTAAAAAGAAATCGGGGAAGTGTGAAACGACCGTTAGCAGAGATATGTTAAAGCAAGACTTCCCGAGGAGGTAGACGCGTGAGGTTGGCCAAGGAGCTACACTACTTTAAGCTGAGGGCTGGCCTTGCTGTGACCAAGGACGAGCGTGAGAAGTACGAGAAGTTGGTAAAGGATAGACTGAAGTTGTTCAACGAAGCCAAAAGGATGAAAAAAGAAATGGTTAACTCTACGCTAAATTTTTGTAAAACGGAGCATAAAAAGAAATAAAATTAAATAAATATTCATGTAAAAAATTTTTTTTTGTGTTAAGACCAGCCGTTATTCCTGAAATGGCTTTAATCTATTGTTATGTACGGTTACCCTTCGTTTTCCGATTTGGACAACCGTATTAACTGTGTTAAAAACTTTTACCACGGGATATGGACCTAGCCATATCTGAGACAGCTTGTGTTTTTTAGCTGGGTTTTTTAGTAGAACTTTTTCTCCTGGTTTGAATATTACTGGACGCGCTTGCTTATCGTAATACTGTTTTGACTTTTCCTTGGCTTTCAGCAGATTTTTCCTGGCGATAGCATATGATTTCTGTAACTTGTACCTAAGAATATGATAGTAACTTTCGTGATTGTATATTGGCTCGCGCTCTCTTCTTAGATTTGTGGGTACATCCGCTGTAAATCCAAACAGACAGTCCATTGGAGTGAGCTTAGTACCTTCATGTGGACTATTATTATATACGAAAGCCGCGGTTCTCAGGAATCGATCCCAAGCCTTTGGATTTTCGGATACAATAGCTCTTAGATACTCCACTAGTGGTCTGTGGGTTCGTTCAAGTGCACCGTTGGATTGGGGGTGATAAGCGGATGTTTGTAGTTTTTTAATTTTTAAGAGCTTACAAACTCGTTTGAAGAGATCGCTTAAGAAATTAGAGCCCTGATCCGTTACTAATTTTTTAGGAATGCGGTAGCGAGTAATTATTTCGTCGAAAAATATTCCTGCTACCGTTTCTGCTTCACCATTTGGCATGGCGTAACAATCTACAAATTTCGTAAGATTGTCCTGGAAAGTCAGAATATAATTATTTTCCGAATGGGTTTCTTCAAGAGGACCTACGATATCCAAATATACTTTTTCGAATGGCATTAGGGCAGTATCCGTTATGACCATTGGCATACGATATTCTGGGCTAGCCTTCATCCTTTGAAATTTAGTACATTTGCGGACATATTTTCTAATCGAGCTGAGCATGTTTTTCCATTTAAACCTTCTTTTTATTCTTTTATAGGTTTTGACTACCCCTTGGTGACCACCGAATGCAGAATCGTGGTAGTCTTTTAAAATTATTTGGATTTCCTCCGGGTCCGTGAAAATTTCCGGCAGTTTAACCTGGGAATCTATCAGACTATTCTTTGTAGGTAATTTGCTGTATTCCGATGCATCGTTTTCAAATTGGTTGTTCTCAGTTGAGTCAATTTCGACTGAGTCTTTTATGAAGTTCTGAGGATTCTTTTTAATTTTATGGGGATTTTTCTGAACTCTGCCTTCCATTTCTGTCTCCTTTGCTTGAGCTCTTGTAACTACATGACAATGTGCTTGTTTAAATTTTGGCAATGTCGGGGAACTAAACTCATTCTCGTCTATGTCGGAATCGGCTCGGTGATGTACCTGAGCTTCCACAATGAATGAATTGGGATTTGCTTGGCTTATCTGGGTTGGTATTCGACTAAGCGCGTCTGCATTAGTATTGTATTTTCCAGGCTTATATTCAATTTTGTAGTCAAATTCCGAGAGTTTATGATGAAACCTGACTAATCTCGATGTTGGGTCTTTCACATTGAATACGCCTTTCAGGGGTTTGTGGTCGGTGTAAACCGTGAAATTTCTACCCTGCAAATACCACCTGAAGTTTCTGGCGGCCCATACAATAGCGAGTAACTGTTTTTCTATTGTGGAGTATTTTTGTTCCTCCTTATTCAAACTTCTACTTGCATATGCTATTGGCTTGTCTTTGCCTATTTTCCCTTGGGACAAGACAGCTCCCAATGCCTCGTTACTAGCATCTGTTGTTAAATTGAAGGGTTCAGTAAAATCAGGATATGCAAGAAGAGGAGGATTCACAAACGACTTTTTAATTTCGTCGAAAGAGTCTTGGCACTTTTGCGTCCAAGTAAATTTAACATCTTTGCGTAAAAGATTTGTTAGGGGTCTGACTATTTTTGAAAAGTTTGGAATAAACTTGCGGTAGTAGTTAGCCAACCCAAGGAACGATTGGGTTTGTCTAACCGTCCGGGGTTGAGGAAAGTTTTGGACACAACTTGTTTTGTTGGGGTCTGGAAGTGCTCCTTCATTTGAGCATTTATGTCCAAGATAAATCACTTCTCTGCGAAGGAACTGGCACTTTTCGGGTTGTAATTTAAGGTTATGGGCTCTAAGTCTGTCGAATACCTTAGTCAATTTCTCGTTGTGATCTTGTAAGTTTGTTCCATATATTACAATATCATCGAGATAGACAAAGCATTCTAATCCTTGGAGACCCGTTAGAATGTAATTCATTAAGCGCTGAAAGGTCGCAGGTGCGCCTTTCAGTCCAAATGGCATTCTCTTAAATTCATAGTGCCCATATGCGGTACTGAACGCAGTTTTGGGTCTATCCCTTGGATCAACAAGTACTTGATGATATCCACTTGCAAGGTCAAGTGTAGTGAAATATCGCGAATGCCCAAGTTGATCCAGTATATCCTCTATCCTGGGTAATGGAAAAGCATCCCCTATAGATTTCTCGTTAATTTTACGGAAATCTACTACTACTCGCCAACGTTTATTGCCGTCCGGTCCAGCTTTCTTGGGGACTACGAGCAATGGAGAGTTCCACGGGATTTTACTTAATTGGATTATGTCATTGTCCAACATTTCCTTAATTTGCTCATATATGACTGCCCGATGCGTTTCTGGGAGTCTATGCATTTTCTGGTTTATTGGTGGTTGATTATGTAATGTGGGAATAGTGTGTTTTATACTGTTAGTGTACGTTAGTTTATCTCCCTTTATCTAGAAAAGGTCATTGTACTTATAGCATAGCTCGAGAATTGAATTTTCTTCTTCTTGATTTAGATTTCTATCCAACAGTAATTCTTTTCGTAAAGCCACTAGCCTATCTTGACTGTAATTTGAAATGTGGTTTACGTTTATTGAATGTGGATTGGAGTTGAAATTTTTCGCTTCTTTTTTGAAATTACAGCTATGTGCCTGAAGGGAAGGTGGGCCACCTTCTTTCTGATAACTTTGGGAATTTTTTTCGTCCAAAGGTAACTGGAGAGATTTTATTTTGATTATACTTTTGTCTTGTGCACGTGGGTAAGGAAACTCGCCTTCTTTCTGAGAACTTTGGGAATTTATTTCGTCCAAAGATGAATAGAGGGACCTAATGTTATAATAATTAACTGGAACTAGAGTAAGCTTTAATTTTCTTAGGAATACAGGTTCTGTGTTTACGTTCAGAACAGCTAACGGTATGAAATTTCGATGAGGACTAACTAGGCAATTTGCGACAAATACTCCTTCTTGAATCTCCTGAGACAAACAGAGCATTTCCTGGTCCAATTGTACCGGTATGCTCAGTATGATTTGAGATCGAGGGGTATTCTATGAGATCGCTGAAGCTCTACTTCATATTGCCTACCTTCATCTTCATTCAAAGTGTTTGAAATTTCTTCCATTGGAAGTAAGGAACTTTTGTTTTTGAGTGCCCGTGAAACGGTAGTAGATTCAGATCCCTCCACTATTTGATCCTTTGGTATATCCTCTCCATCTTCTATGGATGTTTCGAGAGGTACCGTGAATTCAATAGGGTTGGTTTCCGTGCGAGGAAACCGGAGTAATCTGTTAGGCCCTTCTATATTGCAATTTTTTGCAAGAAAATCGTTACCTAATAGCCCATCGTGCGAGATTTGGGCGTTATCTTCTACAACCTGTAGATTGCACGGGATACTGCTGCTTAATAAAAAGGTGCCTTGGCAGTTACCCAATGTTTTCCTTCTCCAAATGGAGTTTTCAAAGTGATCTTTTGTCCTGTTTCTATCCGCTTTTGTATATTTAATGCTTCCTGTTTTATTAGGCTTAGTTCGGCTCCAGTGTCTACTATCAGCCGAACGGCTGTGTTTTTACTTATGTCCAATGGTAATTTTACCACTGGAACATTTTCTCTAGTTTGTTTCTTTGTTGTTTGAGTAGACCCTGAAGTAAGTTGCACTGTTCTATTTAATGTCGAGCCGGGGATTTTTCGGTCGACAGTGTGCCGTTTCCCGAATGTGTGGCCTCCCATCGTTGTTTCTGCTGGCATGTGGACACCGTATGGCTTCTTCGGCCACAAAAATCGCACATATTTTGTATGTGGTTTATCCTTTGTATCTGATTTGCAGAGCCCCACCGAGCATGGTTACTGTTTGCACCCTCGGGTGGTGCCTTAGCATTTTGTTTGCAATGTTGGACATCATGGCCCTTTATTCTGCAGTTTACACAGAAAGGAGTGTTTTTCCTTTTTAAACATTCATCATACGTGTGTCCTTTGAAGTTGCAGTAGCTGCAGGTGATTTTATTCAAAAGTACCTTTTGTTTGTCGTACTTTCTTTCCTCCAGCTGGTAAGAGGAGTTCTGGTATGGAGGTGGACTTCCTGATTGTTTTCGGGTGATACTGGTTCGATTTGAGTGCCAATTTGTTGGATTTTCATCCGTATTAAAAGACACTGATGGCACCTTTGGAGGCTCCGTTATGGGAGGTATATTGAACTCCGTTTTTATGTTGGGTTTATTTATCTCCTTTGTGTAAGGGTAGGAAGACAAATTTGCACTCTCAGGTGTAGGGTAACCATAATTGTTGGAGAAGTGCGAATTATTGGATCTTAAATAGTGGTCCATTTGAGAATAATTTGTGGGGGGGGGGGGTGATTGTAGTTTGTGAGTGGCGCTACGAAGAAGAGACCTTGTTGTAGTCTTTCCATGTCTAGTGCCCTTTGAATGAGCTGGTCTACTGAATCTTCATTCAAGGTGAGTAAATATGCACTTAGATGCGGATTAGTTGCACCACTCTTCACAGAAGCCATTGCAAAATCCTCTATTTGTCGTTTCACCACGTTGAAATCTTCAGTACCGTATTTGTTCTGTGCTGCTGCGTTACATTGTAACAACAGGCCTTTTAGCCTAGTGGTGAAGGAGTTAAAAGACTCGTGTGGATATTGCCGACAAGTAATTAGTCTGTTTATCAGCTCATGGTATGTCTCACGAGGTAAGTAATTACGATAAAGTAATTTTTCAACCTCTTCGAATGTTGTGAGTGAGGTTGAGGCGATTAGCTGGTATGCATTTCCTCTCAACCTAGTGGGGAAAATTTGCATAAAAGCTACTTTTTCTTCCGCTTCCAGACATTGTTATACTTGCTTACAACAACCTATAAAAGTTTGTAACTCTGTGAGGATGAGGGGACTAAATTCCCCAGAGAATAAGGGCACCATTTGTGCTGTTAGCTTAACCACCTTTTCGTAATTTACTGGCATTGTGTTTGGCTGTGTGGTTTGAGATGTGTTTAGAATGGGTTTATCAGAGCCCGGGGTTGTTTCGGGTATTATGTCTGGTAAACTATGAGTTCTTATTAGAAAGTTGACCAGACTGTGTCTACGAAAACGTTTTCCTGAACGATGTTCCCGATACCAATTTGTAACTGGTGTTGTTTGGGGAGAACGTTGGTCTGTAATCGGGCTACCTGGAGGGCTTGTGTCTTCGAATGACAAGGAATTAAGTGCCGTTTCAAAGTCGGAACATGAAGAGCTTCGATTTGGTTTGGGCATGAGCCGAACTCTAATTGAGTTTCCTCCGTAAGGAGAGAGAATTGGAGACTAGGTAGTTTAACTTTCTTTTTTTTTTTTTTTTGAAGAATATTCTTTGAAATTTGTTCTATTGTTTTTTTTTTTTCTCTTTTTTTTTTTTTTTTTTTTTTTTTACAAACTCGTTAATTAACTACTATGTCTTTTGTTCTTTACTTAGCAGTCTAACAGTTTCTTGAACTTACATTTACGTAGCGTAGTTTCGATGGAAATATCTTTTTATTTTTGCCTCAATTGTAGACTGATATTAATTCAGTCTTCTGGCCGTATCCTCTATTATAGGGTGTCGAAATTGTGGTACCAGCCCGTTTTCACTCTTACTTCCTCTGGTAACCGTGTTGATCTCTTCCAGTAAATTCTTATGCACTCGTGTAGGTTCGGGGATCAAGGTTTTTCAAGTATTTGTATTGAATAAACTTCCTTGATCCTACCGGCTGCGCCAAGATTGTTAGGTATATTCTCATATGCCTAATGAGTTACTCCTAGAGTGTCTCATAGGAAGATTCCTGGGGAGGTCTTCAGTTGTTATTCGTCTGTATAGAATTTCACAGTAGTTTAGTCTTGCTCCCTTGTTGTTACATTGGAGTAGCTTGAATAAGCTTAGCTCCCTTGTTGTTAAATTGGAGTAGCTTGAATAAGCTTAGCTCCCTTGTTGTTATATTGGAGTAGCTTGAATAGGTTTAGCTCCCTTGTTGTTGTTATGGAGTAGCTTGAATAAGCTTAGCTCCCTTGTTGAATAAAAACACTGGCTTCTGTTGGTACTTCACTTGTTAATTTACGACTTTCGACTCTCCACTCACTACTTACTACTGACTACCGACTACTGTGTGCTTACTACTGACTGCCGACTACTGTGTGCTTACTACTGACTGCCTGCTACTGTGTGCTTACTACTGACTGCCTACTACTCTAGAAATACAATTATATTTATACAAATTGTTCACTTACTATTTCTATTTCCTGATGGCACTCGCGGCTATGTATATACATGCAACAATTTCCGCATTTTAACATCTTCCGCAAAATTCTTTTCATATTATTACATATATATTTTTATTTCCGCAAACCTTTTTTAGCTTTGCCATTGCTACATATATACACATGAATGTCAATTATGATTAAGCGGTTGCCGCTTGTTATTATGACATCATTAATGTGAACCATTCATGTTCTACCGCTGGCGCAAGGTTATCATTTTGCAACGTGAGAACTTTTGCGCGCAGGGGTATTATGCTTGATTTACTTTCAACTGATTAAGCAAGTGACGTAGGTCAGTAATGAATGGTTTTTAGCATGTAGGTATGTTTGTATATGCATTTATAGGAAATACAATTCTGCTTTCAATGGAAATGATGTAGGTATGTATGTATCTACCTGTTTACATTTCTTTATTGCTAGAACTTGTAATTCCGCATGAAGCAAGCATGCCATATGTATGTATGTACAATTGTGTCTCGTTTATAGAGAATGAGTTGCATCTCGTTTATGCATGTAACACCTTACGCCAGCGTGTCCAGACGTTCTGTTGCAAAGACTGAAAGTATTGACATCTGCTCAGCCGATTGATATTAATGTCAACAAAGCAATCTTCCGGAATTGTCATAATAGGACTGCCAACTAGAAAATGATTTGGCGTTAATGGATCAAAGTTATTAGAATCACCTGAGATAGACGAGAGGGGTCTCGAGTTCAGCACTGCTTCGATTTGGCATAACAGCGTAGTAATTTCTTCAAAGGTTAGTAGTGCATTTCCCATATTCCGCTGCATATGGAATTTAACAGACTTCCTATAGTCCCCCAAAATGTGGTGTAGATGGGGGAATGAAGTCCCAGTTGATGCCAAGCTTGCTCAATGATCTAGGTACTTGTTCGCCAAACTCTGACGAATGAATAAGGGTGGTTACTGCTTGCAATTCCCGATGAGCTCCCACAAAGATCTTGTTGTTATCGCTGTAGATGTTACCACAGAAACCGCGACGTGAGATAAAACGCCTTAATGCTGCTAAGAAGGCCTCCGTCGTTAGATCGCTAGCCAGTTCGAGATGTAGCGCCTTGGTTGCCAAACAGACATATAGGCAAACATATCCCTTGACTGGTTTTGCACCGCGTCCTTTCCATGCTCGAAAATTGAATTGAATGTTTAGAATTTTCTATTTACGTTCTTGAATTATGTAATTAACTTAAAAAAAACTAAGTTTGTAATTCTTTGCACTTATTGAAAATTGTTCGTAAAGTCAATTTTTCCAATTCAATTTATAACGTACTAAAATCTACAAAAAAAAAATACAAAAACTTGTTCTATGGTATGTACATACATACATTGTGTGTAGAGACAACACTGCACATTCAATTCTTTATTATTGCTAAGCTGTACATTGATAAGAATTTCTAGAACCGATAGGCGACAAGCATTTTTTGTAATTAGAATTTGTTCATCTTGTTTAAACCTTTGAGCTGTTCGGACCGTATAGTTTCAATAAATAAATAGTTTGTATCCTAAGTTCTGGATTTAATTCTACAATAAATATCTTGTATCCAAAGTGCAGGATTTGATTTTATAATAAATATCTTGTATCCTAAGTGCTGGATTTGTTTTTTAAGAGAAGTATTTCGCATTCTAAGTGCTGGATTGTTTTCTGGACGGAATGCATTGTGCATCCTACGTACTTGAGTCTTCCCCTCAACTTTACAACACCGGCGTAATCAACTCCAGTATTTGCGAAGGGACGACTTGGCTCGATTCTCGGTTTTGGTAAATTGCCCTTTTGTTGAGACCTGATTATTGCTCCTATGATGCTTACAGGTAATACATTTAAATATAATATTTCGCACAAATTGCCGTGCTCCAATAATACAGTACCTTTGACATATTATACTTAGTAGTAGTCGTAGACCAGCATGTAAGTACTCTTGATGTAGATATAAGAGAAGAAGGTTTGTGAGATAATGATCCTTTGGGAGGATTATTGGATATTTTGTGTCGAATGGAATGTCTCCTTCCCTGAGCTTACCTCCTACTCTGAGTAATCGTTGACTGTCCACAAAAGCATTGAGGGCCTTCAACGAACATTATGGAGATAAAGCCTTACTTGATTTGATAGCAGCCAATTCATCTTCAAACACAGTTGATTGAATTTGTCGTAACCGTTAATGATTCATCAAGCTCTGCTAGTGGGCCCAATCTCCTTTTACCACCTTTCCTTCTACTATTTCGGATAAATCGTGAACACCATGCTACAATTCGTATGTCTTGTCAAATTAGAATACCGTTGAATAATTGATTGCTGATCTCCGTCTTTCATAACTGCATGAAAAACTATGCTTGGTTCCTCCGGAACTTCACCATGAGAAGACGTTGGACGACTGCTGCAAAATGTAATTTCAGTTTACTGAAGAAAGTCAGGTCCATTCCACCACTCCTTGCATTCCAATAGTTGAGAGGGACACAATCCACGTGACACATGATCAGTCGGATTATCCCGTGAATTTACGTGGATCCAATGAAAGTACGATATTTCCTCTAGTATTTCTGCAGACCGATTGGCGACGAATGTCTTCCATTTTTTTGGATGCACCGCCAGCCATACCAAAACAATGTTGGAATCAGTATATCCAAAGCATTCGACCTTTTCACACTTCATAGCTGTTTTTATTTTAATAAAAAGTTTCACTAGAAGATGAACTGCACACAATTCCAATTGCGGTAAGGTTACTTGCTTTATGGGAGTAATGGGAGCCGGTTTCGATTTCGAGCTAACAATGTTGACATGAACTTTACCAGCCATATCTTGAGTTTTAAAATATACCACAGCCCCATAAGCTGCCTCTGAGGCATCAGCGAAGGGGAATATAAATTTGAAGAATTGCTTGTAGCTTCTCAGGAAGATTTAACCACTCCAATTCCAAATGCGCTGGAAGAGTGTCATCCCAATTGATGCCTGCGAGCCAAATCCTTTGAATGATGATTTTGACTTGGATAATGCACGGAGAAATCGATCCAAGAGGATCGTAAATCTTTGAAATGTCCGAAGGATCTCCCGTTGCGAAGGTTTGACTGTAACAGAAAGATTTACCTTAAATGAAAAGAAATCCCCGTTAAGATGCCAACACAGTCCCAATGTTTTGGCGGATTCATCTGTAATGATTTGACATTCGATTGTGCTCTGGGAGGGGCCTTCAGTTAAGTTTTCAAAAATGCGGTCTGAATTTGATTTCCAATTTCGCAATTCGAAACCACCTCTATTAAGCAATTGTATAAGCTCGCTTATTATGACCTTTGATTCGTGAACACTGTCACAACCTGAGAGCAAATCATCAACGTAAAAGTCATTTCTAAGAATGTTGCATGCTCTTGGAAATGCTTTTTCCTCATCACACGCAAGTTGATTTAAGGTGCGTGTAGGCAAGAATGGAGCCGAAGCTATTCCATAAGTGATGGTCTGTAATTTAAATTCTTTTATTTGTCGAGAAGGCTCTGAATGCCAGAGAATTCGTTGAAAATGTACATCATTTTCTGACAGCGCAACTTGCCGATACATCTTAGCTATGTCGGCTAAAAAGGCATATCGATGTTTCCTGAATCTTAAAAGAATCGATATTAAATCAGATTGTGTTGCTGGGCCAACCATAAGGTTGTCATTTAATGACGATCCTAATGTTGTGGGCGCGTCAAAAACTACACGTAGCTAAGTTGTATTATGGTCAATTTTTAAAACTCCATGATGAGGAAGATAATATGTACTATTATTTTCTCTCAACTGCTTTTCACTTTCAGTTATTTCTGACATGTGACCGAGTTCCAAGTATTCTTGCACGAAGTCGCAATACTGTTGCTTATACTTTGGATTCCTTGCGAACTTCCATTCGACGGCATAAAGACGATGCATAGCTCAAGAATGCAGGTCTCCTAATTCCTGACATTTGTCTTTAAAGGGCAAACATACTTCGTAACGTCCATCAGGTATACGTTTGTGATTAAAAATGGAATGATTTTCACAACTAGTCTCTTCCTCAGTTAAGTGAGTTACTTTAGGCATCTCTTCCAGTTCCCAAAACCTTTTGAGTTGGTGATCAATGTCATTCATTACATGCAAATTCACACTACCATTGACGCGAATAATTTTATTTAAATATTGCCCGGCAATTACCCAGCCAAATATCGTGTTTTGCGCAACTAAATTTACCGTTGTCCTACTGGTTCTGCCATCCCATAACACCTTGAAAACCATATCTGCTCCCAAAATTATGTCTACTGTGTTTAACTTGTTAAACGATGTATCTACTAACTGTAGATGAAGAAAATCTGTTCCATTGAGTGTTTCCATATTATTGCCTGGTAGTTTACAAGCAAGCTTTGGAAGAATGAACGCTGATACGTTGAATGTTTCTGAAGTGAGTTTCGAAGGAATCGTGAGTATGACCTTTCCTTTGCTGAAAGAGCTCTCCGGACCAATTCCACTAATGGGACTACGAGCATGTTGACGATGCAATCGTAGCCGCTGTATGCAGGATTCTTCCACGAATGTTGATTGTGATCCAGAATCAAGTAATATTCTGCAGGTTTGAAATGCTCCTGAACAATCCTTTGCCAATGCAAATGCTGTAGGAAGGAATATTTCCGAAGGTAAGGTTGTTTGACATGTTATTGTAACTGATGCCGATGTCGCAGGATTGACATTTAATTTTTGTTCTGAGTGAAGAAGTGTGTTATGCTGTTGCTGACATACTCTGCACGTACCAGATTTGCATTGCTTGAAACTATGTGCTGAGCTTAAACAATTTATATAGAGCGATTTCTCCTTTACAAATGCCCAACGTTGGATGACATCTAATGCTCTGAACGATGGACACTTAAATGCAAAATGCTTTCCGCAACATTTTGGACAAGAGAACGTTGAGGATGCATACGAAAATGTCCTAGGTTTTGAGGTAGGTTTGTTTCTGCTGCTAGGTACATGTATTTTTGTTGTACATCCCTTTGAACTTCCTTTTATGCTTTCTAATTCTAATACCCGCCTTTCCATAAATTTGGTAAGTTGATCGTAAGTATGGCGATCTATTTCTGCTATCTCTCGAGCCCACAATTTTCGGGACTCAGAATCAAGCTTACCAACAATAACGAACACTAACCAACAATCCCACTTATCTACCGCTAATTCAAGAGCCTTTAAAGCTCTACCGACTCTGTTACAGTGTTGTAAAAGGCTGTAAGTTCTTTTAGAAAGCCTGATTGCATTGATTGTGACATTATTGTCTGTAAATGAGCGTCAATCATAAATCTTTTCTTATCGTAACGTGATGTTAATTGTTCCCAAGCTTCTGTGTAATTAGCATCTGTGACTGGAAGATGCGTTATAATAGAGCTTGCTTCACCTTGGAGAGACGTTTTTATAAACTGAAATTTTTGCACTGCAGATAACGATTCAGCTGTGTGTACTAACGAACTACAAAGATCTTTAAACGACCCCCAATCTTTAAAATCTCCAGTAAAATAAGGTAAATTTATAGGTGGAAGTTTCACTGTATTCATGTACTTTTCACCTGAGCTATTTCTTATATTTGTTATTGGTTCAGTTGGAATGTTTGAAATCATTTTACATAACAACTCTTGATTATCTGCTAAGCTTTGTGTAATTTTGCCTAATTACTTACTGCCATCAATCGACGAATCCTTGTTGTCATTTTCGGATTCTTTTGATTTAGAACGTTCGTTAATGCTATGGAAATATTTCTCTTCAAATTTAGCTCTTTCTTCTTCTTCTGCTTCAATGTCTGACTGATACGTTTTTTTCAACTCTATTTGCATTTGAACATCTTCGAAGCTGTCCAACCAACCTTCTAACTTTTCTAGACGTGATGTGATTTCTTCATAGACAATATTTTGAGCTGTTACGGCATTTATGTAGTTTTCTATACGTGTGACAGCAGCTTTTATCGTTCCCCTTTTTCGGTTCAGGTTGTCCATTTTTGAATTGTGTTCCTCTAATTATGAAAATACAAGTACACCTATTTTGTCCTTAACTGTCCTTTAAGTGGATAGATTGATAGATGTGATAAGCATGATCATATGTAATCACTGTATGTGTGTTTATAATCTCTTACACGAAGTCACGGGAAACGTTGGTGTATATTGGAGTTCTATAATTTTAGAATTAATTTCAAAATAAAACCAGACGTTTTATTTTCTAGCTTGTATATTTGAATTCATGGTAGAACTCACGAAACTAACGAGATGCACTGAATAATGTGCGTAGCCATCAGGGAGTATGCGAACTTTTCCCTAATTTACCGCTTTTTTGGGCTGGTTATATAATGAAAAATTTGCGTTAACCTTTAATACAATATTTATATTTATTTAATTTCTAATAAATTTATTTTTATATTAATCTCTCTGGGCTAATACATCTGTCGCGCTCGTGTTTTATTTCAGACTACTTCGATTCTTTTTGTATGACTTTTTTTTATGTCTATGTCAATTAAACTAGGTTACTAGGTTTCTTTACAAACTAAGTTTATACTTCGTCCATGGATTCCAAATTCGTGCGACTTCCAGACAGAAATAATGTTGCTGATCACATATATAAGGTAAAATTTGATGAAAAAAAATTTGATTGTAGACTAGTAAGTCTTTCAAATATTAAAAGCAATGCATTTGAAATAGATATAGAACGATAATTTGTAACTAAGGATTAGCTGACTTAAAAATTGGAGTAGCAAATCCTCGTTTTAGCTCTAATAGAAGTACTTTATGTGTGATGGATAAAAAATAGAATAATTAGAGGATTTGCTAAGCTACTAGAGCATCTCTTGGAATTCTATAAGGGCCTGGATTTTTATCACAATTTAGTTTATCTATTATATAATGCACCTCTTCAGATGAGACATAGTTTGAACTGATATTAGTTGAGCTATAGTAATTTTGGAAGGATACTAAATCAAAGTTAGATTCCCTGTCAGAAAAAACCGCCAAAGTATTCGGTAAATATACATATTACTAATCCGTTTAGGAGCTCTTGAAATTTTTGCTAAAGGCCCAGAAGACGTTACGGTTTTCTTGTAAAGAAAAGAGCCAGCATACCTATCGTAACATTTTGGAACTATTGTTCTAGATAATTTCCTAAGATAAGAAAAAGTTTTGTTGATTTCAGAATGGCTATTAGTCCTATATAACCAACGATATTTTTCCTTCATATTTAGAACTTTAATAAGTTGATGACTACCAGGATGGGAAACGCTTGTTTTTGGTACATGATCACGAAAACCTAAATTTAGTATTTCGTAAAATCTCTCGAAAGGAAGGGAAATATCAGATGCAAAGGCTAAGGGGAAATCAATACCATTGAGACTAGTATAATCACCTAAAAAGAAATTTCTCTGCTTAGTAAACTCATTTTGAGCATGCTTAGATAATGAAACATTTAAAATTATATCTAAAGATTGATGATGGTGGTCAATTTTAGAAAGTGGACATTCAGATGTTACAACACTAATGTTACTCTGAGGTAGATCAGACCATACCAAATCCAGAATCCTATCGTTGAAATTTGTGGCGTTATTGTAGTAGTTGAAATTGCATAAGGTCATGTTGTTAAGAATAAGGCATCATACAAATGACTTGATCAAACAGCCATGAAAGGTATGATTGATTGAAGTCAATCACAAGTAATATGTCATGTATATTCCTAGGAAATCCAAGATTCTTTCGCTAGTACTTAAAAAACGCAATCGTAGGTCTCATAAGTGCTAGATATACACAGCACACATACAAAGTAAAGCTTTTTTCCTTAATGGAAGCCAACAGAATTTCGTCTGAATTGTTATGAGAAACTAAACATGATAAGTTTCAAGAATTTTTTACTGCAGTAAGACAATCACCACCGTCTTTCATACCAGAGAGCTCCAAGTTTCGATCCCTTCTATATACCATATATCGATTATAAAAAATGTCATTGCTGAAGATATTTTGTTGTAAAAAGGTTTCTGTGAGACATATACAATATCGTAATTATTAGATAACAAAGATAAGTAAACATCCGAAGTCTTTGTTCTTAGCCCTATGACATTTTATAGTGAATATTAAGACTCTTATCCAAGATGAAACGGCTTAAGTTTTTTTAATAAGGAGATCTACGATACTTATATTCAATAAATTAATCATAATTTCATAAACAATGAAGCTTTTACAAAATTTCTAAAAGAAAACTATACAAATTTACAATTAGCGGGGTTTATTAATGTCGACCGTCGACGTGTATTGTACATCTGAAATTGCGAGGAAATAACCTTCCTCAATGACAGTTTAGATAAAGCGTAATTTACTCAAAACAAAAACATATTCCAGTACAAAAATTGCATTCATGTACAGATATTGATAATAACATAATGTATTTAAATTTTCAGAGTCAAATTAAATTTTTATGTACAAGCGACGAGGTTTTTTTGCGAGTTCGTTTAAAACTTCATCGCTATTAACTGCTATGTCCGCATGGACGTACAACAGAGCCAAGCCTTTAAGTCTGGTTTCTTATGTCATGTTTCTGAGATAAGATTTCAAATTTTTTAAAGTTGAAAAAGACCGCTCAGCGTTACATGATGTTACTGGCAAAGCTGGAAAAATTTGCAGAAGTTTGTGTACAGAAGGTTACATCAAAGTACCCTTCTGTATGTTGTACGTTTGGAGAGCTTCGATTTCACTAATCATTTAATACTTTTTCTGGGTTGATGTGAATTTCTCTCTTCTCTATAAATTCACTTCCTTTAGCATCCGTTGCAATATTTTTATCTCTTCGAAGAGTTTCTGTAATGAGAATGCTGTTAGACCTGAGCTATATTCCTCAAATAAGATAATCATTGCGTCTTAAGAAGTATCTTCAAAGCTAAGAAGTGCTTGGAAAGAGGATAAAATATTCTCTTGAGATAAAAATATTTCGTTGAGATGGACAATAAAATGATCAATATAAGGGATAAACAGAGCTTTTCTGTAATAAGGCTCTGGTCCATCATTGGGCATGTTATCTTTCCATGTCTGACTCTGTGATAAGCGTGGAATAGAAATAGTGATTTGATGTAGCACACAAGTTTGGACGACCTTTTCATACAGTGATGAAAATTCTTCATCTGCCTTATTTCTTCTAACGCATCAAGAGTGTGTTGAGCATAACGAACGGGACCAGCAAGGTCAATGCATTCTGCTTCGAGATATTTGGTAAGAGGGCGGCTGTATCAAAACAGTTTTCTGACAACGTGATGAGATATAAACTCAAATTTATGACTTGCGCAAAGTAAAATGTGAGCATTTGTACGTGTGGCCTTGTTGTGTCCATGTTGATATCTCTTCAAGTGCCTTCAGTACTTCTTCGAATTTTTGTGCAAAAATGTCGACAGCATGATGCCGTTTTATCCATCGTGTGGGACTTGACCGTTTGCGTTTTTTGGAGGGAGTCTCCGCAAGTTTACTTAACAGCTTGTCTCTTAGGCGTGTTAAAAAGTTATAGACCTTATTAACAGTCCCTAAGCAATTTCTAACCATCTAAGAATCACAAGCGTTAGATATGGCCAAATTAAAGGAATGGCTGCTGCAGTGAACATAGTGAGCAGTTGGAACTTCCATTTTTATGCAAGATTGGACGCCATTAAAAATTCCACTCATGGCTGAGGATCGATCAAGTCCTTGTCAACGAATGTACTGCGTATCAATCCCAAAACTTCCTAACTTGCTCAAAATTACACCACTGAATCCCTTGCCCGTCATATCATATATCGGGACAATCTTCTCTAATATTTTTATTGTCTTGATCTATATATCTGGCACATAGAGAAAATTGTTCAACATTGGGGATGTCTGTTGTCTCGTCAGCAATCAGTGAAAAACACTTGGCATCATTTATCTCATAAGTTTGTGTAAAATTATATCATTAGAAGCTGATATTATTTCATTCTGTGTTTTCCAGCTGATGTAGGTACTACGTGGCATTTCTTTTAGCAACTAACATGTGCTTTTTTTTAAATATCACTGCTGTCAACTTTCAGTCTCAGAAGGGCTCGGAAGTTTCCCTCATTCTCTGTAATTATTTGTTCGCCTTCAACGTCAAGAGGACTTTCTTCATCCCTGTGTCCTCTCAATCGCAAACCATCTTGATGGTTGGGGATAAAAGTATCCTATTGTTTTCAACTTGTTTTTTTTTCCAGACTTATCAATTTGAATTGCCATGTCTTTGTTTTCTCTCCTATGAACAGCAAAGACATTTTCTGCGTCCAATTTACTGTTAGTGTGAAATTTAGTAATCTCATATTTGTTAAAATCTTCTTGCGCGTGTCTCCAATCTGAGTTCTTAGCTCGCACGAGGCTACCTATTGGTAAACCTTGTTTTCCAGTTCCACTAAACGCCAAACCGACACAATACTTGCAAAATGCACCATCTAATTTCTTTGAATACACGAGCCATTCTTTTACTTTTAACGGGTTATGTTGGAACCTTAAGTTTCGTTTTCCAAATTTTGAAGTTGGAAAAATGAATCCTTCATCAGGGATCCACACCTCTGTTAGAAGTTTCATTCTATCTTCATCAGTAATCTGAAAGCAATAATTTTCATTAGTACTTAATTTTCCTGACTATTCTAAGAAGCATGTAAAATGCGGTAAAGATAATTTTTTTAAATACTGGTGGTAGACAGATCATGAAGAGATAGAAAATAACAAATCAGTATTAGGACTATCTATATATTTCTAGCAGGCTACATGAAACAGGGTGGTGCAACAGTCCTAGATGGAATAATTTACAATACAATTAAGAACTGTACCTGTTTTCCAACATAATTACCTATATCATAAGAACGATGATTTGATGAACCTGGCATCGGCAGTGTCGGACAAGGTTGCTGCGGCGAGGCCGGTTGTTGCACAACGTCAGCATCATCTCCATCACTATCATTCGCACTGACACTGGGCGCGTTTAGGCGGAGATCAAACCAGATTGGAAGAATTGGTAGCGTTTGGTCAGAACCATGTAAAAATACCAACCATTCCGGTATGGTTTGTAATTATGCGGAGGAAAAATCGGTAATTTTGACCGGTTTGGTCTCCGCCTTCACGCGCCCACTATTACTGCAACTTGGTTGTGGTTGAGATTCATCGTCTTTCTTTTTCATTTTAATAAATTTTAAAATAGTACAACAGCACTTTTGAAAACACAGTAACACAACTCATAGAACTGATGACTTTGTTTATCATTCGAAAAGTCCAGCAGCGTACTAGTTTAAACATTTGAGGGAGTGAATATATATACACATTTTACAACAAAAACAAATCAAGACATATTTTCCATAATAAAAAATTAGCCCTCCAGCTTCTAGAATGTGGTAGTAGCAAGATCAATTCTACCTCGAATATCTCTCTATTTGCTGTTTCCGGAAATGTTGTTGTTCATAATATATCTAGTGCATATAAATTATAAGGAAAAATGTTCATAATAGTTCCTAAGAAAAAATTATCCATGCTCACAAAAATGGTGCGAGAACCGAATCAATCTAACTTTTTGGACTGCTGTTAGTAATCAATGGCGCATAAAAGCTCTGAGGAAAAATTGTCAAGAAAATTCGCAGAAAAAAATTATTGGAAAAGAAATCAATTTTATCTCGACCATCACCAATTTGGATCTTCTTTTGCTGAAAATTAAGTATATAGCTAACACAATTCTGCTTTGAAATCTTTAAAATCCCTAGATTTTTGATCTGCTGAGTTAAATTTAAAAAAAACATAACTTTGGATCTAATTATTACAACACATTTATGCATGAATCTTAACTCATTTTTAACACGAAATTACAATCTCTAATAGAAAATTATAAAAACTATGCCCTTTAGGAAAAAACTAAGGATAATAAATATATCCGTCATCTTTGTATATCTCAAAATGCAGCCTGTTAATTTTATCTCATTTTATTTTTAAATGAATGCCCATAATGTTGTTAGTTAGACTTTTAAATTTTCAATTTGGGATCTAATAAATAAAATAATTTGTGTTGTATTAACCCGAAACTGAGGCATTTGTCAGTAAAAGTATATCCAATAGTCCCCCTTATTGGAGAAATTATGAGGTTTATTATTGTAAGCTAAGTTCTGAAATTATCTTTACTGTAGTTTATTTTAAGCTATTCTACTGAATGGCATATAATATAATCTTGTTACGCCCCACAAGGTAATACAAGGGACATCTATTGGAAATAGTATTAAACAAACAATCTTCTATAAATTTCAACACGTATTTTATTTGAATAAAAAAAAATGTATTGAACACCGAATTACGGTTGAGGTAGTCCTCCTGGGTGTTTCACTCAGAACTTCCCTGCAAAGATCAATCAAAATTTTGTGGTGTGAGCAAAGTCAAAAATTTACTCAGTGAATGCTAAATCCTAACTACTCATAATCACACATACACTCGTGCAGTCACTTCGCGGATCTATTGTCAATTCACCCGTACATACCAGGGTAAACACCTACATGCCACATACCAATGTAGGGCACGGACGCACCAGTGCTTTTTGTTATTGCACGTACATACCTGTGCTCACAATCGACAACATATCCCGACCACTGCCCACGATCACGCTACCAATCAACTATTCTATATCACAAAATACATACATCCTCGACATAAATCTAACCTATGATACATGCACACACACTGTATCCACACTGCACCCACCTTATCAATATTCTAATCACTTGCAATTTGTCTTAAATTTAAATTGTAACTATTAAACTTTGCAAATACGTATTCGTTCACTGCCACTACTCGAATGACAAATTCCGTGCCACTTGCCAACCTTGGACCATTACTCTCAGATCCATTCTTTTAGCTTCCCATATTTTTCCCAGAAATGCAATTCTATGAACCCTAATATAGAGTATATTACCTTTTCTGGGAGTTCAATAAGGAACGGTTAAGATAGGCATGTACATGTACCACAGTCCTGCTAGTAACATGTTTTACCCGCAATAAACCCTCATGAAATTCGTAGGAATTCCATGATTAATGGATGTAGCAAGGTCAGCGTGCGCAGTAGCTACATTTTACTTTACTTGATCAATTTCTATTTTAAGGAATTCTTACCTTCCTCTTTTTGCATGTTGACAGCTCTGCCTTCCTGACTTCCTGAACGTCCTCGTTCAGTTCGTTTTTGCGTCGTCACCTCCGCTTCCATTCTCACTTTCCGTAGTGTAGTCTGCTGAAACCCATCTTTTCAAATGATCGACGGCTTCTACATTCTCATAGGCTGCTCTACTTGTTCTGTAGGTCCCCGTTAACTCCCTTACTACGTATCTGTCATTATCCAAAACTTTTTTTTATTTGAAAAGGACCTTTGTACTGAGGTTTCATTTTTTTTACTTTGTCCTTCTCCGGCAATATTCTTCTCTACCAGTACTAGGTCGCCAACTTCATATTTTGGAGCACATCTCCTTTATCTATCATATCGGTGTTTTTGACGTTGCTGATTAGTCTTTATCTTATTACTAACATCTTGTCGTAGCTTTACTATATCTTCAACTCTCCTTTGAGTTCCTATCTCCGCTGTAAGCATGGCGTCAGCTGGAGCTCTCGGTTTGTAGCCAAATAATAGTTCGCTCGCTGTTTTCCTTGTAACACTATGTATGGTGTTATTTACTGCAAATTGAATAGTGGTTATCTTTTTATCCCAATGAGTGTCATCTTGTGCTGATGCTGCAAGCGATGTCAATATTGTTGAATTAAATCCTTCCACTTGTCCATTTGCTCGCGGTGTTGCTACCGCATTTTTAATATGTTTTATCCCTTTTTGTTCACAGTAACGCTTAAATACATTTGAATTATAACAAGTTCCTTGATCTGTAATAAGTCTTATAGGTACTCCAAATGATTCTATTATCGTCTCTAAAAACATTATTACCGGTTTGGTTTTCGTGTCGTTGACTGCTCGCAATAGTGTATATTTAGTAAAACTCTCTACAGCTACAATTAAGTACTTCCTTCCTGTTGTGCTCTTGATAAAAGGTCCTAAATGATCTATATGCAGTGTGTGAAAAGGTATTGATACCTTTTCTATCGGGTTTAGTAGACCATATTTCTTCCATTTTGGGATTTTATGCTATAAACAGGGAATGCAATTTTTAATATAACGCGTCACATTTTTTTCATATCTGGAAACCAGTAATTTTCACATAATTTCAATAAAGTCTTTTTAACACCAAAATGTCCTAAATCGTCATGCGAAGCGCGTACAACTTGGTCTCTCATGTATTTTGGGATTAGCCATTTGTCTCCATCTTTAGAAGTCCGATATCTTCTGCCATCTTGCAGGCAATATTCTTTATGAACATTTTTATCATACTCAGTTACCGATTTCTTTTGAAGAATTTCGTGGATCATTTTAATTTTTTTATCACTAAGCTGTCCTGCCAGCACCCAGTCAGCAACTTAAATTCTTAATATGTCTTGGTCAATCAAAGGTGACTCATTTTTAACTGCATTTCTGCTCAATGCATCCACATGGGACATTTTGGATCCTGCTCTGTACTCCACAGTTAACGTGAACTCTTGTAAGAGTAGCTACCATCTTGCAATACGTGGTACTAAATCACGTTTACTCGCGGCGGCCTTAATAGCATTACAATCTGTAACAACTTTGAATTGTATATCCAATAGGTAGATGCGGAGCTTTTTTAATGTTTCAACTACTGCCAAGGTTTCCAGTTCATATGAATGGTACTTTTCTTCTGCTGGAGTAGTCTGTCTGCTGTAGTATGCTACAGATTGTAGTTTAGAATCTTCTTGTTTCTGCAGCAATATCCCAGCAACACCTCTCTGGCTAGCATCCGTATGTATTTCCGTTTCGCCATTTGGATTGAATATGGCTAAGATTGGTCAATTAATAAGACGGTGTTTCAATTCTTCAAATGCATGTTCCTGTTGAGACTCCGATTTCCATATTTGTCTTTACTTTGTGAGCTGGGTGAGAGGTTTAACTATACTTGTATATCCCTCTACAAATTGTCGGAAGAATCCAGTCAATCCTAAAAACTGCCTAACCTTGTGTAAATTCGTAGGTTTAGGAAAATCTCGTATGCTTCTTGTTTTTTCACTCCCAGGTTGTATGCCATCTTTGGTAATATCGAAACCTAATTAATCAATTTTCGACTTGAAGAAGTGGCATTTTTCGGGATTGAAGGTTAAATTATATTTCCGCAGAATACTTAAAATAGCTTCCAAATGTTCTATTCCTTCCTCAAAGCTTGTTGATGGTATTAAGATATCGTCTAAGTATGCTGTCGCGATAGTTCCTCTGAGCGGCCCAAGGATTTTATTTACCATTCGTTGAAATACGCCTGGTGCAGTAGAAATTCCAAATGGCATCCTAGCAAATTCATACTGTCCGTCACGCGTCACAAACGAAGTCTTACTCCTAGAATTTTCTGCGATAGGGATTTGGTAATATCCCGCTGTCATATCAAGGGTGGTAAATAGTTTGTAACCCTGCAGTTGAACAATTTGGTCATCAATCCTAGGTAGCGGGAAACGATTTTGCCTTATTTTTACATTCAGCTTCCGGTAATCAATGCACAATCGATACTGTCCATTCTTTTTCTTCACTAATAAAACCGGGTCTGAAAATGGTGATGTTGACTCTGTAATTATTCCACTATCTAACAAGCCTTCGACAATTGATTTGACTTTCTCTCGTCGATACAGCGCTGACATTCGGTAAGGTCTATATTTGATTGGTGTCTCATCTTTCAGTTCTATTACCATTTCGCCTGCCTTCGAACATCCTATGTCTTTAAAAGAAATAGCGAAACAATCCTCATATTTTTTTATAATTTTCTTAGCTACATCTTTTTGAATTTTTGTTAAGCCTTCATCCAAATTAAGACTCTCATAATTTATTTTGCTTTTTTGTTCAGTCATTTCCGCTTCTTCAATCTTTTCACATAACACTCCTCGAGCTAACTTTTTCTTGGGATTAATAATTATATCTTTGTCCGATGTATTAATTATTGGTAACACACATTCCCCATTTTCGTCACAATTTACTATACGTCTTAATATGCAGTGTTCTTTAAACTCTTTCATACGCACACTAGTTTCAATAAATAGGTCTCCTTGGTGTTCAGCATGGCATACGATGTTTTGTGTATGCTTCGGAGGTATTATTGTAGCAGTTTTTGCCCATATGAGAATCTTTACAGCAGGCAATTCCGAACAATTCCGTCAAATTATCTTTATGATTTTCATAAATTCTCAATACCTTATCATCCTTATGTACAACAATATGCGGCTGCTCGGTAAATGGCTGTCCAATTATAACCGGAATATTTTTTACTTCGTTGGGCACTACAGCAAAATTTGTAATTGCTACCAGCCTGATCGATTTTAACTTTCACATCCTTGAGCTCCCCTTTCGCTATAAGTTCACCGCCCCCAAAACCTCTAATAATGCTTTCTGTTCCTCCTATCTCTTTATTTAATTTTTTACATAAATCAAATCTAATGGTATTCACATTCGCACCCAAATCAATAAATGCTTCAGTTTTAAAATCATTAATTATCACATCCATAAAATATTTCTCACCTTTTTGTTTCTCCTTTTCTAACGTCAAAATTTGTTTTCCTGGGTTGTTAGTGTTCTTCCCACAATCTCCAAAATCGAAACGATTACACTTCATACAGCGTTTGCTCTTTTTGGGGCAGTTTGGCAAAATGTGTTCCCTACTACCACAACCGTACCACTTTCTCCTAAGATTCCTATCCTGAAAACCTCGGACTTTTATATTATTGTATTGCACATGATTACGATGCTTGTCACTATTATTGGGTATATCTCTTATAGCTGCTTATAGAATTTCCTTCGTCTTTGTCCTCAATAGTTTTTAAATATTTTAAGTAGATCCTCGGGTTTTTGGTAATCTATAACTTTAGCTGATCGTTGGATGTTTTTATCTGGTATTCCAGCGATAATGCAGGATGTCGCCTTTGCCTCCATAAATCTCACATGAATTCAGCAGTGACAGTTTATCATAATAATATGATATTATGGATTCATTTGATCGTTTCTTTCTCCCCCAGCATATTTTCCAGAGTCGAAGCGTAATCTATATTTGCCGGAAATGCTGTAATAAACATCTCTTTCCACTCATTCCAGGTATAGTTGATACTTGGCAAACTCTGATACCATGTTGCGGCATGGCCTCTTAATCGGTTCGTCGCAAAATGACTAGTAGTCCTTTCGTCCCATCCATGAATTACCATTAATTCTTCGATTTTGCTTAGCCATTTCTTCATATCCTGGTTGTTGTCATCTGGATAAAAAGGGGGAATTGATTCGCTTCCTACGTTAGATCTACTTTTCGTTGCTATAGCGTTTACATTATTTGTCAATATTCCCACCAATTGAGCCAATATATCAATTTCGTTCTAGTTATTTTGGGTTGGTACTTGCATCTGCATATTGTCACCTTCACTTGTGTTCGTGTCACTGGTATCCGTGGTTTCCTGGTTTCGTCGAATAATTTCCTTATTCTGGCGTTGCCTCTTACTCGAATTTTTCTTAGGCATTTTGATTATTATACTTTGCTTATTTAATTTATGAAGGTTATATATATTTTCTTTGTCTAACTGTTCTTAGTGGCTCTGAAAAATTATATTAGTCACACATAAACTCTCACAAAACCCTATAATTGTCAATAGAAATTATTCCTTGCATCTGAGCACCGATCCCACTTCTGAAGTTATTAAACAAACAATCTTCTATAAATTTCAACACGTATTTTATTTGAATAAAAAAAAATATATTGAACACCGAATTACGGTTGAGGTAGTCCTCCTGGGCGTTTCACTCAGAACTTCCCTGCAAAGATCAATCAAAATTTTGTGGTGTGAGCAAAGTCAAAAATTTACTCAGTGAATGCTAAATCCTAACTACTCAAAATCACACATACACTCGTGCAGTCACTTCGCGGATCTATTGTCAATTCACCCGTACATACCAGGGTAAACACCTACATGCCACATACCAATGTAGGGCACGGACGTACCAGTGCTTTTTGTTATTGCACGTACATACCTGTGCTCACAATCGACAACATATCCCGACCACTGCCCACGATCACGCTACCAATCAACTATTCTATATCACAAAATACATACATCCTCGACATAAATCTAACCTATGATACATGCACACACACTGTATCCACACTGCACCCACCTTATCAATATTCTAATCACTTGCAATTTGTCTTTAATTTAAATTGTAACTATTAAACTTTGCAAATACGTTTTCGTTCACTGCCACTACTCGAATGACAAATTCCGTGCCACTTGCCAACCTTGGACCATTACTCTCAGATCCATTCTTTTACCTTCCCCTATTTTTCCCAGAAATGCAATTCTATGAACCCTAATATAGAGTATATTACCTTTTCTGGGAGTTCAATAAGGAACGGTTAAGACAGGCATGTACATGTACCACAGTCCTGCTAGTAACATGTTTTACCCTCAATAAACCCTCACGAAATTCGTAGGAATTCCATGATTAATGGATGTAGCAAGGTCAGCGTGCGCAGTAGCTACATTTTACTTTACTTGGTCAATTTCTATTTTAAGGAATTCTTACCTTCCTCTTTTTGCATGTTGACAATAGATACAACTTTAGGTTAGTGACATCCTAGTAAACTAAGGTTTCGGAGAACGGAATATTCAGGCATGTTCTAGGATAATTTTTACAGTAAAAATACGGCGCTACTCACATCCAGGAGGAGGAGTCTAATTTCAGACAGTGAAAAGAACGAACAGTACAGTTCTAGCGATAACTATAGAGAGTTGGTTTGATAATCGTTTGTGAATTTGTGAGAGTGAACAGTAAAGTTAAGTAAGGAAAGAAGTTTTCAATGATATCTGAAATATTGTGTTTTTAAATAACGGACTAAGGCCACGCTCGTAACAACTGGTGTCAGAAGTAAAATAGTTTCGCGATATAAGTCGTGCCATTTGACTTTGAAATTCAAAGAGTAATTAATTTATTGATATCGTGTGTGAAAATTCCTAAAGGTAATTTCATTTTAAACTGTGAGTGAAATTTTAAAGACGCAAGAATGGGACGCAAACTAGAGGAGCTTCGCATGCAGGAATTGAAAGTGGAGTTGGGGGAAGCGGTCATTGCAAACGACAGGTCTACAGAATGTTCTAGTCGGGCGACTTAGACAAGGTTTCATAGAGGAAGAAAAGTATCCTGAGACATTCGTTGTCAAGCAAGAACTAGAAGCTGAAGACGAGCCTGCGATGAACACAGAACAGCTTTTGGGTACTTTAACGACCAAAACGGAGCTTTCAACCCTGCAGGGGAAGAATGCTCTTCAGGAACAAAAGAATGATTTTGAGGAACAAAAGAATTCTCTGGAAACCCGTTTGGATGAACAAAACAATTCTCTGGAAACCCATTTAGATGAACAGAAGAATTCTCGAGAAGCCCGTTTGGACGATCAAAAGAATGCTCTTGAGGAACAAAAGAATGCTTTAGTGGAACAAACGAATTCTTTGGAAACCCGTTTGGATGAACAAAAGAATTCTCAGGAATCCCGTTTAGAAGAACAGAAGAAATCACTGGACACCCGTTTGGACGAACAAAAGAGTTTTTTGTAGAATTGACCAGAAACTCGCTCAGAGCAACAGAAGAATTTCCTAAAAAACTCATTAGACGAACAAAATTTAAAAATTGAAGCAATCGAACAGGAAGTGTCGGAAGTTCAATAAAAAGTTTCTGAATAGATTGACAACTACAAATCAGATTTGGAGAAAATGAAGTATTCACAACCTCGCCGCGAAGGAATTCAAATTTCCAGTACAGGCAGAATGAAACCTCCAATATGGACAAAATTCGTGGCATATTTATTTTCAAGAGACAAGTCGACGCTGCTTCTGAAGTAACCGGATGAAATGATGCAGATAAAGCTGCAGCTCTGGTATTAGCATTTCGAGGTCCTGCATCAGAGTTATTGCAAACTATAGCGGTAGAAGGGCAGCGCGATTATACTTCATTAGTACAGACGATAGAGTTACGTTATGTAGACGAATCACTACAACAACTGCATGCTGTTGTGGAAAGTTTAGCTTATCTTACATGATCTACCGTAAAGGCTGATTTCCTTAATGAAGTGGAAACAGAAGAATTTGTGAACGCAATTGCAGAACAAAATTTCCAACAAGCGCTAAGGCTAGCAGGAAAGAAGTCGACAGCAGAAGCGCTAGCCGATGCATTAGCATATGAATCTGCCAGACAAGCTTCTCAGAGTGCAGTACGAGTGAGAGGAATTTCGGTGGAGGAATGTACTTTCAATAGAATGCAGTCATCACCGAGCACTCCATCACGTAGTATTCTTCGATTCTGGAAATGTAATAAACCAGGACACCTCCAAAAGGACTGCAGAAAACGCCGCCGAGCGTCAGAAGAAGAGAGGAGAGAAGAAGGGCAAAGTTGTCCAGCTGGGCAGAAGATTGGCAGCAGAATGCCGTCTTACAGGTCACTCCTTTGCGTGGACTCCTTCGATGCTGGAAATGTAGTAGACTGGGACACCGTCAAAACGACTGTAGGAAACGTGGACGAACGCAATCAATAGACGAAAAAGGTAGAATATGGCGAGCTACAGCACAAGTTATGCGCGGAGATATTACACTGCATCCTCATGACTTTGAAATCCCACACCGCAAAGTACGTATCCACGGAAATGTAGAAGCTTTTTCACAACGTTCATTCAATCCTGGAAACATTGCGGACAGATGGAAGAAAAAATTACGATTACGAAAGTCAACAGAGAACAGGAGAAAAGTCCAAAGACGATTATGACTACGATGAGAACAGTAACAGTAAAAAGCCGAAAAGTAAAGGGTGTAACGGTGTAACGATGGTAAGAGTATAATGAAGATCGGAAAAGGTAAAGAAAAAGGTTGTGACCATGATGATGAAAACAAGCACAAAAGCGGCAATGGCATGGATGACAATGATAATTAAAAGGGAAGGAAAATTGAGGGCAAAGGATTGAAAGACAATGATAATGAAGATGATAAGAGGCGAAAAAAAGCAAAAGCATGGAAGAGTCATTAATCGAATATCTAAGGAACGCAGTCAACTATAATCAGTGCAATTGCGGTAGAAATATTCCTATATTTCTATTGGCTTATATATCAGCTGTTTACAATACGACCGGACAAACCCCAGCAAAGATCATATTCGCAAGGGAGATGCTTTTACCTAGTGTAGCGTACATATGGTAAATATCTATTTGAGCATATAGATCAAGGTTAAATCTGGTTTACATTTCAATTCTAGGAAACAGATGTTGGGAAAAAACCCCTCAACAGAGGTAGGATATTAGAATATTAAGACAGGCGACGCCTGGTGCTGTCTTCCACTTTCTATGAGCAATAAAGGCGGTGTCTCAAAGGGATTAAAAAGGTGTTTTATGTTCGAGGAATGTTTTCGGAAGTATGAGTCTTTCAGGTTTATTGCCGGCATAATTAGGGAGTAGCTAAGGTATGAGTGCATGAAGGATAAATGAGCAGAAGTTCGGGTTCTTACCTACATACCATTGAGACGCGGGCTTAGATCGCTATCGGGCATGGAAAGTGGTTGATGAATAAACGGAGTAGTTTTTGAAAATATTTTCAAGGTGATAATTGCGAGTTAATCTTTAACCTTCTCTATACGTAAAACTAGCGACCTCAAGTTTGGTGCACTCAGAGGTGAACAGAAGTTACCAGAAAACTACGTATCAGAGCTCAGACAACTATTAGCCGAAGTGCACGAGGCCAAGAGGGCTAAATCGGCAGCAAATATTCGTCGGATGAAGACCCGCTATGACTTGCGTGCTAATTCAACCGGATTCAATGAAGGTGACTCCGTTTGTCTGTACTACCCGAAAGGACGTAAGGGACGTTCACCAAAATTACAAGAACACTATAAAGGACCGTATTCAGTAGTAACTAGAACTAATGACGTAGTATACATGATTTAGTTTTGCACAAGAGGAAAACGGAAAATCGTTCACCAGGATCGTTTGTGTAAATACTACGAGCATGAAGAACGTGGAGCACATGCTATTCTGAACGAACAATTTTAAAAAGGGGGCGGTGTTACGCGCCACAAAGTGATACAAGCGACATCTATTGGAAACGGAAATAACTTTTAGGTTGGTGACATCCTAGTAAACTATGGGTACGGAGAACGGAATTCTCGGGAAGGGTCTAGGATAATTTGTAGAGTATAAATTCGGCGCTACTCACATCCAGGAGGCGGAGTATTATTTCAGATAATGAAGTGGACAAAGTAAGTTATTAGGGTTGTGATAATTAGACGTACAGTACTAACGATAACTATAGAGAGTTGGCCTGCTAATCATTTGTGAATTTGTTAGAGTAAACAGCAAAGTTAAAAGGTTAAAAAAGAAAGAACTTTTTCATGATATCTGAAATTTTGTGTTTTTAAATAACGGACTAAGACCACGCTCGTGACAATATGCAGTAGCTATGTATTACCTTTGTCGCCCTCTCATGCCTTTGCGAATCTTCACGTCCGCAACCGTGTTGCCAAATCATGACAGTTGATACCGACTGTGTGGGCAGGAGGAATTATAATTTCTTATTTTATTTTATCGAATAATATACAAATTACATTTTATTCCTGATCTGTACAATACGTTAAAAAGCTGATGTTGTGGTTGTGACCGGTCCCGTTCGTCTCCCTCAACGGTTTCTTGGATGTGAGGTGTGCTTAAATGAAGGTTTTTTTATTATGATTTCGCCATTTTCAACTGTCGCGCCTAAATGGCTATTAGTATATTAATAATTCAAGTTATGATTTTTCATGCCAATGGATTCTAGGTGGTGTGGGGTGTTAGTTTTAGGGGGACGAAATTTTCATCAGACATCCTCTCCGGGCACGCCATTTCTTGAGTAAGGTTACATAGCGGCATTAGTCGGAACTATCAGCATGCGTTAGTTTTGCTGTTTTCTTTTATTAGCGAGGAAGGTCTAGATATAAGCATGACGTCATCTTGGTTTTGCTGCACCTAAATAAGTTTTCTTAGCGGGAATTGTCTTGACCCAATATTCAATTGGTGAAATAGTGCAATCACGACTCGAGCTAGCAGCAGGTGTACAGGTAATTAAATGTATTGCAATAATTAAGTATTTTACTTCGCACAGTGAAATGCCTGGCGATTGCGAATTGTTTACTTGCAAACTGTCACGTCCACTGCTGTATGTAACTGGGCATTGAGTCATGATTAAGTAATTCACTTCGCATAGTGAAATACTCAGTTTGGCTCACTGGTTGTTTACATCCGGTATTGGGGGCTCCCGCTGTCGGCAGTGATTAGCGTAATACTTTCCAATTATGATTGCAAGGTATTGCGCTGGTCACTGGGTCAAAGTCGCTTCCGCCTGGTTGAATGGGGGTGAGCACGGTCGTTTCAATAGATCGGGTTGCGAAGTTAGAAGTTAGTTTGATAAAAGATAACGGTTAGGTCTTCAATGAGTCAGTTCAGTTGTAATGAGAGTGGTTAACAAGTATCGGCGACGGAGTGATAACTCCACTTAGTAAATTTATAGTAGAATTAACTTAGTGAAATAAAGTATTATCTTAGAATTACACGAGTTTTTTTATTGGATTGTAACTGATTTCTTTACTGAATTGTTTTGACACACGACAGATACATTGATTGAATTTCACAACACCTGGGCTTGATATTTTCTTAGCAAATTATTATTGAGTCTAGGGTATGTTTATTGAAAAGTCATGTTTTATATTCATTTGTCTTTTTTCCAAGAAAATATCTTATTACAAAAGTATTTCTTATAGCACATTGTCCAATATGAACTTGGAAAAATGGCGGATTTGTGTTGATATCTGCTAGTTTTCCACAGTTGTGTTCATCTTCGACGTTAATAATGATTTCACCCACTCCAACTATCTTCTGCTTCCAATGAACTTTTTCAGCTCCCTTTACATATATGGTTTTGTTTCGAAGCAGTGGTTCAACTATAGTATACAGCTTGTGATACGGTATGTAGCCATCATCCCAGCGGAATCCATGAAAATTGTGTTGAAAACATTTTACTTGTCTCTTTTTTGCTGAATTCAAATCTGTGTATCTGAACGTTGGTTGAAATATAAAGTGCTGCATCTGGTTTTCATTGGTTGAAATTGCCAGTTCTTTAGTGATAAATTCATTGAGGTTTGTTTTGAATGCTTGGACGTCTACGATGACAGCCGTGTTTTTAATTTAACTTTCTAAATTCACTTGTCAGCGGATTGTATTCCACTATTCGATCGTGTAGAAGCAGGCAATATGCTGTTGTATTAGCCGGCATATTTTCAGATGTCTTGAATTCTAGCCTTATGTCAACAGGGCCAGCTTTTATTGTCTCATTTTGATGCGAGCAATGAATGACAGCGATTGGAGGATCGGTTTTGAACTTCTCCCATGTGAGGAACGGCTGATCCGGATGATCATAGTATGATTGTGTAAACTTTGTATACATGTCATACAGCAATGCGTATCTATTCAGATCAAATTTCTAATTCAAATCATCATAGGGATATGATTCTGACTTCAAATGAACTGGAACTTCGCTAAGTTGGCAGTGATCAAACTTGGTAGCATCTTTGGTTTTATCGGTCCTTCGATTCATTTCTAATGCTAAGATGATAAATCGAGGTTTCTCCAGTTGAGTGCAAGTCTTAACTGACCAGGTTTGTGGCGTGGATTCCGGTAGCTGAAGAATGGTATTTGTATCGGGCGGCCTCTCCCGATAATTTTAAATAGTTGCAGCTTTTCATCATCGGATAGAGCAACATGTGGAATGCTCCACTGGAGTTTGGTAATTTCAATTTTCACCTCATCTGTGGGCGATAATGGCATTAGCATCTGTCGTGCTCCGGATCAATATGTGTTCATGTTTGGAATTTATAAGAATTTTCTTGTAATATTCAGCGACTTACAATAAATATTTCAGAGGTACACAATAGTTGAATAGGCCATTGGCTGGTATAACGGATGAATCTGGTGACCAACTGCCGTTCAGTAGTATCCTGCTTACATTTGCATTTAGCGATACGTAGTTTTTTAATGTTGTTGCAATCGCAAGATTTCTTGTACGATCGATTTCCACTGCATTCCCTTTATAGCGTATTTCCTCAAAAAGAAATGGTAGAGCGTTGTTAGCTAATTTTACGGTTGCTGAAACGGTTTCATCCAGCTTTGTTAGCGACCCCTCAATGTAAAGAAAACTCCTGCTGGGTAGAAGATTCAAGTCCTGATGTTGTTTAGAGATACGGATTTCATCTCTGTTTTTATGATGTTAGAAATGATGAATAGGAGTGTTGTTCAAATTTAGTAACACTGTTATCAAAGCGACCGTCTGGTTCAATATCTAGTATTGTTGAACACAGCTGAAAATAAATAAATAAAAAATATTAAAATACAATATATACAATAATTGCTACTTCCCTATTTCCTGAAGTCCTCTTCCAGTCAGCAAATGCCTCCTATACATCTATGCAGCATCTGAAATAAGAAAAAACATATAAAGTAGTTCAATATAATTAACGCCAGCAAAGATAAAAAAATTACAAACAAATATATAGGTACATGCAAACTGCCAAGAAACAAATTTCTTGGCAGTACAACAACAACACTACATGCAAACATAAACATTGGGATTTCTTAGCGAAGTTCATGTTTTCTGCACAATAAACATTTGCAAACCATGCATTTATGCTTAAATGTGCAAAATACATAAATTTGCAGAATCCATATACATTATTATTAGTGAAATTCAACAATTGTTGCCATTGTTGACATTTCACTAACAATTTTTTCAACATAAAATTTTCGCATAATTTGCATGATTCTTGCAAATTATGCACAGGCAAATCACTAAAAAACATTTATAGAATATATAAATCAACTTACCTTAATAATTAATCCATTTGTTGAGGAGAAATCCATTCAAATAACACGACACTTCACTATTGAAAATCCGCGAACCGAACTGTCACTACGACTACGTAAATTATCAATTTTACGAAGTTGGCCGCGCTCTACCTGTTGGCAATAGTTAGAAAACGCGAAATTGCCCAGGTAATAAAATATTTATAAAAAAAAGTAATTTTAATTCCCATAATGAGTGGGAAAGAGGACGATGTGGAAACGAGACAGAAGAAAATTCGTGAGAGAATTTATGTTCCACACCGGAAATCATGATAGGGAGCGGCCATATTGATAAATTTTAGAAAAATTGAAATATTTCAATAAATCAATTAGGAAAAATTATGGATAATTAAAAATAAATTAATTCACATAATTTAGAAAATTTTGACATTACAGCATGGATTTATAATGTGCAAAAAATATATGAAATTTGCATTTTTTTCATGTGGAACTTGTCCGAAAATGGCGGCTCGGACATTATAAAAAGGAGGTGCTCCCTAAGTTAACTCTCATTAGTTTGACAGCGATCGTAAATGCAACCTCGCATAGATCTAGTGTTCTTCAAAGTGGAAAATTATTCATTAGTGAAAATAACTTCAAAATCTTTCTAGCATAAATCAACGTGCCAAGCAAGGTACAGTATTTACATGCTAAGTAAAGATTGTAGCAGCAATTTAATTTCTGTGGTGTTGCAGGTTTTGGTGAAATTCTAGGCTAAGAATTTTTTATACATTTTTTGTTAAAAATATATTTGGTGGCAGACATTTTAGTTTTAGGTTTTTTCACATAGCGTTTAACTCATGCAAGCTAAGCATATTAGACGTTTCATGTGAAAAAACAAAGTAGAACTAATTAATATTAAGAGTGAAGTGAATTATATTAAGAAGAACTAATAATAATAGACAGTGAATTTTCAAATATAAGTGAAATTGGTGAAAATCTGAGGTATAAAATTGAGCATGTGTGATGTTACGACACCTCAAGAATACATGCCTACAGATAATTAATTAAATTAATTAAGTACATTTGAAGTGAAAAAATTAAAATAGAATTCAGATTAACGTAAAATAAGGAATTTTTGCTCAATAAAGTAACAGTAAACACAAGCTCACATATCTTGTCATTTTAACATACCGCTACACTAACCTACCCAAAATGCAGTAATATAGCTGTAGTGTTCAATTACCGCTACATTACAAAACATTTTGGTGGTTCCATCCAGGAATGTGTGCCTGTTTACTGTTGCAATTGACAATAATTCAGTTACGATTAAATTAGTCAAGCAATTCTTACTGTTATTGTGCTGAGACGTGGCAGTTTTTAAGAAGTTTTCAAAATTAATTGATAACTGTGCTGAGACGTGGCAGTTTAAGAAGCTTTCAAAATTAATTAGACGTGGCAGTTCTAATAAACATATTGAAAATGCTACTACAATTACTGAACTTACATGTCAGTAACTCGTGATAACTATTTAATTAAATAAATTAAACAGAATTTACATCAACAAATTGCTTAAATTCTAAACGTCAATTGGTCAAACGTGACATTAAGTTTCTTCTACTGATTTTATAATTTATTCCACATTTGGCTTTAAAATTAAGTTACTTTCAATACTTTATCAGTCAACCCATACGGTCAATTAACGATAAGTAGGACGTAAATTACCATGGAGTTAGTAGAAAAATTAATCCTCACGGAAAGCGTGTTGCGTGCGCGAATTGAAAGGTCAATCGAAAATGGAAAGAAAACGAACCTTGTTAAACGAACGCAAGGTTTTTACGAGTCCAAAATGACAGAGTTGAAGAAACTCTGGGAAGTATATAGTGATACAGATATGGCAATCAATCAAGCTTTATTAGAAAAGTCTGATGAAAACCCACATGACTATCTAGCGCAAGATAATTATGGTAAGATAGAGTTAAAATACTCCGAATATCTGGGAGAAGTAGTAGAAGGATTGCGGAAATTCGTTCCAGCTACTGAAACATCAAGCTCGGGACAATTACCTATTCACTCAACAACTGTTGTTCAACAGGAGTCATTCCTTCCGCGAATTCAGTTGCCCAAGTATAACGGCAACTACGATTTATGGCGATCGTTTCATGATCTATTTATTTCTCTTGTTCATGACAATACAAAGCTAACACCAGTTCAAAAGCTGCATCATCTGAAATCTTGTTTAGTGGGTGATGCTGAGAAATTGTTGCGACACACCCCAGTAACAAATGAAGATTACATGCCAGCATGGAACAAGTTAAAGGCTAGATATGAGAACAAGAGAATTTTAGTTAATCATCAATTAAAGGTTTTGGTAAACCAAGCCAAACTAAATGCAGAGTCTGCTAAAGGACTCAAGTCAATAATTGATACAACAGACGAATGTATCCAACAATTACAAAGTTTAGAAGTTGATACGACATCATGGGATGTACTTCTAATACATCTGTTAGTACAGAAATTACCTTTCATTACCCTCAAATTGTGGGAAGAAGAGCAGGGAGGCACACAAGAACTCCCAACATTTAAGTCATTTAAGCAGTTCTTAAATACACGTTTAAGAATTTTAGAATCGTTAGCAGATAGTCTAGTTAAGTCCACACCACATCACAAACCAAACACCACACCAGACGTGACAAAGTCATATCACGTTACAAATGAATTTAAATGCGCAGCATGCAATGCCAGGCATTACCTCCAAAAGTGTCCGAAGTATCAAGCGATGGACATACCATCCAAATATCAGATATTGAAGGCATCAGGTCGGTGCTCAAATTGCTTAGGAATTCACCACTTAAATAATTGCACTAGCAAATTTAGATGTCTGAAATGCAATAGGAGACATCATAGCACCCTTCATGAAGAACACAATAAGGAAAAACCCAAGTCCTCAGCTGTTCATAATGAGCATAAGTCAGCACATGACAAGGTTAGATTGAGCTCAAGTCAAGCTAATCAATCTAGCTCCTCACAGGAAAGCTTTCCCGGTTACAAGCAGTCAACAATATTGATGGCTTAAACACTAGTCATAACTTCGTAACCCGAGAAAGTCACAATGCTCTATTAGCAACTGCATTAGTAGTAGCACAAACAAAAAGCGGAAAACCTTATATTCTACGATGTCTGATAGATAGTGGCTCGCAATCATCTTTCATCACGGAGGAAGCTTGCAGGAAATTAGGAGCAGTACAAAGCCCAATTGCAGTCTCAATCACAGGCTTAAACACTAGCCATACAGCCATCTCAAGGCACCAAACAATACTCTCTCTTCGGCCTCGAACAACGAGATCTACAGCAGTATTAGAAGAAAACTTTCTAATACTTAAGAACATTACAGATCCTCTGCCTTCTAGAATAGTGTCTAAAAAGGAATGCGCGAAGCTAAAGAAACTGCAACTCGCAGATCCCACATTCTGGAAACCGGGAAGGATAGATGCATTATTAGGAGCAAGAGTTTATGCTCAAATATTGCGAACCGGTATTCGGCAAGGAACAAATACGACTCCTACAGCAGTCAACACAATATTTGGTTGGATTTTGCTAGGGTCTAGCATAGATGATGCAGCGCACAAAACGTCATCATTTACAATCACAACTGATGATGTGGCTCTTCAACTCAAGAAGTTCTGGGAAACAGAAGAATTTCCCACAAACCCCATTCTTAAAAAAGAAGACAAAGAATGTCTACAGAGTTATTAACTCAATCACCAGCGTCTGCATAATGGAACTTATCAAGTTAAGTTACCTTTTGTAAACGACGAGAACCCTACTCTGGGGCAATCGAGAATACAAGCAATCAAACGCTTTCTAGGAATTCAACGACAATTAGCCAGAAATCCAGACTTGAAAGTTGAATATGAGAGATGTTTGCACGAATATCTCTTGTTGGGTCATATGGAGGAAATACCTCCGCCCAATATCAATCAGCCCCATTATTATATACCTCATCATGCCGTTGTGAAGGAAAGCACGACAACAAAGGTGAGAGTAGTATTCGATGCCTCAGCTAAGACGTCGAATGGCAAATCCCTTAATGAGTATCTACTAAAGGGCCCAGTTCTGCAACCTAAGCTGTTCGCCACGTTGCTCAACTGGCGCAAATATAAAATCGCTATGAACGCAGACATTGAAAAGATGTATCGCATGATCACCATGCATCCCGATCACCGAACATTTCAGCGAATCATTTGGAGACATCCTAAAACGAAGGAGATTCAAGATTTTCAGCTGAACACGGTGACATTTGGAACGGCGTCAGCGCCATACTTAGCTATTCAGACGCTACAACAGTTAGCAAATGATGAACAGCAAAGATGGCCTTTAGCTTCTACGGTTACAACCACGGATTTTTATGTGGATGATCTCCTGACTGGAGCTGACAATCTTAATGACGCCAAACACTTATTAAATCAGCTAATAGGTATGATGAAATCTGGAGGATTCAATCTCAGGAAATGGACAAGCAACAGTTCAGAGTTGTTAAGCCATCTTCCTGCAGAGCAACGTGAATTCACAGAAACACTAACAATCACAGACCAGGAATCTGTAAAAACACTAGGAATTCGCTGGCATCCTAAACTGGATAGTTTTTCCATTATAACCAAACCATGGATAGTTCATGCCAAGGTAACGAAACGAACCATTCTGTCTGACATCGCATCACTGTACGATCCTTTAGGCTGGCTGGCACCAGTGGTAGTCACAGCCAAGGTGCTCATGCAAGCACTATGGATCACAGGATGTGCATGGGACAACAAGGTATCGGAGATAATAGAACAACAATGGAATAAGTTTAAACGTAACTTAAAATGCATAGAAAACATACAAATCCCTAGATGGATCAACTATTCATCTGAGGCAAGCATCCAATTACATGGATTTTGTGATGCGTCTACATAGGCCTTTGCAGCTGCCGTTTATTTACGGGTAGATGATCAGAACGGCTTAATTCATACCAACTTGCTTACTGCAAAGACTAGGGTAGCTCCAATTAAGCCAACAACAATTCCTAGATTAGAGCTTAATGGAGCTCTACTACTTGCACGACTGCTTCAGGCTACACTTGAAGATATGCGCCTATATCATGTGCCAATCTTCGCCTGGACAGACTCAACAATTGTCTTGCAATGGATCAAGGAACATCCAGCCCGATGGAAAATCTACGTAGCAAACCGCGTCGTCGAAATACAAGACGTTGTACGCTTCGAACAGTGGCGTCACATATCCACAAAACACAATCCGGCAGATTTAGCCTCCAGCGGTGTTCCTGCAATAGATTTAACCAGTAATCATTTATGGTGGCATGGACCATCATGGTTAGCTGAAGAACAGGACAACTGGCCGAAATTTAAGGACAGTTCGGAACAAACAAATTTAGAAGCTAAAGAACTTCCTACAGTAAGTTTTTTAGCGAAATTAGAAAACAACCTTCTTTTACGATATTCGTCGTATACTCGCCTTGTGCGAATTGTAGCAAACATTCAACGTTTCATACACAAGTGTCGGCATCCGCAAACGAAATTCGTTCAAGCTTTCACTGTGCAGGAATGGAATAATGCTGAAGTAACAATATTAAAACTCGTACAACAAACTGCGTTCGCAGAAGAGTATAAGAATATGTTGGGCAAGAAACCATTGTCACAACATAGCAAATTAATCAAGCTCAATCCATTTCTGGACAACAACGGTCTAATACGATTAGGTGGTAGACTTCTGAATGCAACATTGCCATATAATAGGAAGCACCCAATCATCTTACCACGTGATCATCACGTTACACTAATACTAATTGATAAACTACATGTAGATACTCTGCATGGCGGTCCATCACTAGTTCTCAGCACTAGTCGAGATAGATTTTGGATCTTGGATGCACGACGTCGAATTACCAGTCGAATACATAAGTGCATTATCTGTTTTAAGCATCGCACTACAACAAGAACCCAATTAATGGGAAATCTACCAACGTCTCGAGTGAACATAACGAGACCGTTCCTTAACGTAGGAATTGATTATGCAGGACCTGTAATAATAAAAGCATCAAACCTACGAAATGCAAAATTGCTGAAAGCATACTTTTGCATCTTCATTTGTATGGCCACAAAGGCGGTACATCTGGAGTTGGTATCAGATCTCACATCTGAAGCATTTCTCGCTGCATTAAAACGATTTGTAGCACGAAGAGGATTGTGTAGTGACATATACTCAGATTGTGGCACCAACTTCATTGGAAAAGCGATTTTAGACAAGGATTTGCAAGCAGCAATTAAAGGTGCAACTCCAGTAGCAGCGCAATATCTTGCCTCCAAGCAAATCAATTGGCATTTTAATCCTCCAGCCTCTCCACACTTTGGAGGGATATGGGAAGCTGGAGTAAAGGCAATAAAGTACCATTTACGCCGAACATTACAACACTCCAGATGCACATTCGAAGAATACTCTACAGTCCTGGCTCAGGTTGAGGCATGTCTAAATTCTAGACCGCTATGCTACGTGAGAAATGATCCAGAGGATTTACTTATCCTCACACCCGGACATTTTTTAATAGGCCAAGCACTTAATGCCATTCCAGAGCCAGACTATACACATGAAGCAATACTACCTTCCAAGCGGTGGAAGTAGGTACATACAACTATTATATAAACAATTTCGGGATAAATGGTCAAGGGATTACTTGAACCAATTGCAAAATCGGCCCAAATGGTATACAAGACAACCAAATATTCAAGTAGTGGACGTGGTACTTGTAAAACACGATCAGATGCCACCCACAAGTTGGTTAATGGGCATAATCGAACAAGTGCATCCAGGGACAGATGATCTGGTTCGGGTAGTCAAGGTCAAAACGCGAAACGGTAGTTTTTTACGACCAATTGCAAAAATTAGTCCGCTACCATTAGCTATAGATTAACTACCTGATCTTAGCGTCGTCATGTGTCTGTCCTTTTGTGTACTACTGTTGGCTGAGGGTTGTGTTCTATTCACGTTACGCCATACTAACTGGTTGCCATTTCAGATGTCATTCACCTGCGAACAGGATGATACATTATATATTCTGGAGGACATTTATTTTAGCCCACCAGGAAGCCCGGAGCGGAGGATGTTGCGTGACCCGGGATGTGATGTTTTTGGCAGACCCAGGCCGGAGTTGGCCCACGAATTGGCTTCAGGAGTTCAGGAAGAAGTTGTAGGAGCTAGAGAAGAAGTTGCCAGAATCAGAGTAGAGCCATCCACGAGCGCAGCAGCTAAGGATTTAACTACGGCTACAAACTTACCGTTTGTAGGCCCAACTCCTTTTACGGATCCACACCCGGATCAGACAGTGGTGGTTAATGGCAGTCGGATATCACAGTTATCCAGACTTCTGCTGACCACGAACATAAATAAGTTCGAAATGAGGATGAACAATAGTTTTCAAAAATTTCGAACGCGAGAAGGCGTAGATATATATTTACCACGATACGTATTGCAGCGTATCAACGTGAGAGCCATACAGCAGCGAAGGAATCGGGAAAAATTCATCAATTTACCTGACAAGTATCAGGTTAAACTAAAGGTTAACAAGGACGGAACGTTGATATTCCATCATTACCACAAGAGAGGTATACGCAAAATAAAGGAAGCTTTGGTTGAACAAACTGTTCAACGGTGGGGAGTATGTTGAACACAGCTGAAAATAAATAAAAAATATTAAAATACAATATATACAATAATTGCTACTTCCCTATTTCCTGAAGTCCTCTTCCAGTCAGCAAATGCCTCCTATACATCTATGCAGCATCTGAAATAAGAAAAAACATATAAAGTAGTTCAATATAATTAACGCCAGCAAAGATAAAAAAATTACAAACAAATATATAGGTACATGCAAACTGCCAAGAAACAAATTTCTTGGCAGTACAACAACAACACTACATGCAAACATAAACATTGGGATTTCTTAGCGAAGTTCATGTTTTCTGCACAATAAACATTTGCAAACCATGCATTTATGCTTAAATGTGCAAAATACATAAATTTGCAGAATCCATATACATTATTATTAGTGAAATTCAACAATTGTTGCCATTGTTGACATTTCACTAACAATTTTTTCAACATAAAATTTTCGCATAATTTGCATGATTCTTGCAAATTATGCACAGGCAAATCACTAAATAACATTTATAGAATATATAAATCAACTTACCTTAATAATTAATCCATTTGTTGAGGAGAAATCCATTCAAATAACACGACACTTCACTATTGAAAATCCGCGAACCGAACTGTCACTACGACTACGTAAATAATCAATTTTACGAAGTTGGCCGCGCTCTACCTGTTGGCAATAGTTAGAAAACGCGAAATTGCCCAGGTAATAAAATATTTATAAAAAAAAGTAATTTTAATTCCCATAATGAGTGGGAAAGAGAACGATGTGGAAACGAGACAGAAGAAAATTCGTGAGAGAATTTATGTTCCACACCGGAAATCATCATAGTATGATAGGGAGCGGCCATATTGATAAATTTTAGAAAAATTGAAATATTTCAATAAATCAATTAGGAAAAATTATGGATAATTAAAAATAAATTAATTCACATAATTTAGAAAATTTTGACATTACAGCATGGATTTATAATGTGCAAAAAATATATGAAATTTGCATTTTTTCATGTGGAACTTGTCCGAAAATGGCGGCTCGGACATTATAAAAAGGAGGTGCTCCCTAACTAAACTCTCATTAGTTTGACAGCGATCGTAAATGCAACCTCGCATAGATCTAGTGTTCTTCAAAGTGGAAAATTATTCATTAGTGAAAATAACTTCAAAATCTTTCTAGCATAAATCAACGTGCCAAGCAAGGTACAGTATTTACATGCTAAGTAAAGATTGTAGCAGCAATTTAATTTCTATGGTGTTGCAGGTTTTGGTGAAATTCTAGGCTAAGTATTTTTTATACATTTTTTGTTAAAAATATATTTGGTGGCAGACATTTTAGTTTTAGGTTTTTTCACATAGCGTTTAACTCATGCAAGAAAATTGAGCATGTGTCATGTTACGACACCTCAAGAATACATGCCTACAGATAATTAATTAAATTAGTTAAGTACATTTGAAGTGAAAAAATTAAAATAGAATTCAGATTAACGTAAAATAAGGAATTTTTGCTCAATAAAGTAACAGTAAACACAAGCTCACATATCTTGTCATTTTAACATACCGCTACACTAACCTACCCAAAATGCAGTAATATAGCTGTATTCATTGTTTCAGCGTTAAGACTATCGATTGTAAATATGCTGTATTTTCAGGTGTTAATGTAGGTCTTGACCAGTTCAAGGTTGTCCGCTGACTTATGGTCTCCTTTGCTCCGAACTCGTATTTATCATTATTGTATATCAACATGCTGTGGCTTCAAATGTAACCTGATGGTTATAGTCTCTCCTCTGGAGTTGATTGAGTCACCGTCTTGGTCAAGGAGCTGCAATGTTAGAGAACTTATACGTTTGGTGTTCACATGCAAATAGATTACTTTTTTGGGCACCTCTACTATTTTATACACAGGCCCCACGTTTGGTGAAAACTCGTGGGGAGTGTGTACTTGTGTGCTGTTGAAGAATGATCCTGATATAATATTACATTCGATGCGTATAGTATTTACTTTAATGATGTTGACTGGCAACTCGGATATATTAGCAGATAAGTTTCTTTTACTGAATCCAAGCGGAGGAGCTATGTATCTCTGTTTTCAAAATGTATTTATTCAGTTGCCTTAACTTCACTCTTCAATGTATTATTGTTAGCCTTTACCGCAACCTTTATCCTTTTCCCTTCTTTATCCAAGTATCCTTGTACATATTTTGCTATATCATCAATCTCATAGGATCCAACAGGTATGTCAACAGCCTCATTCCCTACATGAACCCATTATTGCTCACATCAATATTTTATATAGAGTTGTATGTTCGAAAATCAATTAATCCACAAACATAGTCCGTTGTTAGCTCCAGCGGAGGAAAGTACTCAGCAGTTAGTAGACATGAATTTCCCGTGAGAGTAAGTATTAATGACATGGTGGTTGATAATGAACTGTCACAATTTTAATATCGATACATTTATTTATATATAATAATTAATGGCTATAACAATTATATAAAAACTCTAAACATAAGCGACCGCGAATTACTGCATCATAGTTCTGATAAGAACTGTAGCTGTACGTAATATTACTACCCAAGCATTTTATGAACTCCCTTGATGGTTGGACATTGTCAAAGCTATCAAAGTATTCGATGTTATCACCTTCCTTGTAGTACGCTATCCAGTGTGTACCTGCTGCAAGATGTCCGAGTTAACAATACCGCTTTCTCGCTTCCATGGTTTTTTCAGGTAGATTATCACGTATAAATACTCCTCTAAAGTGGGACAAGTGTGTGGTATACTTGTGAAGATCCAACTCGTTTAGCGGTCTTTTGGGTGGCGTCTTTAATAGATCTTCGGTTGAGGTTGTATATATAGTCCAAGTACTTTTATGTACGGCTTCAGGAACAGCCCATTTCCATCTTTACCAACCGCTATAATTTCCGTTGCTTGGCTATGACGTTTGCTTTCTTCCAATTTTGCCTTTGCCGCACTGGAATCATTTACTGCTTTAGCTATGCCTGCTGCACCTCGCTCTAGTGCCCCCAATGCTGAAAGCAAAGGATGAGGAACGGAAGTGCCCCACCAAATTTTGGTGCACGCATTACTCGTGGATTTTTAATTGTTTTCTTCTTTCTTCTTCCCAATATTTTTAGCTGCACTAAGAGCTATTTTTGTAGCTTCCATTAAGTCTGGTTTTTTGACTTTTAAAATTTTACGTGTATTTCGTAGCGTTTCTCAGAATGTGAGTTGGCGTTTACTTTTAGTCTTAGGACCCATACGTAGCTTAATTTAAGACTTAATTACGTTTGCTATAAGCCAGGCATTGGCACGCTCACAATTTGCATCCGTAGATTTTTCAAGCTGCCATTAATTTTCAGCTAATATTCTATTAGCTACATGTCGATCACTTGTATTTTTATGTCGCGAGTATGCTATATCATGTTCCTTGCTGGCTGCGTCCAGTGGATTATTTCCTTGGTCTCCTCCCGCCAATCTTTGCTGTAACTTTGTTCCTGATCCACAGTACTGGTATCCCGGTAGATGTAATTCTGTAGGTAATTTGTTGACGATGGAATTTAATAGTCCCCTTTCAAAGCTTTACTGGATCGTTTCGATTTGTGATGTGGCATCTTATAAGGTTCCAATTATATTGTTGAAATGTAATATAAACTGGTGTAATTATAGGAATCGCGTTAGTCTTCAATATGCGGTTCACTAAACAACAACAGTTTTTTCCTGTTCGAAATGCTGACGTAGCTGGTATGAAGGTGAAAAAGAAGCGCCCTATTGCCTAATAGTATAAGGAGCATCATTGATGGACCACCCAATTGTGGAAAAACTAATGTTATGATAAGTTTGCTGGAACATCCCAAAGGTTTGAGATATGAAAATGTTTACATATACCTATTCAAAATCTTTACATCGACTAAAGTATGAATATTTGAAGCGATTGATGACTCCCATATCAGGATTGGGGTATCATACATTCTTAAACAACTGCGACGTTCTACCTCCAGAGGAAGCCAACTCACATTCAGTGTTTATTTTCGCTACCGTAAAGGATTTGATACCTTCATTGTACTATAAAAGTATGAAACATGCTAAATCTTCGTAAGTCGAAGTTGTAGCTTAGCCGAAGGCAATCCGAATCCTGTGGACCTGCTGGGTAGATTAAAGCTGTTCACCTGTTATCAGACCTGTTTGTAAAGCTGTTAAGCTGTTATCAGAGCTGTTTAAAAGCTGTTAAGCTGTTATCAGAGCTGTTTCAAAAGCTGTTAAGCTGATATCAGAGCTGTTTGTAAAGCTTTTTACCTGTTATCATAGATGTTTAATAGCTGTTATTCACTTAATAACGAAGACGAATGAAAATCAATTAAAAGAAATTATCAAAACTTGGAATGCAGTGCGAATTAAATTAAAAGCCCTAAGGATGGGAAGGATTGAAGCAGAAACTCAACTTAAAGACACCTTTAAGCCAATCAGTAAACCCTTAAAAGAGTTTGTTAGAAGAGTCAAATACGAGCCGCCGGATATAGCCAAGTTTGAGACGAAAGATGCAAAAGAAGAAGCCGAAGAGATTGTGGAACCTTTTACCCCTCCAAAACGAAAATACGTGAAAATGGAGGCTAGTAGCTCACCTATAAATTATGGAGATTATTCCTTAACATCTTAAGAAGAATTCGCAATACCTAAACATTCAAGAACATTGATATGAAGGTCTCCTGTCACCTCCCCGATACGTCCTGATACATAGTTTCAAACTATTTAAAGCTATTCACAGATAATAGCCCTAAAATTGATCCAAGCTATGGAGTTTACTATGATGACAACGCGCGGAGAATTGGTAATTCAACGTTTGATGTTGATGATGTAAAATATATTGTTTTCAAGGGGAAGATGTATGCTACCCGACGGCTAGCAGCAGCACACAGCGTGAGCCACACGGCGAATGTGCTGTCGACGAGATACGTCACAGTTTTTCATCAGCAAAACCTTCCCAAACATAAGGGGTACTTCATAACAAGCCAAATCAATTTTCTGTGGCACAGTTCATATTACATCAATTGGTGGTCATAGGAGCTCAGTGAAGGAGTGAACAAGTTATTCAATAGTTGATCTTGACGTTTGTCCAGGTAAACAGACCTGTGCCTGCACTGGAAGTCCGACATTACCTGCAATTAACAAGCAAAAGGCTGAACATAGTCCTGCAGCAGAAATATTAAGAGTACTAGAGGTATCTAGTCATCTGTTAACACCGTAATTATAAACTCAGCCAGATTCTCGTAACCTGCGATGTTGAATCGGCATTGAACTGTTCCAGTCCCTGGTTGGTAGTATATAACTAGTTATATATAACTAGCTAATAGAAGAAATGAACTAGGCTTAGTACGTATGCTAGTACATTTATGATTTTAATGATTTTTATTTCAGAGAAATTTACAGACCATTTTTAATTTAATTAATAGTTGAACTTTAAATTGACTCAATTAACTTGTATGTACCTAAAGATTATTGAATTGCTAAATTTGCTGACAATTGGCTTATAGGTACCTTTGTGTTGATAGGTCACGATTTTGAATGTGTCGTGCGATAACGACAAGCGGTGGGTTGTCATAGTTTAGGATTGTAAAGCCGTTGTTCAGCAGATTATTATTTTATATATTTTCAGAAATAGAAACGGAATTTCAGGAGGCCTTCTGGAGTAATGCTGACCTCGGGAATTGAAAAACTGAGTAATCATTGCATATATATATTAAGTTCAATACACATTCCTTCGGGTTGCATCCACAGGGTTAAAGTCTAAAATCTAACCATAGGCATTAATGTAGAATTTACTACAGAATTTCCATATTTCAGCTGTTAAGCACACGCTATTAAGAGAACTTATTTTTTTAATGTTAATATTACTTCACTGGCATGCCGTGTAGCAGAGACCTGAAGTATCACAGTGACCACTTGGCCAACCAGCTGCGGAGGTGATTATAAGCATAAAATAAATATAATATTTGTATGAGGCACATTTGTCAGCGTTCTCCGTTGCTGGAATAAATGTATAGATAGTTCAAACTATGCTGCTGGGTTAAGTTTTCTTTCTTCTTCTCACTCTCCTGGAGCCCTCTCAATGTAGGGATTGACAACGTCCGCTGCTCTGCTCTTTATTTTCGGGTCAACAAGGGACACTGAACAAAATAACTGCTGCCCTCAGTATAATGGGATAAATATGGGGCAATGCAGTTGAAGGCATATCATCTGCGCCTTCACTAACGTAAGGATAAGAGGTGTAATGGTCCCTTCAGGACCGGGTCTGTGCTTACTTTTGGCTTGTAGGCACGAAATTTCTTGTATATGGCTGGTGGCGCAGCGGTAGGTTGTCGTGGAACCTCCCCACAATCTCCGCCAATAGCCGAGGCGAGCTAGCGTGTCGCTCTGCAGTCAACGCTGTCCACCGAGTGATCTGGCAGCTCATGCTGGCAGTCTGGACTTCACGTTCAAGTCAAATCACTCTGACATTCTTTCATAACAAAGAGCTATAAAACAACTTTGGGGTAATGTGAGCTGCTGTTTATGAAAGATCCTGTAAAAAGTCTATATACTAAAGAAGATTTATATAACTATGGATGTAATTTGAGAGATACCAATGCATATATACGTGACTATGTTGAAGACGGACATATAAAAGGTACTAGAGCGGCTACGTATAAAGCCATAATCAGTAATCTTATACAGCATAAAGGCATGGGACTAATGCGTCTGCCTAAAGAAAGCATTTATCACATTTACTGGGATGATCCAGATGAATTAGTGGATACACTGCGCCTTCTAATGGCATCAAAGCAGGCTGGAAACACCAGTCACAACAATGAAATTGTATCTATCCTGGGGGAGTTGCGAGAAACAGATATTATAGTTTTAATACTACTCCCGTACAATACTTCTATACAATCTACAGATGAGCGTTGGTAAGTCTGGATGTTTCTCTAAGCGACGAAATCTTGTGCAAGCAGGTGAAAGTGGGCCAACAGGGGCTCAGGGACCAACCGATGAACAAGGAACTCAAAGACCAGATGGTAAACAAGGAGCTCAGGGTCCAGCTGGTGAACAAGGAGAGCGGGGTATTGGATTTAATATAACGATAAACGGAAATTACGATCTAAACTCAAAGTATATAAAACGACTTGGTGAACCCCTTGCAAATGATAATGCTACTACCACAGACTATGTTGGCCAGAAAATTAAAATAACTGTTGAAGAAATAAGAAAAACTATTAATATAGGGGTGACAAATTTAACGCTTTATATCAATGATGAAATCGCTTAGATTGGAACCTATCCGTATACTTCAGTAATAAATAAGAAAGACTTGACATTAAAAGTTGGTGTATATGAATAAAAACTCTTGAGAAATCTGTTTCATTTATAATTACGATGAGTGAGAGACAAGTGGTAAATGAGCTGCATAAACCAGCCAGAAAATATTTTAAATGACGTCGTGTGTTTACTAAAGGACTATATAGATGATTTGTGGCAGGCAGACTTGGTTGAAATGGATCCCTACAAGTATGTGAACAAGGGTTACCGCTATCTACTGACAGTCATTGATACCTTCTCCAAATATTCATGGGCAATTTCAGTTAAAGGAAAACTGGTGTGGAAGTAAGAGATGCCATGCAATCTATATTAACGAGGGACGACTACCTAAAAACCTGCAGGCTGATGATGGAAAGGAATTCTACAACAGCGTCTTTAAAAATCGAATGATGAAGCATGCAATTAGTCATTACCCTGCGTACAGTTTCCTCAAATCAACAATAGTGGAACGATTTAACCGAACTCTGAAGGATACGATGTGGATGGAATTCAGCGTCAATGGAACTTACCAGTGGATTCGTATGGTAAAGAAACTGCTCACTGACAACACACAGCTCAAGAATACATCGAACTACAAAAATGAGACCACGTAATATAAACACCTCCAATGAGAAACAACTGCTTTCAACTGTACACAATCATATAAACATTTTTGTTCCTGCAAAGTATAAAGTTGGAGATTTTGTACGCATCAGCAAGAACTTATTTGACAAAGGCTATACACCAAACTGGACAGCTGAGATTTTTAAATTTATTAAAGCTCAAAACACAAACTCCATCAGATGCCGGCTGGAAGATTATCAAAGAAATCTAATCACAGGAGGATTTTGTAAATTGGAGCTGCTGAAAGTTAAACACCCAAACCTATATCTCGTAGAGCAAATCCTAAAAAAGAGTGGAGATTAAGCTTACGCTAAATGGCTCGGATTTTCATCAAAACACAATTCTTGGATTAATAACAAAGGTGTTTTATAATTTTTTGAAAAACACATATAATACAATTTAAAATAAATTTATAATTATAATATTTTATTTTACAATTATACATGTGGCTATAATGCAAATTACTTTAAATAATAAACAAATGAAATTAAAACTATAATACGTAATTTGTTTACACTAGACTTAGATTCTTTCTGCGGTTGCCACTTGTTGATCTGATGAAATGGAGTAATGCCCCTATGGCACAGTATCCGTCGTTCCCCTCATAACATGTCGCTTGTAACCGTAAGGACTCAATGCGATCTTTTTACATTTCTTATCTTAGGTAAAATTTCTTCAACCAACAAGTAGCCCAACCCAACATACCACAGGCACTCGTACTAAAGTAAACAACTAAAACCGAAATCAAGCTGACAAGCATACAGCTCCGATATAAATTCGCTTAGGGAATGTCACATCATTTCTTAGTACACATAAGCCGCACACAATCTACCCAAGCCTTGGTACAGGTAACGTAGCCCAATCCAGCAAACCCCAGACAATCCCAGTCATAATATCAGATATTGCCACTAAAGCTCTCCGCCAACCGCCAGTACCCAGACACAGGAGGGGGCACCACAAGGTCAAATTGTAGCCTCCAAGACCAGATCAAACTTCACGAGCAAGGTCCACCAATAAAGCTTGCCACCCCTTCACAAATATATAGAGCTACGATCTCCGAGATGAAAAAATAAGCGAGCTCCAGAAACAAAATCGAAATCCTATGCTATTTTCCTATGCTGGAGAGTGCTAAAACTCATCTCGTATCCCCAAAACTCGAGATGAAAAACAATCGAAATCCAGAAACAAAATCGAAGTCCTATGCTATTTCCCTATGCTGGAGAGTGCTACAAATTATCTCGTATCTCCAAAGTGATCGCGTATCCCCGAGCCCGAAATGAACGACATATGTAGTAACGGCTTATGCCATCAGGGGATCTTTCTCAAGAAATGGTGTTTGTAGTCGAGAGACTACTGTGACTTTTCAATGCACGCGCCCCAAAGACCCAATAATAATAATAATTTGCCAAGTAAATATCAAGCCAAGGTGATATCGTGTTGTGAAATTCGCATGATGTTGATATCTACAACTTCCCCGTTATTTTGACGCAGCACTTGAAAACAGCAAACCCATGATGACATGCTGTTATCCAGAACTTTCCCGCTAATAAAAGATAAAGAACAAAACCAAGGCATGCTGCTAGGTCCAGCTAGTGCCGCTAGGTAACCTTACTCAAATGATCGCGAGCCCGTCGAGGATTTCTGATGAGAATTTCGTCCCCCCTTCCACTCCATACTACCTAGAATCCATTGGCCTGAACACAAATAAATTTAGTTATTAATACGCTAATATCTCGAAAACCATAGCGCGCAGAAGATTTCTGATGAAAATTTTATTATACCCCCAGCCTATCCCAGCTTATAATACCCCCACTTACCCTCCGTCTAGAACCCATTAGCACGAACAAAAATTTCCTACTGTTAACTTTAATTATTACTAATATTAATTCAAAACGAAAGCCTACATTTAGGCGCAATACTTGAAAACCACAAAAGCCTACATTTAGACCCACCACACATTCGAGAAAACCGTAGCATTTTGCTACTACGTGTGGGCACAAGTGAAGCAAAAACTTCACACAAAAAAAAAACCGTAGCATGCTGCTACATGTGGGCACAGAAAACCCGTATCATGATACTACGTGTGGGCAAAAGTGACCAAAACAACTTCCCACTTCCAAGAAAACCGTAGGATGCTGCTACGTGTGAGCAAAATTGGGGGAAAAAACTTCACACATCCTTGACCAAGACGCTGACTTAATCAACTTCAGATTAGAGACTATAACCATCAGGTTACATTTGAAGCCACAGCATGTTGATATACAATAAATACGAGTTCGGAGCAAGCAAGATCATTAGTCAGTGGACAACCTTGAAGCGGTCAAGATCTACATTAACACCTGCAAATACAGCATATTTACAATCGATAGGCTTAACGCTGAAATTGCAGCCACATTAAAGAGACTACGTATTGCTAAATGCAAGTGTGCAGGATACTACTCCACGGCAGTTGGTCACCAGATTCATCCGTTATAAACTATTGTGTACCTCTGAAATATTTATTGGGATTCCCTGAAGATTACAAGAAAATTCTTGTAAATTCCAATTATGAACTCATATTGATCCGGAGCAGGACAGATGCTAATGCCTTTATATCAGCCACAGATGAGGTGAAAATTGAAATTACCAAACTTCACTGGAGCATTCCGCATGTTACAGTATCCGATGATGAAAAGCTGCAACTATTTAAAATTATCGGGAGAGGACGCCCGATACAAATAGCATTCCGTAGCCGCAAACCTGGTCAGTTAAGACTTCCACTCAACTGAAGAAACCTCAATTTATCATCTTAGCATTACAAACGTATCGAGGGAACGATAAAACTAAAGATGCCAGCAAGTTTGATCATGAATTTGAAATTTGATCTGAATTGATACGCATTGCTGTTTGTGTTGCACGCCACTTGGAGTATAACTTAATTTTTGTTGTAGACAATAATAACTTCCCTATTTTTTTTAGTTGTAATAATGTTTTATTATTCACTTTTAAGAAAGAAAACTCTTTGTACAGAACAAGTTATACAATATACTTTTATAAAAACTTTAAAAGAAAACTCTTTGCGTAACACTGAACAAGTTATACAATATATTTTAAAAGAAAACTCACTGGATAACACTGGAGACCTTACCTTGTGTAGGGGGACTCCACAGGTTGAACTTTAAAAACTTCTCTGCCTCGACCTCGCTTCAACAGGTTATTTATTCAAAATCGAACCAATTCCTTAACCAATCAGAATTGGTCGATTTTGCATTTCCCTATTTGGTGGGAATTGTCGGATAGGCAATTCCATATGCATGCATATGTTCCGATTTTTGTCCAAATGGAAACGCTCAAATGACAAAAATCGAATAAACAATTGAAAATCACAATTCTGATTTTTGTTTAAAGGGAAACGCTCAAATAACAAAAAATCAGTAAAATAATTGAAAATTGGCTTTTCTTCTTGAACGGAAACGCTCGAGTTTCAAAAATCGGTCAACGATTGGGATATCATGAAAACAATTAAAAATTTAAAAAAACAATCAGAGACAATTTTCAGGGTCACCAGTAGCATATGGAAAATGATAAACAATCATATAATTACGTAAGAGTACTAGACCGACGGTCAGTACTCAGAAGGGATCGTATATCATGTTTTCGTTCTGGTGATCGGTAGCTACTTCGCGGTGACGTGTTTATTTTATTGCCTTGGGGGTGCCCCGTGGAATGTTGAGACATGACACCTGTTTCTGAGTGTGTTAATGGGTGAAGATTTTTTGTATATGAAATGAGTAATTTTTGTATATGAAATTGGTTTAAGATTTATTTTTAGGTTTTTTTTTGAATAATGATAAATGCATTGATAAAGCATTCAAGTAATTAGGGAGTTATGAATCTGAAGAAGGTGATGTGGATTCATGTCACCTTGCCCCTAAAGAGAATTTTTGTATTTCTTGAAAAGAATTAGAAATTTTTTTGTTGGAATGGATGTTGAAGCTCCGCCGTTACAATATTTGATTAGAGTTATATAGTGTTATCGATTTTTTTTTTTACAAGTTACAATTTAAATATAGGTATTATAATTATTTTTGTTTACAAATTATATAGGTAAGTGATATATGTATGTATGTACTGACATTGTTTTATTACCTTATGACTATAATACCTTATTATATAACCCTAGGTATATTTGATACAAAAAACAATTATATGTATTAGTTTTTCTTATTAGTGGAGATACTTATATATGTATATATATATATTGAAAAAAGGTAATTGACTTATACCTACTACTAAAACAAAGGAAATTTAAATGAAATGTTTTTTTTTTTTTTAATTAACAGTTCTAGTTAAAGGTATATTCCTAGATGAGGATTCTACTTCAACATTAGCTTTACTCACATCGTTTTCTGTGGTTTCTAATGTTCCAGGTTTTTTCTTAATATAGTTCTTAATCACTCTCAATATAATAATAATCGAAGCTATTGCTACTAAACAATATATGAGTAAATAATTGTGAACGTCATGTGGGGTGACGTTTTTTAATTTAGTTTTTTCCTTACTTTTAAGAGATTTAATGTCTTCGCTGATTTCAAAAAGTTCTTGATGATTATTGTTTCTTATCGTAATCTCTTGTGGTACATTTAGATTGATTCTTTCAATCAAGGATGTGATATTAGTTAGATTAATTGATGGCAAATAAAATTTATCAAGTGTTGTTGTTCCTTCAGAATGTCCGTAAAGTGTTTGAAAGTCGCTTCGAATATAGTAGGTTGGTCAAATTTCTAAAATTCCGGTATCTTTTAAGGTTAGTGATTTAATTTCGCCATTGCATATATTATCTAACGTGAGGGGGGTACTGAGACTGTAGAGCCATATGTTAGGATTTGCCAATTGTATCCATAAGGAAGAGCCTTTTAGGGTATTTAACGTGCAAGAACGCGGAAGATCTTGGGTATGTTTTAGCAATTCCATTTTGCATTGGTTATCTCTAGAATTAATATTGAAAATGGGGTGAGTCGTCTGACATATATAATGATGAGGAACATTTTGTAAACATTGATGAAAATCTTCGTGATTAGTCGACGATTAAATGGTTATTATGAATTCATTTATTTTCGTTTTTAATTCTGATGATAGAGTTTTCGGACGAAGGAGTCTCTACTATATCGTATGGTCCTTCCAATAGCGGTGATAACTTATTTTTTCGGGGATTATTTTTAACTAAGGCTTTATCGCCTATTACACAATTTTTGGGTTTGGATGATTGGTCATAATATGCCTTGGATTTTCCTTTATTTCTTATAAGATTTTCCCTAGCAATCTAATGAGATGTTGAAGTCTGGCTTTTAGTTCGCTGGCATAATTGTCATAATTATACGCAACTTCAGGATCTTTTTTCAATGACGTTGGGATTTCGGCATGGAATCCAAATAATAAGTTATGCGGCGTGTAGCCCATGCTTGAATGAACGGAACTGTTGCAAACGAACATAGCGTAGGGGATCCAAGTATCCCATGTAAGTGGATCTGTTGGCACATAGTGTCGAAGATATTCAGCTAAGGTTCGGTGGCTTCGCCATAAAGCTCCGTTTGTTTCTGAATGATAAGGAGTGGTTTGAAGTTTATCAATTTTCAGTAGTTTACATACTTCATTAAATGTAGAACTTAAGAAATTGGTTCCTTGATAAGTTAAGATCGTTTCAGGTAGACCGTGTTTACATATGATTAGTTTCGTAAACTGTTCTGCTACAGTGTGCGCTTCGGCATTTGGTAAAGGTACGGCATCTGAAAATTTCGTCAGATCATCTAGGAACGTAAGTATATATTTGTTATCCAAATAACTAGTGGGTAATGATCCTACTATATCTAAAATTATTTTTTCAAAGGGTTTATTACTAGTTGTGGTTATTTTCATAGGCATTCTTTTGGATTTGCTACACTTATTTTTCTGGCAAGAACGACACTGCTTGATGTAGTCTCTAATATCTTTGAAACATGCCTTGCCAATTGTAGATTCTTTTCATTTTGCTTATAGTTTTGGCTTCACCTTGATGACCGCCTAACGGAGAGATATGATGCTCTTTTATTACTTGAGCTATATGTTCAGGATCCGCTAGTTTAATTACTTTATTAAGAAAGAAAATTGGTCTAGTGCCTGACTTTTCAAATTCTTTAGAACATAGAAACTCTAGTTCACGATAACTAGTGTTATCGGTGATTGGTATGTCTATAGAAATAGCTTTCTCGTTCTTTGAGTAGGCCTTAAATTTTTGAAAAAAATTTTATTATTTGATTTCGATCAGTTCCATTTCTGATAGATATAGGAGCGCGTCCAACGATGTAAGAAATTTTGCCTTTGTCAAATTCAATAGCTTCTCCTAAGTAGTTATCGGGTGAATAGGTACTTAATGAATTTTCCTGTATGGAATTATGAATTGGCAATAAGAAGTAATTTTTCTTAATGTCACGAGTCTCTAGAAGATCTTTCGTGTTTTCTTCTACATAAGTCGATGTAGGATTATTGTTTGTTTCCTTTTTGGACACGATTTGGACCTTATTTTGACTTCTAGTTACCACCTGTATAGTTTTACTTGTATCGGGGATCGCACGGCTGAGTGCGTCGGCAGTTAGATTTGCTTTTCCTGGTTTGTATATGATTTTATAATCATACTCTTCTAACCTTATTCTCCACCTCATTAGGCGAGAAGTGGGGCGTTTCAGGTTCATGAGCCACGTGAGAGGCTTATGATCTGTGATGATAGTGAACTTTCAACCGTACAGATAAAGGCGAAATTACTCGACGGCAAAAATTATCGCTAATAATTCCTTTTCTATGGCGAAATACCTCGTCTCGGCCTGATTGAGAGTTCTACTTGCAAAACAGATGGGTTTATCTTCACCGATTTTTCCTTGAGACAATACACTACCTACAGCGTAGTCGCTTGCGTCTGAAGTCTCTAAAAATTCTTTATCGAAACATGGGAATTGTAATATCGGAGCGTTAATCAATTTTTTTTTTAACGATTGGGAAGCTTCATCGCAAAAAGCATCCCATTTGAACGTAGCATCTTTTTTTAAAAGAGCTGTGAAAGGTTTGGCTAGCTTTGCAAAGTTTGGAATGAAGCGCCTATAATAGCCGACAAATCCTAAGAAGAATTTTACGGTTTTCTTCTTTTTAGGAATAGGATATTTAGTAACTGCTTCGAACTTAGCGGGATCTGGTGATACTCCGTTTTTGGTAATAGGATGACACAGATAGGCTATCTGTTTACTGAGAAAGTGACATTTCTCGAATTGTAGCTTCAGATTATATTCTCGAAGCCTGTCAAAGACATTCTGGAGTCTATAGTTGTGTTCTATCAGATTGTACCCATATATAATAATTTCGCCCATATAAACAAAGCACTCAATTGCCTTAGAGACCGACTAAAATATTATTCATCAGCCATTGAAACGTGGCTGGAGCTCGCAAATGGCATACGGTTAGAGTGGTAATGACCATAAGGTGCACTAAAAGTAGTTTTTTCTTTGTAGCTTTCACTCATGGATATCTGGTGAAAGCCGTTGGCTAAGGCCAACGTGCTAAAATCTTTGCCTTTTCCAAATTGATCTAAGATGTCCGTTATGTTTGGCAATGGAAATGCGTCTCCTACAGTTATATCATTGAAACGTCTGAAATCAACGACTACTCTCCATCTTTTGTTGCCATCGGCATCTGGTTTTTTAGGAACTTATAATAGAGATGAGCTCCAAGGGCTTGAACTGGGACTAATTATTTCGTCTTCTAACATTTTATTAATTTAATTGTTAGTTTCTTCACGCTGAACTTCAGCTAGTCTATATGGTTTGACATTTACGATAGGTTTTCCAGGAAAGATAGGAATGTTATGTGTCACTGCATCTGTGAATGTCAGGGAGTCTCCTTCAAAGTAGAATATGTCGTTGTACCTACGGCATATATCTAAAACGGACCTGAACTCTTCAGCATTGCAGTGTGAAAGGTCTAGCTCGGATGCTAGTCTAGCGAGCCTTTGTTGAATAGGATCCCTTTGAGGATTTAGTTTTATAATATTAAATTTATTAACTTCATGTGAGTGAGGTCTTATGCCTGTTTTCCTAATATGAACATCAGTTTGATTGGAATTGAGGATAAGAATATTCTCTTGACCATTTTTGTCTGGTTTTATAAGCGTATTCCCAATGATCACTCCTGATTCCAATTCTTTGTGTTCGCAGAAAAAGGCACCTCTTTTATTCATGACTATCCTAGCTTTTACCTGTATACGTGCTGGGAAATTTATATCGTCAGCATCTCACTTGCCTTTATTTGATTTCTTTGCTTCATTATTTTGTACTTTGTCTTCTTTAGAGACATTTTTCGAATTTGGTCTGACGTGTTGGCTTGGGTCTTTCAAACCTCCATACCTTCCGCCTGACCTAACTGGTAATTGTTCGGAGCGTGGGTCTTTCAAACATCCGTACTCAGTGTTCGATACTATTCCTATGATTGAATTTTGCATTTCAGTGTCGTCAGGGGACACGTTATTTATTTTAAGAGTTAGTATTTTTGTTTCATAGTTAATTTTGCAAAGAAACTTGTCTAAAAAATCATGACCTAATATTCCGTCATATTTTAATTGTAGATTACTGTCGACCATATGTATATTATATTTAAAAGTGGTATTTTTAACGTACAAATTGCAATCTGCAGTCCCTAGCGTACGCAGGGGGGTTCCTGCTAATGAAGATAGCTCTATGCTTTTTGAAGTAGTGACGATAGTATTCCCAAGTGCTGTAGTAGCTTTTAATACCAATATTTCTGCTCCGGTATCTATGAAAAAGGTGCTAGTTTTAAACGCAGTAATAGAATTCCCGATCGTCACAACTAGCGATTGGCGATCGGCGTTTAAGGAGGAAGAAAGTTCTGCTTTTAAATTTGAGGTTGCTGATGGACATCGGCGGTTAAGATTAATTAATTTAGGCGAGATTGAGTTTCCGCTATCTCGTCGCGCCCCTGACTTTTTTTGGAATTTACCCTTTTGCATTAGCTTGTGGCATATCAGGGTTACCTTTTGGATTCCTACTTTTATTTGCGGATCTAATATTATGAGGATATGTTGGAAGTGATGAGTTAGTAGGTTGAAATTGGAGAGCTCTATTTCCTTGTGGATATTGGCCTTGACTATCTATTTGTCGTAGATTTGGATCTCTTATAGGTTGCTGCTGTTGGGGAATCCTACTGGATTGAAAATGTTGAGGGCTTCTTTGTGCGAAGCAAGTGGAAGGTTGAGCAAAAGATTGCTGTTGAAATAACCTTCACTACACAGACTAAAGTGATGATTCGGTGCTTTACAATATACGCATATGAGCTTGTTTTCCACTCTAATTCTGGACGTTAAACAAGAGTCAGCAGAATGACCCTTTTTGTGACATTTAGAGCAAGGTGAAACGTTTTCGTTGAAAGAACTATTTCTTTCAGCTTGCTCTATGGCGAGTTTTGTCGAATCTTTTAGGTTGATGTAGCCTTTAGCCTTGGTTAGCAGACGAACATGGTCTTGTCTTAAACCATCTTCAAAAGCTCTGATAACCATATTTTTATTTTCCTCAAATAGAAGATTTTTTAAAGTCCGTTCATTTGTCAGACTTCAAGTAGCGTCGTTGTAGATAGCTAATAGCTTTTGTGCTCGGAAAGCATATTCTTTAATGTCTTCCTTAGGCAGTTGTTTTAATGATAGAATTTCGTTCTGAAAAGACATTCTAAAGCGAGTTTCCATGAATTTGTCTTGGAGAGCAGCTTGCTATTCTTTCCAAGAATTAATGTCATTATACTTGATGATATCTTATGCTTTGCCAATAAGTTTAGCCTTTATAATGTGGAGGTATAGGGATTTATCTGATTCGTCTGTACCTTGTTTTTGGAATACGCTGCATATGTTTAAGAACCTGTGGAGGTTCTCTGGATTCCCATCGAATTCTGGGATAAGACCCTTGGCATGATCAAGAGTTAATTGTTCTGTCGTGCTATAAGGCATTGTTAGTTTTTTTTTAGGAGTAGATGTCTTCCTATATGTAACGAGATCTGGTAAAAGGGTTGCGCGTACACCACGATGTTTCGAAGATCGGGTGTGAAATTATTTGCGCGAATTTCCCTTAATTTTTGGAGTTCAACGAAGTTTCCAGTAAGAGAAAAAATTGCAGAAGTTTTTCGAATAGAGAAGTAAAAACGAACTTGTACACTTTTTAACACACACAAAAAAAAACTTCAATTGATAAAAACGTTTTCACTAGACTTAAATATTGATTTTACCGTCAAGAGGAAATACGACAAAAAGAAATTCATCAAGAGAAGAAACGAGAATAAGTAAAATGGATTTGTTAAAAAAAAATATATATAGTTTGAAACTCATATAAATATAATAATTTGTCTAATATATAAATTTTTAATTAGAATATAAGTTAATTTATCTAGACTTACTTAATTATAATATAAATTTTGTTGTTGCTCTCCTCATTGGATGGCTCTCGTTATCGCCCGATTTATTCGTTCTTCAGTATATCCCACGTTGGTAAATAGATATCGGAAGAACGGCTCGCTTGCTGGTGTTAATATTAATTCCAGTTCGTCTATGTGGATACGTGAAATGATCAGTTGCAATCCTTGGACTAACCTCAAGTTAACCACATCGTCTGGGACGACTTCAGGGAAATCTTCTTCCTCTAGGTGGAGGCTTATGTGTGCTATGGAGTCGCTCGCTCCAATCGGGGGAATTTCTCCTGGCCAGCACATTAAATGCTGCTCGAGATTTGTAGGTTGGTGTTTCGTAGGTCTTACAAACCTTTACAAAATCTGCACCGCTGCCACCAGTTTTTGTTATACGCCACTTGGAGTATAACTTAATTTTTGTTGTAGACAATAATAACTTCCCTTTTTTTTTTTAGTTGTAATAATGTTTTATTATTCACTTTTAAGAAAGAAAACTCTATGCACAGAACAAGTTATACAATATACTTTTATAAAAACTTTAAAAGAAAGCTCTTTGCGTAACACTGAACAAGTCATACAATATATTTTAAAAGAAAACTCACTGGATAACACTGGAGGCCTTACCTTGGGTAGGGGGACTATCCAGATTGAACTTTAAAAAACTTCTCTGCCTCGACATCGCTTCAACAGGTTATTTATTCAAAATCGGACTGATTCCTTAACCAATCAGAATTGGTCGACTTAGAATTTCTCTATTTGGTCGGAATTGTCGGATAGGCAATTCCATATGCATGCATATGTTCCGATTTTTGTCCAAACGGAAGCTCTCAAATAACAATAATCAGAAAAATAATTGAAAATTGGCTTTTCGTCTTGTACGGAAACGCTCGAATTGTTTCAAAAATCGGTCAACGATTGGGATATAACGAAAACAATTAAAAATTAAAAAAAAACAATCAGAGACAATTTTCAGGGTCACCAGTAGCATATGGAAAATGATAAACAAACATGTAATTACGTAAGAGTACTAGACCGACGGTCAGTATTCAGAAGAGATCGTATATCATGTTTTCGTTCTGGTGAACGGTAGCTACTTCGCGGTGACGTGTTTATTTTATTGTCTTGCGGGTGCCCCGAGGAATGTTGAGACATGACACCTGCTTCTAAGTGTGTTAATGGGTGAAGGTTTTTTTTGTATATGATATTAGTTTAAGATTTATTTTTAGGTTTTTGTGAATTGATGCATAATAATACATTAGGTAATTAGGGAGTTATGAATCTGAAGAAGATGATGCGATTCATGACATATGACATGTATATAAAGTTTACACAATCACACTATGGTCATCAGTATCAGCTGTTCCTCATATGGGAGAAGTTCAACACCGATGCTCCACTCGCTGTCATTGATTGCTCATATCAAATTGGGAAAATAAAAACTGGACCTGTTGACATAAGGCTAGAATTCAAGACATCTGATAATATACCGGCTAATACAACAGCATATTCCCTGCTTCTACACTGTCGAATAGTGGAATACCGTCCACGAACAAATGAATTTAGAAAGTTAAATAAAGATTTTGGTTGTCATCGTAGACGTCCAAGGATTCAAAACAAACCTCAATGAATTTATCTCTAAAATCTACACATATCCCCGTATCATATCATTCTTATCAATTACACGCACTTGTACTTCTTACTATCTCTAATCATGAATTTTTACAACTATTTTTTCTGTTTGATACCTCTATTTTATTTACCTTTGTCCTACCTATAGGTCTATAGATCCTACCTATTTACAATAATATCTAATGTTCCAGTTCGCTAACACTGCTGTTGCGTCTTCTCAGCTGGACGATTAACTTTTCAACTACAGTGGGCTCGTTGGGTTGTCGGTTCTTTTGTTCAATGTGCTGTTTCAATTACTTAGTTCAGTGTTGCTAGTTGTCCTCAGAGCAATCTGCAACACCGACGTACAGTGGAAGCTCACTGGTGTTCGACTCATATCAAGTAGATCGCACTTATGTAACTATCAGCCTGTGGGGCTGCACTCTTCGGAAGCTTTAAAGGGTGCTTCTAAAAAATTTGGGGTAAGATTTGCCCATTAATCTTATTTCTAACCGGCGGAGTTACCATACCTGTTTGACAGCTTTGCTTTAGCATCTTTAACTTACCCTTTTCCTTAATCCCTGGGATTTCCCCAGTTGAGGATAAAAATGTTTCCTATAATTATAGCACCATGCAGATTGTTTGTCAAATCTGTGAGGTTTCGTTTGTTCATGGAAAGAATTGGGATTTTCTACAAAATAGGCTGTTGCATTGGCGATTCTTACGATAGGACGTTCATTCTTTAACCTATTTCCGCTGTACCTGTCATACTTCGGCTTTTCCGCCCCACACAAATTTCTTCGACACTTACCTTATAAGGTCTCGAACTGTCGTGAGCTGTGGTCAAAGTTGTTACCCATAGTGGCGCCCGCGATGACTCCCCCAGTGTTGGGATACTTTTCCCTTCATGTCTTGAAAGTGCCTCAACATTGCAAGTGGTACCTTCCCAATCGCTCTCTGTATTATTAGTACCTGGCCGGATAATGGAGAATAGAAGAATTTTAAGAACTTTTATTTTTTAACGATTCTAAATCAAATCATAAATACAGGAGGAAAAAAACAACCTCGTCGTCCGGGGTTGTTTTTTCCTCTTGTATTTATGATTTAATTTAGAATCGTTTAAAAATAATAGTTCTTAAAATTCTTCTATTCTCCATCATTGGCTGATTCTAACAAGTGTAGGTTCGATTCCCGTCGAGGAAAAAAATAATAAAAATTATTCGCATATCGCAATAATTTATTGATGTGGAAAATATTTTTTAGCGGGTTTAGGTTCTGTATGACCAAAAACTACTACTTATAAGTCGTTAAAATAACAGCTGCTATAAAAGAGCACGGGATATGAATTTAGTTATATCTCTTTGCAACTAATATTTTGAGTACATATAGTTTGAATTTATACAGTTATCTCAATTTGTAACAGAATGTTACCTGTACCACTTTGCCTTTGAGCCCCTCAATTAAGATTTTCTCTATTTTAATGCAATTTGAAAATTCATTGAAGTTATCTTCTATGAGTGGCAGCCTTCAGACGAGAAATTGTCCAATTAAAAAACTTATCTTCATGTAAAGAAGAATGAATTAAGTTTGTAGTAAGAAATAAAATTTATTTTCAAAATGCTTATCCATTTAAAATTAATACATGGGCTCTTAAAATCTAAAGTTTTAATACTGAGGTGTGTTGTGAGTTATAGTTCCTCATATAGTTTCAATACATACTTTGGATTACAAAACATGTTTTTAAATGCGCATGTTCTAAATAAAAAAAAAATTAAAAATAACGGAGTGTTATACAATTATAAGTGATATGGAGATTTCTACCCAAAATAAATCCATCAATCGATATTCTGAAGTCCCCCTTGTTAATTTTGGTGGCACCTCTCATACAAGTAACTTCAAGTAGGTATTGTCTTAACTTTTGTTTAAAATTTACAAACACTGGGACTTCGTGATATTACAATTGAAAAGACTATTTCGTTCAGCTTTGATCTTGTTTTAGATATTTCCCCTCGGTTTCTTAAATGTGCTTGAAACAACGCATTCAGATTCTCAAAACCGAGAATTATATGAAAATTTTTTTTACATTGAGTGCCAGATACAACAACATTTTCTCCGTAATTCTTCGAATATATAGGATATGGAAAAAAATCGCAAATCCCGTATGCATAAGCCTGTAGCAACTACAATGTTTTATTATAATCTGAACACCCTGCGTAGTAAATTTGTATAATATATATAACCCTGTAGCCTACACTTACATACGCACACCACGCGCATCACAATGCACAATGCTCATAAATTCGCCCGCTGAGAGACGTAAAGATGAGTACCAGTTATTTGGTTACATGCTGTCATTGGAGTGGTTGGATCACGCAAAAACGACACGTTAATATTCATCAATAATAAATCTAAATTCTAAAATTGAATTGAATGAATTAAATAAATAGAATTTTAGTAAAGTAATTTCCGTGTTTTGGAATAAAGAAACAGTACTAGACCAACAAGTGGTGACCCCGACGTCTGTAAAAGATAACAAAAATTAAGTGCGCAAAGATTAATTTTGAAGATCCAACCACCAACCAACATGCAACACAAAAAAAAAGGAATTCGTAAAAAAAACTAATTCTGAAATCAAAATTTTATAATCAAGATTAGTTTATTGTCATTACGACAGCAGCATAAAAACCTCATGGAGCAACACAAGAACTGAATAGCTACATCAAAAAATCAAGACGAAAAGAATGCTATATACCTAAAGTAACAGAATTTTCATATAAAAAAGAAATAGAATTTTTCGTATAAACCTGAAAAAGGGCAGAAAATAAAAATTATATTCATTAATTTTTCACATAAGCTAATCATGTTTAAAACATGGTTAGCTTATCTCTTAAATTGGTGAAGAAAATTGCATCAGCAATTTTCCTCACATACCATACATTTTTCTCATAAAACGACTTGGGAAAAACAAAAGTTTGAGTTTACAACCCAAGTCGTTTTACTTAAAAATATCCACGACAAATTTTGCCATCAGCAAAATTTGTCATTTCAACAATTTAATTAAAAAATAAATCAAAAAGCAAATCGTACCTTCAGTACGATTTGCCGCGAAAAAGTCAATATGTATGTACATACGTACATACATATTACGATAAAAAGCTTACACGATAAGAAACGCGCGCCGCTAAATCCATTGTATGTATATGCGCGCCGCGATTTCAAACGACAAAAGGTGGCTGATGTTTTAAAAAGTGTAAGGTTACATTTTTGCAGCCATCGTTCAACGCGAATAATTCTGGACGTGTTTGAACAAGTCCAGATTTGAAAAAGTAAAATTTTTTGCAATTTAGCATTTTCTACCCTGAACGACGGCTTTTGATCACGATGAATGTGATCAAGAGTTGAGTTGGTTTTAAAAATCGGAAAGAGTAAGAAGAAGTTTTTTTTCGGTACTCGGGTTTTTACTTTAAAAAATATATATAATCACTGTGTTGAGGTTTTACTCTGAAGCTAATATAAAATTAACGTCTAGTATTTTTTGACTAATATATAGAATCACTGTGCTTTAAGTGTATTTCTTGGAATAAAAGTGAAAGGAAAAGTGTGTCTATGATTTTTGATTCGGATTACCAGTGCATCACGAGAAGCATCCGAATCCCAAAGGTGAGCGTATAATAAGAGTGATAAAGGTACTCCCCCTACAATCATAACAAGAAGAACAAACACCGCTACGAGAGAACGGTAAACCCAACGGGAAGAAGAAACGACTATACCCTGCAGAACAGAAAGACGATTACAAATTGCATACCAAGAAGCACATACAGCCGGAGTTGGATATCCGTCAAAAATTTAAGTTATTGAGAATTTATTTTCTATAGAGTATACAAGTCCACTGATTAAATTTTTACATTTATCTCATTTGTAGCCAAACCAGCATAAAATTCAATGTATGTACAAAGATACAGAGGCAACAGACATCTGCTTATAGCAAGCAAGTGAACATTTTTATTAACGTGCATATATGTATGTGAGATTAAAGGTATTGTGCATTATACAGGGATGTGCTTCATTCTTACAAATGTGCGCTGTATTTATACTGTATAGTGGTATGAGCTTCATTCTGGTTTTCTAAAATATAAAATTCACAATCAAATTTTAAAAATTGTGATTCAAGATTGTCTCACAATAAATAATTTTAAATATCAAAATAACAAAATAACCGAGAATAAAAACCATTTAAAATTTTATTTCTTTTTTAAAACAAACAAATTAAATATATATAAATACAGAGACGTGGTGGACCATCAAACATATTACGCACATTAATTTACAATATATCTATATTATCAAAATTTTACGAAATATATTTACCCGTACGGTACAACACAAAATCGCGGGTTGTTCAGAATATCAAATGAAAGTTACATAGAAGTACCTAAAATGTCCTTGATAAAAACAGAATTATAATCATAAAATGCCAGGCGACGAAACACAGACCGAGAATAAACCCTCCAGCGTCGAAGCGGTATCTATAAGACTACATCTATTCTGGACAAATTCGCCTAGCACTTGGTTTATTCAGGCCGAAGCACGGTTTTCCATAGGTAGAATAGTAAAAGACTCAAGTCGTTACAATTTTCCTTTCAGCATTGCCAGAAAACGCTTCAGAATAGGTGATAGACTGACTACATTCAAAAACCTCCTCGGTCGGTCTGAGGACAATGGAGGACAATACAATGGTCTAAAAGATATTCTGATAGACAGGCACTCTTTAAGTGAGGACCGCAGAATAGATAGGTTAAGGCGACTGCCGCAAATCATTAGTTCGCATTAATTTCACAAACACATAACCCAGATACAGAAATGATCTCTTTCGCAGACAAAATATGGAAAGCCTCGCAAGCATCCAACTCCTTTTGCGCAATAAACAATTCCGAAACAACAACTTATAATCAACACCACCCAAAAATAATAAAACTAGAGAAAGACATTGCTGAAAAAAATCAATTCTAAGGAGTCTATCAGTTAATGAAGAACGTTATGCGTCAATGGGTCGTGGCAATCTGCCAGACTACAGACGAAAACATAATAGTAGGAACAGTGGAAATACTACCCAATATAACATCTGCCGTTACCATAAACGATTTAAAGAAAAAGCAAGGAAATGCGAAAGCCCGTGTGAATTTAAACCGCGAGATAAACACAAATTCCAAAACGCCCTATCGAACAGGCGGACATCGATAGGGCTTTAAAAAAGTACGCCGCCTTTTTGTTCGAGAAATCGAAACAACATTTCGTTCTTAGTAGATACAGGCGCAGATATGTAGGTTATTCCTTGCGAATATTGCAAGAATCCTAAATAGGACCCATATTTTAATCTGTCAGCTGCCAATGGTTCAACAATAAACATATACGGTTCAAAACTCCTTGAAGTAAATCTAGGTCTGCGGCGGAGATTTATACATCCATTCATTCTTGCCTCAGTGATGAAAGATCGTTGGCGCGGATTTTCTAACCAAATTCGGTCTATTGGTTGATCTTCAAAATAGACGTCTTACTGATACAAAAACCGAGTTATTAATAAACGCGATCTGTCTCATATCCGACACTCTAACACCGCTGATATTTTCAACTAATAACGAGTACGGAATCCTCTTACACGAATATCCATCTTTGCTCGAAACCACAAACTTTAAACATCCGATCAAGCATAAAGTTCAACACCACAAAACCACACAGGGGAAGCTACCATTCTCCATGCCCCGTCGATTAGACGCTATAAAGCATAAAGCAGCCCCAATGGAGTTTCAACATATGGTTGAACTGGGAATCTGCAGACCATCCTCATCTCCAGTATCATCACCTTTACATTTGGCTAACAAAAAAGACAGCAAAGATTGGCGTACGTGCGGCGACTATCGGCGGCTCAACGCTACCACAATTCCTGATAGATACCCAATACCACACGTACACAATACGCAATGCAACACAATGGACGTAAGGTCTTCTCCAGAATAGACTTATATCGGGCATATCATCAAATACCAGTCGCACCTGACGACGTCCACAAAACAGTGATCAGGATGCCTTTCGGACTCTTCGAGTTCCTTAGAATGCCGTTCCGGTTGAGAAATGCCGGTCGGACATTCCAGCGTTTAATCAACGAAGTGATAAAAGACTTAGATTTTGTATTCATGTACATCGACGACTTACTCGTAGCAAGCAATGATTACTTAACGATAAGGCCATCGAAGTGTGTATTTGGTATGCCCATCTTAGTTTTTCTAAGCCATACAATATCTCAAGATGGAATGCTTCCATCGAAAAACAGATTAGAGGCAATAAATAAAATGAAACCCCCAACATCAATTAAACAGATGCAGCAATTCATAGGTATGGCAGACTCTTACCACCGATTTATACCTAAATTAGCTAATCTGCTGGTTCCATTGCATAAACACTTAGCTTACTTGCAATAACAGAAACAAGTAAAAAGTTTTACCTGGCCAGAAGAATGCAACAATGCATTCGCGGAAGTAAAAAGCGCCAATTGTAATGCAACGCTTTTAGATATGCACTTACAGTCACTGCCTTCAGCATAACCGCGGACGCCTCTAACACGGCCGACGGAGCAGTCCTGCAACAGTACCGAAACTATAGTTGGTAATCTCTGGGATTCTTCTCAAAAGGACTAACAAATACCGAGAAAAATTGCTCACCAGAGGATCGTGAGCTCTTAGCAATATACGTCGGGATAAAGCATTTTAGATACTTTGTAGAAGGCAGAGATTTCTGCATAGTCAAGGACCACAAACCTCTAACAAATGCGTTAAATACAAAACCGAACGAAGTCCTAGCCAGATAAGACATTTAGATTTTATATCCCAGTTTACGAACAATATTAAACATGCCTCAGGAGAAGCCAACGTAGTGGAAGATACTCTATCGCGATCAGCCGACAGTAAAGAAATATATAACGCAGAGCTCGCAGTGATGGATTTACAAACACTGTGCAAAGAATAAAAATACCATAGCGAGTTAAAAGAATTAATCAACATTCGAAACGGGAGCTCAAAATAAAAATAGAACTTATAAAAATCCCAATAACACATCAAGAAATAGGGTGCGAAACGAGAACCGGAATTAATCGCTCATTTATACCAGGAAAAATTCGCAAGTAAGTCTTTGACTCGTTGCACAACTCGAGCATGGATATTCTTGGTCCTTTACGGCCCTCTAACAGAAATCACTACATCCTCACTATCATCGAGAGGTTCAGCCGCTGGCCTGAGGCTTACCCCATTGAAGATATATCTGCAACCACAATTGCAAAAATCTTCGTCCAACAATATATATCTCGATTCGGCGCTCCACATGAGATAACCGCAGATCAAAGAACCCAGTTTGAATCGAAGCTATTCACCGAAGTTAGAAAGCTACAAGGCTCATATCGCATACGCAAAACAGCGTATCACCCCCGGGCCAACGGTATGATAGAAAGATACCGTCGTCAATTGAAGTCATCAATAACTGCAAGAAATAACGTAATTAATTGAAGTGATGAACTACCACTTGCCCTACTAGGTACGCGAGCAATTGTTAAGGAAGACTTACAGTGCTCACCTGCAGACTTGGTATAGTTAGTTGGCTACAATAATTTATATAAATTCTAAAATTGTGGACTCAGCCATAACTATTATGATAATATCATTGTTAATAAGTAAGCACCATGAATTAAATAAATATAGATTTAGTAAAGTAATTTCCGTGTTTTCGAATAAAGAAACAGTACCTAGCCATCAAGCGATTCAAGTACAAGTCTTTTATGGTAATTTCGAATGAATGAATCCTTTGGAGAGTAGGCATAGTATTAAAAAAATAGGTTCAATTTATTTTGTAATACCATACAAAATTTTCCCCAAAGCATTTAGCACAAGTAGACAACATTATTAGTCGCATTATTCAATGCAAACCATCTTACAATTGATAGACCAACAATACTACTGACACCTATCCATGATGATCTTAAAGTATTGAAAGATGAAGGGATTAGAAGAAGATTAGAAGATTAGTAACAAAATAAAAGGGTTTGGCACCTTAACTGGTATTGTTCATGATAATTTGGAAGCAAATCCAATACTAGCATTCCCTCGCAGCTTTTATGCTAATTACACTGATCAATGAACTTAAAGTTTCTATTTGATATTCGAATTAACTTGATTATTATTTTAGCGAACTTTTCTCGGAGATATTGGAATCCTTTTCCTTCATTATTCATTACCTTAACGAAGTTTTTTATTAAACCTAATTTGATGTGGAGAGGAGATATTATGATTTTTTTCTTTGTACACTAAAGGAATATATTTACATTATTATATATTACGAGCGTGGCCTTAATTCTATATTTAAAACACAATATTTTGGATATAATTCAAATACTCTTTCTATATTTACTTTTATTTTTACTCTCACAAATTCATAAAAAGTTATCAAATCAACTCTTTTTTTATCGCTAGTACTGCACTTCTAATTATAGCAATCCAAATAGTTTACTTCATTCACATCACTGGCTGAAATAAGACTCGCCTCCTGGATGTGAGTAGCGCCGTATTTATACTCTACAAATTATCCTAGAACCTTCCTGAATATTCCGTTCTCCAAACCCAAGGTTTACTAGGATGTCACTAACCTAAAGTTCTTTCCATTTCCAACAGATGTTGCTTGGGTCACTTTGTAGCTCGTAACACTGCCCCCTTCTTAAAATTGTTCGTCGCGAACAACAGGTGATCCACGGTCTTGATGCTTACCGAATAGACGCAATCGATCCAGAGGAAAGATTTTGCATTTTGTACTGCACTGAACCTAGTCCTAGTTTCAACTGCATACGGTTCCTCCCGGTTTTCTGGTGATTTTGCAGAGCGTCTTGTGGCCTCGTGCACATCAGTTGATCGTTGTCTGAGCTTCGCTACGTAGTCTTCTGGCAACTTTTGTTCGCCTCTGGCTATACTAAACCTGAGTTCGCTAGATAAGCGCATTTCCTTTCCGAATGTGGCTGGGCTTTGACCGGTCCTATTGTAAATAGCAGATATATAAGCCATTAGAAATATAGGAATACGTCGATCCCAATCGCGCTGATTATATTTGGCTACCTTGCTGAGATGTTCGATTAATGTTCTGTTGAAGCACCCTTGAAATCTTTGATTTTTCTTTCGTCTCTTATCATATTCATCATCATTGTCTCTGGCACCATTCACTTCAAGTTTCTTGCCCTTTTTATCGCCGTTGACTTCCCTGTCATCGCTACCTTTGCGTTTCTTATCATCATCATCGTCAGAATCTTTGTCTTTACCTTTTGCGATCTTCATGATAACCTCAACATCGTCATTATCGGCATATTTAGACCCTCTACTTTTTGTCTTTTTCTATCTTTCATTGTGCTCGCCTTTTGCTTTCTTTCCTTTCACCTTTTTACTGTTATTATCGTAGTTATAATTGTCTTTGGATTTCTTTCCTTCCTTCTTTCGAATTTCGTCATCGTCATTGCGGTCAACGTCACTATTTTCTTCCATCTATCTTTTTTTTTTTTATCTATTAAGCCAAGCTCAGGGGATACCCTATGATGCAAAGCACAGCATGGCAGGAAGGAGATAGGGAAAGGATTAGGGGATATGAGGAAAGTGGCGGAGGTGCCGATGTATGTCGCCCTTAAACTTCCGCAGATTGTATGCCGGAGGAAAAACAGAAGATGGTAAGCTGTTCCACATTCGCACTGTTCGGGATAAAAAAGGATCTCGGCATTTTACTGTACGGCCGAAAGTAATTTGAAGGGTTAAAGGATGTGCGCGGTTTGCAGCGCGAGTATTGCGTGCAGGAATCATTCTACAAGGGATTAGACTAGATATTTCATCAGAACATTGACCATGCATATAGCGAAAAAGGAGAGAAAGGCATCCAACATTGCGGCGGTGCTCGAGTGAGTCGATATGACAAGTTATTGCCAAATCGCCAATGAGGTTGAGGGCTCTCTTTTGGACAATATCCAACGAAGCTAAGGCTGTGCGACCAGCCCCGGCCCATATATGGGAGTTGTATTCCATTCTAGGTCTAATGTAGGACTTGTAGAGGAGCGCTAGATTTGGCGGGATGAAATTTTCTTACACCTTTTCAGAAATCCAAGACATTTCGATGCTTCTTTTGGCAACAGAGAAGATGTGATCTGTCCAGTTTAACTTACTGGAAACATTAATGCCAAGAATGCTTAGTGACGGTGAATCAGAAATTAATGCTCCATCAAAAGAAACGGGTGTGGTTAAGTTATGATCTTGTTTTAATGAGATAAGACAGCTTCGGGACTTTGATGCATTGAATTCGACACGATTAGCTTTGCCCCAAGCGAGGATATTGACAAGATCGTTATTCAATGATCTAGTCATGCAATCTCGTTTAACACATGCAGCATTCCCCCTGGATTCCGCAAGAGGGTCAAAGGAGTAAGCGAAATCAAGAGTACTGTCATCTGCGAAACTATGGATGATATTAAAAGTAAGGGAAAGCAGATCATTAATGAAAATTAAAAAGGGAGTTGGAGAGATAACAGAGCCTTGAGGTACACCGGCATTTATGGGATGCGGTTCAGACGTAACGCCATCTAATACAACACGTATTTGGCGACTAGATAGGAATCTTTCAATCCGTAATAGAAGAGGAGGGGAGAGACCAAGTGCTTTGAGTTTGGCTAAAAGGGCTGGATGCCAGACTCTATCAAAGGCTTTTGAAATATCTAGGGCAACGATTTTAGACTCACCAAAATTATGTAGACTACGGTTCCAACGTTCTGTAAGAAAGGTCAGCAAGTCTCCAGATGAGCGTCCAGCTCGGAAGCCATATTGGCGATCGTTGATGAGATGGTTAGTTTCTAGATACTTCATTAATTTTGAGTTAATGATAGATTCAAAAACCTTTGAAAGAATCGTAGTGATCGCAATTGGTCGATAATTTGAGGGATTGCAATATTTCCATTCAGGGTTGCATGGACGTTGTGAAAAGGCTTCTGCATTTCCGTGGATACGTCCTTTGCGGTGTGGGATATCAAAGTCATGAGGTTTCAGTCTAGTCTCTCCACGAATAGCTTGCTCTCTAGCTCACCATCCTCTCCCTTCTTCTTCTGTTGATTGCAATCGTCTGCGTTTTCTGCAGTCTTTTTTAACGTGGTCGAGTCTACTACATTTCCAGCATCGAAGGAGACCACGCGAATAGTGGTCTCCGATGACGACATTCTGCTGCGAGTCTGCTGCGCAGCTCGATATATTTGCCCTTATTCTGGCGCTTCCATTCGTCGGCGTTTTCTGCAGTCCTTTTGGAGTTATCCCGATCTATTATATTTCGAGCATCGAAGAATACCGTGTGAAGGAGTGCTCTGTGATAACTGCATTCTGTTGCAAGCACAATGCTCCACCGAAATTTCTCTCACCCGTACTGCACTTCGAGAAGCTTGTCTGGCAGAATCATACTCTAATGCATAAGCTAGCGCTTCTGAAGTTTACTTCTTTCCTGCTAGCCTTAACGCTTGTTGTAAATTTTGGTCTGCAATAGCGTTCACAAATGCTTCTGTTGCCTCTTCATTATGGAAATGAGCATTTTCGCTAGAGTATGAAAGATAAACTAAACTTTCCACATAAGGTTGCAGTTGTTGTAGTGATTCGAAATGCTTTTAAATCCTGTTGCGTAGCTGTAGGCGATATACTTGCTGCATCTGTTTTAATCTCCATAATATAGCTCTATCGCCTGTACTAATGAAGTATAACCACGTTGCCCTTCTATCGGCATAGCTTGTAATAGCTCTGATGCGGGACTTCGAAGTGCTAAAACCAGAGCTGCAGCTATGTCTGCATTATTCCGTCCATTTACTTCGGAAGCAGCCTCAAATATTCTCTTGAAAATATGCCACGAATTTTGTCCATCAAATATTGGAGGTTTCTTTCTGCCTGCACTGGATATTTCAATTCCTTCGTGCCGAGGTTTTCGATACTTCATCTCCTCCAAATCTGTTTTAAAGTTGTCAAGCTGTTCAGTGACTCTTTGTTGAACGTCCGCCACTTCCTGCTCGATACCTTCAATTTTTAAATTTTGTTCGTCTAACGAGTTTTTCTGGAAATTCTTCTGCTCCTCTAAGCGAGTTTCTAGACAAATCTCCAGAGTACTGTTTTGTTGGTCCAAACGGTTTTCCAGTGATTTCTTCTGTTCATCTAAGCGGGATTCCATAGAATTCATCTGCTCATCTAAGCAGAATTCCAGGGAATTCTTTTGTTCTTCAAAACGGGTTTCGAGAGAATTCTTTTGCTCTTCTAAGCATGCTTGCAGAAAATGCTTTTGTTCCTCATTACCATTCTTTTGTGCCTCAAAGAAAGAGCGCTTTGGTTCCTTAAGAGCAATCGTTTGTTCCTCAACAGTATTCTGTTGCTCCTCCAAGAGAGATTACTTTTGCTCTTCAAGAGCATTTCTCATCTGCAGGCCTGAAAGCTCCATTTTGGTGATTAAGGTTCATTGCAGGCTCTTCTTCAACTTCAGCTTCTTCTCCAAAAACAAAAGTCTTAGGAATCTTTTCTTCCTCTATCAAGGCTTGTTTAAGTCGCTCGACTAGAACTTTCTTTAGATCTGTTGTTTGCAATGAGCGCTTGCCTTTTCTATACTAAATTTTTCAAAAAAAAATTTTTTTACTGTCGCAAATTTTAAATACGCCAGTGATTGCCTTTTCTATAGTAAATTTTTCAAAAAATAATTTTTTACTTTCGAAAATTTTAAATACCATCTCTACTTGCAATTCCTGTATGCGAAGCTCCTCTAGTTTGCCTCCCATTCTTGCGTCTTTTGCAATTCACTCACAGTTTAATATAAAACTATCTTTCGGAATTTTTACATACGATTTCACAAAATTAATCACTCTTTGAATTTCAAAGTCAAATGCCACCACTTTATTTCGCGATTTTATTTTACTTCTGACACCAGTTGATACGAGCGTGGCCTTAGTTCTTTATTTAAGATACAATATTTCGGATATATTCAAAAGTTCTTTATTTATTTACCTTTACTATTTACTCTCACAAATTCACAAATAATTATCAAATCAACTCTTTAGTTATCGCTAGAACTGTACTTCTAATTTTCGCAACCCAAATAGTTTACTCCGTTCACTTCACTGGCTGAAATAAGACTCGCCTCCTGGATGTGACTAGTGCCGTATTTATGCCCTACAAATTATGTTAGAAACTTCCTGAATTTTCGGTTCTCCAAACAGAAGGTTTACTAGGATGTCACTAACCTAAAGTTGTTTCCATTTTAAACAGATGTCGTTTGTGTCACTTTTTAGCTCGTAAAAATATTGAATATGATATCCTCTTGCCATCCAATCTCCTTGAAAAGATTGATTCTCCTTTTCCTGATTATTGCGCAGACATAGAAAGCGGCAGTATTTGCTGTAACCTTGTTACATCCCCAAAAGTACAGCGATAACTTTAAAGTCAGTAAAAATCTTCCAAGAATGTTGACTATAGTTAACTTTTACCAGAAACTTCTTCATGTTATCATAAGTGCCCATCATGTATTTTGTATGACCAACAGTAGCGGACGGGTTATTGTTTCCGTTGTGGAGAAGTACTGCTTTGAGACTAGTTTTAGAAGAATCGAAGAACAGTCTCTAATTTTCTAGATTATGTTCTATTCCATGCCTTACAGAAATATCTTCAATGTCGTTGAAATACACTAAATCACTATATATACTGTAAAAGTATACAAAATCTTCGTGACGATGACGAAACCAAGTAACTTTTGCCTCGTTCTCTCCAAAATATTCCACTGCTGCAGGCGTGATGTAAGGAGTTATGCTTGTGATTTTTATAAGTTTAAGTCCCTCACTAAGTCGCTTAATTCCTCTCAGTTTATTAAATGGGGTTAAGTGGGTATTGATGGCAAAAACTCAATGTCTTCAGAGGCCAGTACGGGCGATTCCACACTACTAGTTTCACTTTCTCTTGGTTATGAGACTGGCTGACCTGAGGTAATGTATAAGTTTCGTCATACCGTCTAGGTCTTCATACTTTGTGACATAACAAACATCCGAATTTCCGGGTAAAATCAGTGAATTAAGATGTCCACATGACTAAAGCTGGCTTGAATTCAATTTGTGCGTCCCTCTTGCAAATATAAAATGAGTACATATTAGTAAAATTTTGTGTGTACTTCCTTAAATTAATTTGAAAGGGTGACAGGAGAGACTTCCGTTGTACACGTACTAACCAGTGGTTTCCGTTGCTCACGTACTACCACAAGTCCTCCGTTTTTCACGTACTGTTGACAGGATAGCTTTACCATTGTACATGGTCTGACAATTGGATTCCGTTTGTTCACGTACTACCAATAGCACTCCATTTTTCACGTACTAGCTTTATAGGATGGCTTCCAGTTGTACATACTATATACCGATTAAAGGATAATAATCTTCCGTTCTTCACGTACTAGCACACAGGCAGGGTTTGGAGATGGAGCAGGATTTTCTAGGTCTCCCGGACAAGCCAGTTCAACTTGCTAGAAATATTGTGTAGGGATTTCGGGTACACGGTTGAGAGTGTCTTGTGAATCTACATTGCCCAACTTATAACATCATTTCATTACATTGTAATGTACGTATGTATAATATCTTTTAATTTAAACTTACGTCACCTAAAAAGATAACATTACATACCGAATGAATGTAATGTATGTATTTATAAATCTTTCAATTTAAATTTACGTAACCTCAAATATCAAACAATATTTTTTTTATATATAGATTAGTACATAGCTTTGGATCGATTTTTCTATAGCCTTCAAGGATATGTATAGAAAATTTTTAAATATTAATTTTTATATGAATAGAGTAATATTACGTACCGCACCTATGCATTGTAAAGCCATGACCACAGACAAGACAAACAAACAACTATCGGAACGATAAACGAAAAAAAGTACATAGCAAATTGCTCGGCATTAAAAGAAATTTGCAAACTACGCAAATTTCGCTTTGCAAGCAAAATGATCAATTGTAAATGTGTCTGTTGTCATCTCTATAACAAATTAATCAATGACTCATAAAGAAGTTCAGTGATCAGAATTGTTGACACTACAACTAAGTATGATTTGTATTTTCATTTCTTGCAATTTGGCAATAGCTCCCCCCTTTTAGAATTATTGAACGTATTGATTCCTATGTAAAATAATTGTATAAATAAAGTTTCTTTTTAATTTCTTATCCAACATCGGCAGACGCTGCCATTACGTTGAAATATCGGCACAATCTGCCTAAATTAAAAACAGTGGCACACTCTGCCATATTGAAGTAAATCGGCACACTCTGCTTAAATTATAAACAGCGGCATACGGTGCCATACTAAGTAAAGATTGGCATACTCTGCCCAAATCAAAACATTGCGGCTTCTTAGCCATCAAAAGTAAGTTCGGCAGCGATCTGCCTTTTTCTTCAGATATAATACAAATTATAACCATATATCATCATGGATAGATCTTCGTGTTACATTGGAACAATTTTACTACAATCCCCCCCCCCTCCCTGTTCAGAGGAATTTTCGTCTGTAGAGCAGAATTCATTTTATAATTTCATATAATATAGCTTAAACAATAAAACATTAAAAAATTAAAACTTCAGACTCCATATTTTAATAAACACGGTAACTCCTAATAATACATGTCCAAAAACTTAAATGATAACCCTAATTGACTTCTTTATTTTTGGCAACTGGTGTTCGCCTTTTCTTTCCATCTGTTGTCTTCATCGGTTTTGTTTTTTGTGGTTTTTTTTTTATTTTCCCTCTTTCCCTTGGGCTAGTGTGGGTGGCGTTATTGATAATGCCAATTTTAGGGATTATTGACTGGTGAATGGTTCTCCTCAGAGTGGGATGAGTGCTACTATAGTTGACTGCTACCGTGGTGCTATTGGTTCCGAGCAGAGATAGTGCATTCGCAGAGTGCTAAGCGGGCGGCGGTTTAGAAGCGTCTTCTTCGGGATTAATGTACTTGCATCCTATGGTGGCCTCTTTGCCTGGACTGTTGCCGATGTCAGGGCCGGTTTTGTAGTTGATGCTTAATTGGAACTAGGTTGGCATGTTGGAGCGCGTCATTTGGTAAACACTCTGGCTGATGTAGTATGCCTCTTTTTGGTCGGGTCTGCTACGTAAGGCAACTTGGCTTTTGGTACCTAAGGTAATAAAATTTTCATATAAAACCTGAAAAGGTCAAGAAATAGAATTTTTCGCAGAAAATAAAAATTATGTTCATTAATGTTTCACATAAGCTAATCATGCTTAAAACATGGTTAGCTTATCTCTTAAGTTGGCGAAGGAAATTGCATCAGCAATTTTCCTCAAATACCATACATTTTATTCCCATAAAACTACTTGGGAAAAACAAAACTTTCTGTTTACAACCCAAGTCGATTTGCTTAAAAATAATATCATGCAAACAATTACCACGACAAATTTTGGCTTCAGCAAAATTTGTCAGTGGAAATAATAAAATTAAAAAAAAAAAAAAAACGAAATCAAAAGGCAAATCTTACGTTCAGTACAATTTGCCGCGAAAAAATTCAATATGTATGCACATATGTACATACATCTTGTGTATAAAGCTTTCACTATAAAAAACGCGCGCCGCATAAATGCATTGTATGCAAAACGACGGGACGGTGGCTGTTGTTTTTAAAAGTGTAAGATTACATTTTTTGGAAGCCACCGTCTGACACACGCGAATAATTTTGGACAAGATTGAACAAGTCCAGAATTAATAATAAAATTTTCTCAGGGTAAGAAAATGCAATTAAGCATTTTCTGCCCTGAACAACGGCTTTTGATCACGATGAAGGTGATCAAGAGTTGAGTTGATTTGAAAACGTAAAAACAGCGTGATCTCAGCGGGCGGTATCGGTCTTTTGGTGAAGAAAAGTTTCGCTTAATAATGGAAAAAATGGTGTTGTAAAAATTCCTTGATAAAGTAAAATTTATGTTTAGAAAAGTATTTTTGTAAAATAGGAAAAAGGTGGATACCTAAAAGTTTTTGGAAAATAACCGCAGAAATTGTTCGTGAAAAGTTACTAGTGAATAAAAAAAACAGGAAAAGAAAAAGCGTCTAAGTGCGGTGTTTCATTTTAACAACAAACAAAATAATAAAAATACCAAAACAAGGAATAGGAGCTAGAAAATCGGAAAGCGTAAACTTTGAGTACCCGGGACAACTGTAAGTAGTGTATATTAATATATATATAACAATTGGCGCAGCCGGTAGGATAAAGGAAGCTTGGTCAAGTTAAACGATCGTAAACGCTTGAAAAGCCTTGATCCTGCAAGAATCTGCGGGGAACCTTTGACTAAGCCACACTATACGGCCACGTCACCCCCCACGCTCGCGGTAGATCTCATCTATAGGCGCCTCTGCTCCAGGCGAGCAAGCGTTCACTCCATTAAGAGTGAAACCGAAACAACGAGCAACTACACTCACAAACCTAAGCCGCTCTATATGCAGCAGCAAGAAGGAGGATAGCAAAGACAGCCCCACTCAAAACCAACTCCAAAAGGAAGATACCAACATTCATGGATTGAAGGGGATTTCGAGGAAGTCTAAAAGCTCCCCTTTCAACCATACCCAGGGGAACAGAAGCACCAGAAAATAGAAACTTTGTTCCAGGATTGAAAGGGATCTCGAAGTCGGCAAAAAAAACCCCCCTTTTCATTCTCAGCCAAGGGAATTAAGATGGCTGGAGCCCCCCTAGTAGCATGAAACATTCCAGAAGGGAATACTCCAAGAAGGCTCGAAGCCCCCCTTTTGGACCACGCGGGACGCATATATCAGAAAGAAACTCGACACCGGCACCTGAGACAGGACCCAGATTAGACTCCATACCTTCATCCGACGCGGAGAAATAACCAGGTGAAAATCTTCATCACCTCCGGGAAGGTACAGGCAACACCCCAGAGGTCGGCCAAACGCAAACAGGTAGCCAGCACAAATCAGCTTTACTCCAGCAGCAGGAAACAACAGAAGTCCTCCAGTTGTATCTAAAGTAAGTCTAGATAAACTTTTAGATTAGTTATTAGCGAAGGCACGGGAATCCGATAAGTTGACGGTCACGTACTGCGACGCTCTTGACCACAGATTAAGTCAAGGCAGAGAGCAGAGGCTGACTCAAGTCGAAAAATTTGAAAAAGATACATAGCGATTCATACAGGAGCTTATCGAATTCGCCGGGCTTTCACGTTCACTAGGCTTAGATACGAGCTCAGCAAGTGTAGTTGTAATTGCTGAAAGTGATAGTGACATAGGTAGTGATCCCTCTGACGAGAATAGGGCCGAAAATCTCTTTAGTGGCTGGCTAGAATTATCCTTCATGGAATCAAGCCCAGAAACCCGCCCTGAAACTCGACAAGGCACAAGCAGACTACCCTAAAAGCCTACAAATAAAAAGATAATCACAATGGTAGACTATGCAAAGGTGGCCAAGCTCACGGCACAACTAGTTCCTCTGTTTTCGGGTGAAAATGCCCCACAGTTAGGTCCTGAGCTGCAAGCATTTATTGGCTCTTTCTAACAGGCCCTACACTGTTTAAGTGAGGAAGAAAATGTAGCCTTCTTACAAATTTTGCCTACAAGACTTCGTGATGATGCGTATCAGCTGTTTGCTTCGGACGTTCCAAATACTTTTAGTCAGGTGGAGGATCGTCTGGACAGAACCTATCTACGACGAGAGTCCTACCAAGAATTGGTCAACAATGCCTTCACAACAAGAGTGAAGCAGTTGTTGATGCTTTGCAACGAGGCGGCGGTACTGAAGTACGGCGCAACGGCAGCCCCAGCTGTGAAGACACAGTTGGCGGACTTCGGCACAAATGCCCCCAAAATTGGAGTGAGCAATCCCCACCTATGACAGTACCTCCTCAGTCTGGTAGAAAATGATCTAGAGCAGCTGATACAAAAGCCTTTTCGTCCAAACGCCACTAACGCAACATACGTATCCAATGGCACCAATAGATCCAAGCGTTCGAGTTCGAGCTCTTAGCCGAACTCCTTACAATCAAGCACCACAGCCGCCCATGTATGCATCATCTCGAGCACAAGAGCCCAGGCAGTTTAATAATCCACCATATATACATGCTCAACCGCAACGCCCGCCATTTCCACGAAGGGATTCTACACAACCGGATACAAAAAATCTGGTACAACGCACACTTGTAAATTCTGCCAGAAGCGGGGACATACCTACACGGAGTGTCTGAAACGCAAGAACACCGCTTTCTGCACTAACTTCGGGAGATTCGGACATGACATTCGCGACTGTCGAAATAGCCAAGCACAGTCTGCAACTCGTTTCACACGAGGACAGCCTAATAATCCGCAACAGTCAGACACGAACAATACAATAGGCCCCAGAGCCTTTAACATAAGACAACAATGTGATTTTTGTGGGCGCCGCGGACACAAGATAGACGAGTGTTGACAAAAACAAAAATGGGAGGATAAAAAGCAGGGAAATGACAGAGAGGCGACACAAAACTCCCCGGCTCGACTATAAACCCCACCAGCAACAAACAAGGGTCTTCTCAGCCGCCCGACTTCAGTGTGCCCACTGCCAGACTTCCTCTAGAAATAAGTCTAACTGGTCAGGCCCAACTAAAAGTACACACCGTCGCTGAGATCAGTATAATTAAGAAAAAAGCTATCAAATCTCGCGAGCTAATAAATCCCAACAAGAAATTAATCCCTTTGGCACCGGAAAAACCTTAGGAATTTGCCAAGGAAACTTCGTGCTAAAAAGCCACTTACCTTGCCACTTTCAGGTGGTAAAAAACATCCCAGGTATTTCGAACGACGGCTTGCTAGGAAATGATTTTCTAGATAAAAACTGTAATGTTGAGGGACCCAACAAAGTTCTGCGATTTCCTCGCACGGCAACCAATCGAGAAGAGTTTTCTGTTCCATTAGAACCCGCATCGGACAACACGTGTTCACTAAACACAGTCAACGAAGAGACACTGGTAGAACATATTAAACCCAACGGGGATACTCCTTCTACCCCAAGTGTTCTCAAAGCTTCTCAGTCAGGAGAAGTCGGCTGTGACTTACAAGAACGCGGTAAGGGTGACTTGGTTACCGAAGATCCGGCCTGTAAGGCTGGACAGCATCAGGTGAATTTAAATAAACCTATTTGCGTACCAGCAAGGTCTCAGATCGTAGTCAAAGTTCTGTTGCAGTTGCAGGAATAAATGCTCAGTCTGTCAAAAGAAATAGGCGACAGAGTCTTCCTATCAAACACCTTACTCTCAGCTGGGTTAAATGCAGTCACCATAGGAATCCTCAACACACGCAGTTCACAAGTAGTCCTAAACAGCGTGAACCTAACTCTGGTTCCCATTAAAAATTACACTGTCGTCCCCATAAAACGAGAGCCAGATAAGGATATTGCAACAGCCCATCATTCGAACACCATGAGTCAAAATGACGGCGAAAACGGCGATGAAAACGATGTCGAACAAGAAGACACCAGTATTCAGCCCAGCCTCAGCAGATTAGAGCAAGAAATCAGTCTGGATGAATTTTTAAATACTGAGGAAAAAGGCTCAATAACAAATCTCTGTTACGAATATGATAACATATTCTTTTTAAAAGGTGACAGGCTTACACATACCAATGCCATCACCCACGATATCACTCTGGTGCAAGACGAAGCACCTATTAACCAAAAGGTGTACCGGTTACCAGAGACACAGCGGAATGTCATAAATGAACAGCTCCGAGAAATGCTGGATAACGATATTGTCCAGCCGAGCAAAAGCCCATGGAACTCGTCACTGCTTGTTGTCCCCAAAAAGGCGGGACCAAATGGTGACAAAATGTGGCCCGTTGTCGTTGATTTCCGTAAGTTGAACGAAAAAACGATTGGCGACGCTTTCCGGCTACCACGGATTGAGGACATCCTCGATCAACTGGGCGATTCAAGATACTTCACCACCCTAGGCCAAGCCATTGGCTATCATCCAACTACGGGCATTATGAATTCAAACCTATGCCGTTCGGGCTCAAAGGAGCCTCGGCCACATTTCAGCGTTTAATGAATTTCATATTAACTGGCCTACAAGGTCTAGAATGTTTCGTCTACTTAGATGACATCGTCATCTATCGAAAAAGTCCGGCAGACCACAACGACAAGCTTCGCAAAGTCTTCGACAGTTTAAGAGAAAATAACCTGAAACTTCAACCAGAGAAATGTCAATTTCTCAGGCGCGATGTAATGTACCTAGGACACAAATATTTTAACAAATGAGCACTGCCTGACCATAGCAAAAGGGCATGTGTCCAAACTTCCCCATTCCTAAGACAGTAAGGCAAGTGCAATCATTTTTGGGCCTCGCCAATTACTACAGAAAATTCATACCCGTTTTTTAAAAAAACAGTACTTCCTCTAACAAACTTACTCCGAAAGGATGCAAAGCTTAAGAGGACTGAGGAATGCCAAGAGGCATTTCAAAGCATTAAGAACGCTTTAATTTCCCCTCCACTCTTAATATATCCCGATTTCTCAAAACCCTTTAACCTTACCGCAGACGCCAGCAGCGAGGCTATTGGAGCAGTTCTCTCTCAAGGAGAGGTAGGAAATGACCAGCCAATTGCCTACACCAGCCGTACCCTGAACAAAGCCGAACGTAACTATTCCACGACTGAGAAAGAGTTACTGGCTATAGTTTGGGTGACTAAAAATTGCAGGTGTTTTCTGCAAGCCCGAGAATTCACGGTCTATAAAGATCACAAACTGCTCAAGGGGTGTTTTCAATGTTAAGGACCCCACTTCCCGTCTGGTGAGATTTCACCATAAACTTTCCAAGTTCAATTATAAAACTGAGTATAAGCCCGGAAAGTACAACACGATTGCCGACGCTTTAAGCCGCATTCCACGGAATAATGCCAAAGACAAGGAAACTACAACCTTCACGGTAGAAGCTATAGTCCACCACCGAATGGACTCGGACATAGAGGAGGAAAAACACTCATCGGACCTTAAGGAGTGCCTGCAATGCAAAGCAGTAACAAGAGCCCAGACACGAAACATTAACGAAAGTGGAACAAATCCAGACAGCCAGGCCAAACCAATAGAACAACAAGAGCTAACTCATCACCCAGAACAGGCCGCTGACCTTGACAGTCCACCTAGTAACAATCCACAGATTATAAACGAAACTCAGTCCACCTAGTAACAATCCACAGACTATAGACGAAACTCGTCCCGATGAAGTAATCACAAGTCTAGAAGAGATTCAATTAATCTTAAAAGATTATCATGATTCTCTCTTTGGCGGCGATCAGGGAGTGATAAAAACCTATAAATAGTGACATCAAAAGGCACATTAAGCGGTGTGCCAAATGTCAAACAATGAAGGCCTCACCACAGTAAAAATGCCAACGGTGATTACAGATGTAGCGGAACAACCATTCGATAAATTCTATCTAGATATAGTCGGCCCACTAGAGGAGACTGAATCCGGAAACAAATAAATATTAACGTTTCAGGAGAACCTCACAAAGTTTGTAGATTGGTATGCCATACCGATTTAGGAAGCTATAATGGTAGCGCAATTTTTCTTCGACGAAATCGTCACGCGCTACCGCATTCCCAAAAGAATAGTCACCGATCAGGGAAGTAATCTCCTGAGTGATCTATTAAAAAAGGTATACAAACTCCTTAGGATAAATAAGCTACAAACCTCAGCTTATCATCCCCAATCAAATGGAGCACTCGAACGTGCACATAGACCATTGACTGAATATCTAAGCTATAGTGGACGAAAATCCCAGGTTATGGGATAACTATCTGCGAACCGCTGATTTCGTGTACAATAACAGTGCACACGAAGGGACAAAATTTAGTCCCATGGACTGCCTTTACGGCTTTACAGCGGACGTTCCGTCCAACTTAAGGCGAGACCCCGAACCCGTGTATAACCACGAGAACTACTACCATATTCTCAGGTATAAGCTTCAAAAGTCTTACGCCATGACACGAAAAAATCTTCTGATGAGTAAACAGCCCTCAAAAAATTACTATGACAAAGTTGTACGTCCCCTGACATTTCACAGAGGAGACACGGTTCTACTCAAGAGCGATAGTCGTAAACATAAGCTCTCCCAGATTTTGGTAGGACCCTATACGGTAACCGGCATACTTAGTTCTGTAAACACAACAATTAAAATGCGTAAACGAGAAGTGAGGGTACACACCAATCGCCTAAAACCTTTCTATGAATAACATGGTGTCAATGTAATCTAAGTAATTCTAAGATACATATATAATAGCATGTAAGCTACAAAGTCAACAGAAAACCCATTTTAATATCCTATCCTATCCTCTCCTAGATGACAATGCGGTCAATAATTTTCTACGGGATCTTCCTGATCACGATAGGAGCCCTCGCGGAGGAACCTTCCTCTATAGGGCCCTAAATAATACGGGAGTGCTATTCGAGGATCTCGGAAGCTTATCGGTTTACCACGAAACTTGGAGCATCATCACTGAGTTGGACCTAGCTGAGTTAGCAAATCAGACGCGACTAGCAAAAGGAGCAGAACACTACGTACACCAATTGTGTGGAAATGGGTCTTCTATACAGGAACTTTGTACGCTGCAGACAAAACATGTACACGCCCTGATGAAAAAAATAAACAGGCGTACCAGTGTTATTAGGGAAGCAGTTCCCAAGTCACGCAAGTTCCGATCCAACTTCGATGGAATTGGAAATGCGATCCATTATCTTTTTGGTGTCACGGATAGTGGAAACGAGCAAGGGGTGTATAGCCGACTAAGCGAATTAGAGGTAAATACTCAAACCTTAGCTGATCTGGAAAAGCAACAGATCAGCGTAATAAAACCACTTTTGAACAAATGCAGAAACCCCTATCTTCGCTGACTGTACGACAGCGTCAGATAATCCAACAGTTTAACAATCTAGAGAGCACAACATACGAGTTGACAGCCCATCAAATAAGGCAGGAAATCGTCTCTAGTCTGACACTACAAATGATAGAGTTGGAATTTAAACAACAAGGTCGACTGGACATAATAGTGTCCAGTAGAAATAATCAAATTCATCCCCTTTTAATTTCCCCAAATAATTTGCTAGAGATTTATCACAAATCTCACCCCACTTGTCCCAATCGGCAGGACTGCTTATCAGTTCTGTATCAAACATAGGCAATCAAAACACATTTGCTACAGGACAAATTAGTTATCCAGAATCAAACTCCCCATTTTTAATATAACCAAGATGAAAATCCAACAGATTAAATGTTTTGCCATACGGTCGATTCAAACCACTCATTAATACCTGATATCGGATTTTCCCATGCGGCAAGTCAAATCAAGACCCAGGAGTTTCTGCTCCTTAAGCCAGAAAACCTGACATCATTCAAGAAGATTTCAAAAGGGATCAATGAATATACATGGGTTGGAAAGCTGAACACACCCATCACAAAAGCCACTAAATCAGATGAATGTATCATCAAACTTTTATTTAACCTACTGGGCGAAAAACCCACAGTGTAGTCTCATGGTTCAAATTCCCCCAACGGACACAATAATCAAGATCAATAGACAAAATTCGTGGCTGTACTCCTTAACCGAAACCACTATAGTACAAATAACCTGTACACAAAAGTTGCTCACTCATCGTCTCGCTGGATAAGGAATCATGACAGTCAACGAACCATGTTCCTTGCAAATAGGGCCTCACACTCTGTATTACGAAGCAGAAAATCAGCATCCGCCAAAAGTTTTCCAACCAACCTACTTCCCAGGCACAAACGAAATTCAGGATGAGTTGGCAGGATATATGTCCAAGATATCCGCTCCTAAAAATCTTGAGAAACAACCAACATTACTCCTCGGAGATGATGCAAACCAACGTATCCAACTAGATACAAAATCTCTAGACGAAATCCGTACCAAAGTGAACAACATTCACTTTGGACCAAAGGCCAAGATTCCTCATATACTCTCTATCACATCCTTATCAATAACAGGACTCCTGTTGCTAATTGCATAAGTGGTGGCAATAACAAAATATGTCTTACCGGCATTCATGGTAGGGGTTGCTAAACGCAGACAACAGCCCACAGCTGAAAACATTCCTATGGAACCGGTTTACCCAACAGTCCAAGAAAAATTAAAACGTACCCAAAGTCTCTCTAAAGCGAGATCTATACAATTAGTGTAATAAAAAAGATCTATACTTATTTTTGGCCCCGTCTCATTCTTTTGTTACTGGCGGACTATTCCTTCACTAGAAAATAAAATAAGAATAAATAAGTATAAAATTTATTTGGTCGTATCTAAGAATAAAATTAACAAACCTAAGTAGCACATAGCAAAGTAGAGACAATAAATTAAATAAGCTAAAAATAAGATAATAAATTGAAGAAAGAAAGGCATAAGATAATAGAATTAAAAAATAAAACATAACCGAAATTTATTTACACAAAAATAATAATAATATAAATAATAAGTAAATAATATTTAGCAACATTAAGTAATACATAATAATTAGCTAAGATATAGACATAAATACCTAAGATTATACTAAATAGAGAGGTAAGGTAATAAGGTTATAAATAGGAAGTAACGACTTAAATTAGTAGAAGAAATAAGAAAAGAACTTTTTTAACGACATTAGATATAGCAGAAATGACATATATTTCCCATAAGAAAATATATTATAAATATATTCATATTCCTGTAAAAGTCAACCGAACCAAACCCGTAAGACATCGAAAACCTTATCAAAAAAATAAAAAAATAAAAGAAATGTAAGAATCTCCGTATTCGAGATAATAACCAACCCTCAATTAACTCAGCACCGTGGAAGCCCCTATCAAGAGAAATTTATAATCAGACCCTAAATCTGACAAGTCCATGCCCTCGATCTAAACCCCTAAGAAAAAACTAAAAACTAAGAAATAAATAAATAATAACAAATAAAAACTAGAGTACAATATTTAACCCAACATTTTTTTATTGAACGATAGAAATAGAAGAATAATCAAAAAAAAAATTTTTTATATAAAATAAACACAAAGTTTTTGGAAAAAATATTAATTAAAGCACTCAGAATTAAAATACAAAAAAAAATCAGGAATCAGCCTCCACCCGCGAGACCAAATCACCAACCACATCTAAAACAAAAATTCATAATTAGGATTAAAATTAAATTAACAGATATCTAATATGATTACCTGAATAAAAGGGTGCTTAATTCCTGGGCGGGACCAGAAGCATCACCCGGAAGATCCCAATTCTCCTGGGCAGAACCAGACCCTTCATCTGGGAGGTCCCAGTCCTCGCCTGACTCCACGCCTGACGCATTCAGGACCTCATGGGCAGGGTCGTGTCAATTCTCCTCGAGAAAAGGGCTCGATGCTGCTACCGGAGGACCCCAGTCGGCCACAGGGGTGGAGGTACCCAAAGCTGCCACGTCGTCCTCGTGCACCATTTATAGTGGATGCGCCCTGCACGTCAGGCAGAAAAACCAGATAGAGCCATCGTCGAAAAAAGAGAATAAAAATAAAAAGTCGTTTTTTCAAAATAATAATCAAAACTTACCCAAAGCTATCCAAGAGCTCAAACCGGTGGAAACTATCCACCTCGGCTAGAGTGGACCAAATACATATATCCGGGCATCAGACCCTCCGCAACAATATACGAATCAACCCCCTCCACCCGCGAGCCACACTTTGCACAAAAATAGTGAGTACTCTGACACAGTGGGGCCTGAGGCAGACGTATGGTTTGCGTGGACTTAACACTTCTCCAAACTGGATGATGAAACTATAAATTACTCCGGTCGTGCTAACCAATTTAAAGGAAAAAACAGCTACAGTTGGCAAAAATTAGCTAAGACGCACCTAGTATGTGTTGTGCCCTTATCTTGGTGAATCCCACGCAACCTCAATAGCAAAGGTAGTTTTTTTTCCCATCCTTTCAAAGCACACAAAATAAGCTCAACAAGTTGCAATTTCTGCATTATGTATGTAGCTACAAAAACACAAAACCCAAACATATTTTTTTCTCTTATTTCTTTCCAAGCCGATGCAAGATGCATATCAATATCTCACACCAACCCTTAAAAAAAAAAAACAATTGCACTTGCTCTCTCTACAGTAGAAAATTAAGTCCGTGTCTTTTCAAAGTATGTACTATATACATACGAACATTACCTACTTAATCCAATCGAATTATATGTACATACATACATACAATTTTCAAAATTATACGCGCCCTCTTAAAATTAATATTTCAAGACGGGCGCACAAGTGCATATCGGATTACCGTTTTGCATTGATGCATACAGCTCGCATCAAAGAACTTTTGCATTTTCTCATGTTCGTTTTTTCAACGTCGTGAGAAAACAATAAAAAGAAAAAAGAGCTTTTAAAGCTACCATGGGTACCTGGGTGCAATTTGCCCAAACCTCGGGGAGTTCGTTTTTAAAAATCCGTCTGGGAGGAACGCGTAGAGTTTTCGCGAACGAGAATAACATCTTGAACTTAGATAAAAGTTTACTATTATTTTGCGAATCAGAATAAAATCCGGAAACTAAATTAATAACGATTACTAGTGTATCGGAACGAAGATATTGGAAATAGTAACCATAAATTAATTGTTTGAGAATCGAAGTGAAAATCTCGAAAGAGTTTATAGTTTAATATCTAGTGGAATAAAAATCTGTTTGAGAATCAGAATAAGAAATTGGAAATACTTTAATGTATAGTGGAATGTTAATATGGCTTAAATAAATATCTGTATATACTGTAGATAGTGAGTTGTGATTTCAGTATTAAAACCATTTCTCCGACCACTTCTCTATATTTAACCGGGGAACACGAGCGGACGAGCTGTAACAACTGGTGTACCTACCCCAAAATCCAGTGCCTTTAAACGAAAAAGTTAATAAAATAAAAATAAAATAAAAATAAAGAAATACTAAATAAAAATTATAATAAAAATCTGCCACAGAGCTACAACAACTGGTGGCAGCTGTGTTCCTACCCCATATCAGTGCTAAAATATTTTTTTGTGCTAATAATTTAAACAAACAAATTTGAACAAAATAATAATAATAAAAAACAAAAACGTTTTTAATAAAAATCAATACAACAACTGGTGGCAAATAAAGTTGTGGTAAAAAAAGAAAAAATAATAAACCCTAATCCTAATAATACATGTCCAAAAACTTAAATGATAACCCTAATTAACTTCTTTATTTTTGGCAACTGGTGTTCGCCTTCTCTTTCCATCTGTTGTCTTCTTCGGTTTTGTTTTTCGTGGTTTTTTTTATTTTCCCTCTTTCCCTTGGGCTAGTGTGGGTGGCGTTATTGATAATGCCAATTTTAGGGATTATTGACTGGTGAATGGTTCTCCTCAGAGTGGGATGAGTGCTACTATAGTTGACTGCTACCGTGGTGCTATTGGTTCCGAGCAGAGATAGTGCATTCGCAGAGTGCTAAGCGGGCGGCGGTTTAGAAGCGTCTTCTTCGGGATTAATGTACTTGCATCCTATGGTGGCCTCTTTGCCTGGACTGTTGCCGATGTCAGGGCCGGTTTTGTAGTTGATGCTTAATTGGAACTAGGTTGGCATGTTGGAGCGCGTCATTTGGTAAACACTCTGGCTGATGTAGTGTGCCTCTTTTTGGTCGGGTCTGCTACGTAAGGCAACTTGGCTTTTGGTACCTAAGGTAATAAAATTTTCATATAAAACCTGAAAAGGTCAAGAAATAGAATTTTTCGCAGAAAATAAAAATTATGTTCATTAATGTTTCACATAAGCTAATCATGCTTAAAACATGGTTAGCTTATCTCTTAAGTTGGCGAAGGAAATTGCATCAGCAATTTTCCTCAAATACCATACATTTTATTCCCATAAAACGACTTGGGAAAAACAAAACTTTCTGTTTACAACCCAAGTCGATTTGCTTAAAAATAATATCATGCAAACAATTACCACGACAAATTTTGGCTTCAGCAAAATTTGTCACTGGAAATAATAAAATTAAAAAAAAAAAAAAAAAACGAAATCAAAAGGCAAATCTTACGTTCAGTACAATTTGCCGCGAAAAAATTCAATATGCATGCACATATGTACATACATCTTGTGTATAAAGCTTTCACGATAAAAAACGCGCGCCGCATAAATGCATTGTATGCAAAACGACGGGACGGTGGCTGTTGTTTTTAAAAGTGTAAGATTACATTTTTTTGAAGCCACCGTCTGACACACGCGAATAATTTTGGACAAGATTGAACAAGTCCAGAATTAATAATAAAATTTTCTCAGGGTAAGAAAATGCAATTAAGCATTTTCTGCCCTGAACAACGGCTTTTGATCACGATGAAGGTGATCAAGAGTTGAGTTGATTTGAAAACGTAAAAACAGCGTGATCTCAGCGGGCGGTATCGGTCTTTTGGTGAAGAAAAGTTTCGCTTAATAATGGAAAAAATGGTGTTGTAAAAATTCCTTGATAAAGTAAAATTCATGTTTAGAAAAGTATTTTTGTAAAATAGGAAAAAGGTGGATACCTAAAAGTTTTTGGAAAATAACCGCAGAAATTGTTCGTGAAAAGTTACTAGTGAATAAAAAAAACAGGAAAAGAAAAAGCGTCTAAGTGCAGTGTTTCATTTTAACAACAAACAAAATAATAAAAATACCAAAACAAGGAATAGGAGCTAGAAAATCGGAAAGCGTAAACTTTGAGTACCCCGGACAACTGTAAGTAGTGTATATTAATATATATATAACAATTGGCGCAGCCGGTAGGATAAAGGAAGCTTGGTCAAGTTAAACGATCGTAAACGCTTGAAAAGCCTTGATCCTGCAAGAATCTGCGGGGAACCTTTGACTAAGCCACACTACACGGCCACGTCACCCCCCACGCTCGCGGTAGATCTCATCTATAGGCGCCCCTGCTCCAGGCGAGCAAGCGTTCACTCCATTAAGAGTGAAACCGAAACAACGAGCAACTACACTCACAAACCTAAGCCGCTCTATATGCAGCAGCAAGAAGGAGGATAGCAAAGACAGCCCCACTCAAAACCAACTCCAAAAGGAAGATACCAACATTCATGGATTGAAGGGGATTTCGAGGAAGTCTAAGAGCCCCCCTTTCAACCATACCCAGGGGAACAGAAGCACCAGAAAATAGAAACTTAGTTCCAGGATTGAAAGGGATCTCGAAGTCGGCAAAAAAAAACCCCTTTTCATTCTCAGCCAAGGGAATTAAGATGGCTGGAGCCCCCCTAGTAGCAAGAAACATTCCAGAAGGGAATTCTCCAAGAAGGCTCGAAGCCCCCCTTTTGGACCACGCGGGACGCATATATCAGAAAGAAACTCGACACCGGCACCTGAGACAGGACCCAGATTAGACTCCATACCTCCATCCGACGCGGAGAAATAACCAGGTGAAAATCTTCATCACCTCCGGGAAGGTACAGGCAATACCCCAGAGGTCGGCCAAACGCAAACAGGTAGCCAGCACAAATCAGCTTTACTCCAGCAGCAGGAAACAACAGAAGTTCGCCTTCGAAGCGGTACCATTTTAACTGGTCCTCCAGTTGTATCTAAAGTAAGTCTAGATAAACTTTTAGATAAGTTATTAGAGAAGGCACGGGAATCCGATAAGTTGACGGTCACGTACTGCGACGCTCTTGACCACAGATTAAGTCAAGGCAGAGAGCAGAGGCTGACTCAAGTCAGAAAATTTGAAAAAGATACGTAGCGATTCATGCAGGAGCTTATCGAATTCGCCGGGCTTTCACGTTCACTAGGCTTAGATACGAGCTCAGCAAGTGTAGTTGTAATTGCTGAAAGTGATAGTGACATAGGTAGTGATCCCTCTGACGAGAATAGGGCCGAAAATCTCTTTAGTGGCTGGCTAGAATTATCCTTCATGGAATCAAGCCCAGAAACCCGCCCTGAAACTCGACAAGGCACAAGCAGACTACCCTAAAAGCCTACAAATAAAAAGATAATCACAATGGTAGACTATGCAAAGGTGGCCAAGCTCACGGCACAACTAGTTCCTCTGTTTTCGGGTGAAAATGCCCCACAGTTAGGTCGTGAGCTGCAAGCATTTATTGGCTCTTGCTAACAGGCCCTACACTGTTTAAGTGAGGAAGAAAATGTAGCCTTCTTACAAATTTTGCCTACAAGACTTCGTGATGATGCCTATCAGCTGTTTGCTTCGGACGTTCCAAATACTTTTAGTCAGGTGGAGGATCGTCTGGACAGAACCTATCTACCACGAGAGTCCTACCAAGAATTGTTCAACAATGCCTTCACAACAAGAGTGAAGCAGTTGTTGATGCTTTGCAACGAGGCGGCGGTACTGAAGTACGGCGCAACGGCAGCCCCAGCTGTGAAGACACAGTTGGCGGACTTCGGCAAAAATGCCCCCAAAATTGGAGTGAGCAATCCCCACCTATGACAGTACCTCCTCAGTCTGGTAGAAAATGATCTAGAGCAGCTGATACAAAAGCCTTTTCGTCCAAACGCCACTAACGCAACATACGTATCCAATGGCACCAATAGATCCAAGCGTTCGAGTTCGAGCTCTTAGCCGAACTCCTTACAATCAAGCACCACAGCCGCCCATGTATGCATCACCACGAGCACAAGAGCCCAGGCAGTTTAATAATCCACCATATATACATGCTCAACCGCAACGCCCGCCATTTCCACGAAGGGATTCTACACAACCGGATACAAAAATCTGGTACAACGCACACTTGTAAATTCTGCCAGAAGCGGGGAAATACCTACACGGAGTGTCTGAAACGCAAGAACACCGCTTTCTGCACTAACTTCGGGAGATTCGGACATGACATTCGCGACTGTCGAAATAGCCAAGCACAGTCTGCAACTCGTTTCACACGAGGACAGCCTAATAATCCGCAACAGTCAGACACGAACAATACAATAGGCCCCAGAGCCTTTAACATAAGACAACAATGTGATTTTTGTGGGCGCCGCGGACACAAGATAGACGAGTGTTGACAAAAACAAAAATGGGAGGATAAAAAGCAGGGAAATGACAGAGAGGCGACACAAAACTCCCCGGCTCGACTATAAACCCCACCAGCAACAAACAAGGGTCTTCTCAGCCGCCCGACTTCAGTGTGCCCACTGCCAGACTTCCTCTAGAAATAAGTCTAACTGGTCAGGCCCAACTAATAGTACACACCGTTGCTGAGATCAGTATAATTAAGAAAAAAGCTATCAAATCTCGCGAGCTAATAAATCCCAACAAGAAATTAATCCCTTTGGCAGCGGAAAAACCTTAGGAATTTGCCAAGGAAACTTCGTGCTAAAAAGCCACTTACCTTGCAACTTTCAGGTGGTAAAAAACATCCCAGGTATTTCCAACGACGGCTTGCTAGGAAATGATTTTCTAGATAAAAACTGTAATGTTGAGGGACCCAACAAAGTTCTGCGATTTCCTCGCACGGCAACCAATCGAGAAGAGTTTTCTGTTCCATTAGAACCCGCATCGGACAACACGTGTTCACTAAACACAGTCAACGAAGAGACACTGGTAGAACATATTAAACCCAACGGGGATACTCCTTCTACCCCAAGTGTTCCCAAAGCTTCTCAGTCAGGAGAAGTCGGCTGTGACTTACAAGAACGCGGTAAGGGTGACTTGGTTACCGAAGATCCGGCCTGTAAGGCTGGACAGCATCAGGTGAATTTAAATGAACCTATTTGCGTACCAGCAAGGTCTCAGATCGTAGTCAAAGTTCTGTTGCAGTTGCAGGAATAAATGCTCAGTCTGTCAAAAGAAATAGGCGACAGAGTCTTCCTATCAAACACCTTACTCTCAGCTGGGTTAAATGCAGTCACCATAGGAATCCTCAACACACGCAGTTCACAAGTAGTCCTAAACAGCGTGAACCTAACTCTGGTTCCCATTAAAAATTACACTGTCGTCCCCATAAAACGAGAGCCAGATAAGGATATTGCAACAGCCCATCATTCGAACACCATGAGTCAAAATGACGGCGATGGTGACATCAAAATATAACTAATTCTAAGATTAAGAAAATAGGGCATAAGAGCCCCAGTCAACTAAGCAGCAATTAGAAACTGCTCCAAGACGCTTGCAGGTCTCTCATGAAAACCCCAACGTCAGGCGCTGGCCAGCATAGAAAAGGTCTGCCGTTAGCAACTCTCGTAGATCCACCTGGCCCAGCGCCACTCATATATAAAAGAAATAGGTTAAGAGGTAAAATGAATATGGATAATAACAATAAATCTAGATTTAAGAACGATGTAAACAGGGCAATAAGCGTCGATCAGAAGTCCACCATACAACATATACGATATCTGTTCCCAAACGATGTCGAACAAGAAGACACCAGTATTCAGCCCCGCCTCAGCAGATTAGAGCAAGAAATCAGTCTGGATGAATTTTTAAATACTGAGGAAAAAGGCTCAATAACAAATCTCTGTTACGAATATGATAACATATTCTTTTTAAAAGGTGACAGGCTTACACATACCAATGCCATCACCCACGATATCACTCTGGTGCAAGACGAAGCACCTATTAACCAAAAGGTGTACCGGTTACCAGAGACACAGCGGAATGTCATAAATGAACAGCTCCGAGAAATGCTGGATAACGATATTGTCCAGCCGAGCAAAAGCGCATGGAACTCGTCACTGCTTGTTGTCCCCAAAAAGGCGGGACCAAATGGTGACAAAATGTGTCGTTGATTTCCGTAAGTTGAACGAAAAAACGATTGGCGACGCTTTCCCGCTACCACGGATTGAGGACATCCTCGATCAACTGGGCGATTCAAGATACTTCACCACCCTAGGCCAAGCCATTGGCTATCATCCAACTATGGGCATTATGAATTCAAACCTATGCCGTTCGGGCTCAAAGGAGCCCCGGCCACATTTCAGTGTTTAATGAATTTCATATTAACTGGCCTACAAGGCCTAGAATGTTTCGTCTACTTAGATGACATCGTCATCTATCGAAAAAGTCCGGCAGACCACAACGAAAAGCTTCGCAAAGTCTTCGACAGTTTAAGAGAAAATAACTTGAAACTTCAACCACAGAAATGTCAATTTCTCAGGCGCGATGTAATGTACCTAGGACACAAATATTTTAACAAATGAGCACTGCCTGACCATAGCAAAAGGGCATGTGTCCAAACTTCCCCATTCCTAAGACAGTAAGGCAAGTGCAATCATTTTTGGGCCTCGCCAATTACTACAGAAAATTCATACCCGTTTTTTAAAAAACAGTACTTCCTCTAACAAACTTACTCAGAAAGGATGCAAAGTTTAAGAGGACTAAGGAATGCCAAAAGGCATTTCAAAGCAGTAGCAAGAGCCCAGACACGAAACATTAACGAAAGTGGAACAAATCCAGACAGCCAGGCCAAACCAATAGAACAACAAGAGCTAACTCATCACCCAGAACAGGCCGCTGACCTTGACAGTCCACCTAGTAACAATCCACAGATTATAAACGAAACTCAGTCCACCTAGTAACAATCCACAGACTATAGACGAAACTCGTCCCGATGAAGTAATCACAAGTCTAGAAGAGATTCAATTAATCTTAAAAGATTCTCATGATTCTCTCTTTGGCGGCGATCAGGGAGTGATAAAAACCTATAAATAGTGACATCAAAAGGCACATTAAGCGGTGTGCCAAATGTCAAACAATGAAGGCCTCACCACAGTAAAAATGCCAACGGTGATTACAGATGTAGCGGAACAACCATTCGATAAATTCTATCTAGATATAGTCGGCCCACTAGAGGAGACTGAATCCGGAAACAAATAAATATTAACGTTTCAGGAGAACCTCACAAAGTTTGTAGATTGGTATGCCATACCGATTTAGGAAGCTATAATGGTAGCGCAATTTTTCTTCGACGAAATCGTCACGCGCTACCGCATTCCCAAAAGAATAGTCACCGATCAGGGAAGTAATCTCCTGAGTGATCTATTAAAAAAGGTATACAAACTCCTTAGGATAAATAAGCTACAAACCTCAGCTTATCATCCCCAATCAAATGGAGCACTCGAACGTGCACATAGACCATTGACTGTATATCTACGAGCTATAGTGGACGAAAATCCCAGGTTATGGGATAACTATCCGCGAACCGCTGATTTCGTGTACAATAACAGTGCACACGAAGGGACAAAATTTAGTCCCATGGACTGCCTTTACGGCTTTACAGCGGACGTTCCGTCCAACTTAAGGCGAGACCCCGAACCCGTGTATAACCACGAGAACTACTACCATATTCTCAGGTATAAGCTTCAAAAGTCTTACGCCATGACACGAAAAAATCTTCTGATGAGTAAGCAGCCCTCAAAAAATTACTATGACAAAGTTGTACGTCCCCTGACATTTCACAGAGGAGACACGGTTCTACTCAAGAGCGATAGTCGTAAACATAAGCTCTCCCAGATTTGGGTAGGACCCTATACGGTAACCGGCATACTTAGTTCTGTAAACACAACAATTAAAATGCGTAAACGAGAAGTGAGGGTACACACCAATCGCCTAAAACCTTGCTATGAAAAACATGGTGTCAATGTAATCTAAGTAATTCTAAGATACATATATAATAGCATGTAAGCTACAAAGTCAACAGAAAACCCATTCTAATATCCTATCCTATCCTCTCCTAGATGACAATGCGGTCAATACTTTTCTACGGGATCTTCCTGATCACGATAGGAGCCCTCGCGGAGGAACCTTCCTCTATAGGGCCCTAAATAATACGGGAGTGCTATTCGAGGATCTCGGAAGCTTATCGGTTTACCACGAAACTTGGAGCATCATCACTGAGTTGGACCTAGCTGAGTTAGCAAATCAGACGCGACTAGCAAAAGGAGCAGAACACTACGTACACCAATTGTGTGGAAATGGGTCTTCTATACAGGAACTTTGTACGCTGCAGACAAAACATGTACACGCCCTGATGGAAAATATAAACAGGCGTACCAGTGTTATTAGGGAAGCAGTTCCCAAGTCACGCAAGTTCCGATCCATCTTCGATGGAATTGGAAATGCGATCCATTATCTTTTTGGTGCCACGGATAGTGGAAACGAGCAAAGGGTGTATAGCCGACTAAGCGAATTAGAGGTAAATACTCAAACCTTAGCTGATCTGGAAAAGCAACAGATCAGCGTAATAAAACCACTTTTGAACAAATGCAGAAACCTGACTGTACGACAGCGTCAGATAATCCAACAGTTTAACAATCTACAGAGCACATCATACGAGTTGACAGCCCATCAAATAAGGCAGGAAATCGTCTCTAGTCTGACACTACAAATGAAAGAGTTGGAATTTAAACAACAAGGTTGACTGGACATAATAGTGTCCAGTAGAAATAATCAAATTCATCCCCTTTTAATTTCCCCAAATCATTTGCTAGAGATTTATCACAAATCTCACCCCACTTGTCCCAATCGGCAGGACTGCTTATCAGTTCTGTATCAAACATAGGCAATCAAGACACATTTGCTACAGGACAAATTAGTTATCCAGAATCAAACTCCCCATTTTTAATATAACCAAGACGAAAATCCAACAGATTAAATGTTTTGCCATACGGTCGATTCAAACCACTCATTAATACCTGATATTGGATTTTCCCATGCGGCAAGTCAAATCAAGACCCAGGAGTTTCTGCTCCTTAAGCCAGAAAACCTGACATCATTCAAGAAGATTTCAAAAGGGATCAATGAATATACATGGGTTGGAAAGCTGAACACACCCATCACTAAAGCCACTAAATCAGATGAATGTATCATCAAACTTTTATTTAACCCACTGGGCGAAAAACCCACAGTGTAGTCTCATGGTTCAAATTCCCCCAATGGACACAATAATCAAGATCAATAGACCAAATTCGTGGCTGTACCCCTTAACCGAAACCACTACAGTACAAATAACCTGTACACAAAAGTTGCTCACTCATCGTCTCGCTGGACAAGGAATCATGACAGTCAACGAACCATGTTCCTTGCAAATAGGGCCTCACACTCTGTATTACGAAGCAGAAAATCAGCATCCGCCAAAAGTTTTCAAACCAACCTACTTCCCAGGCACAAACGAAATTCAGGATGAGTTGGAAGGATATATGTCCAAGATATCCGCTCCTAAAAATCTTGAGAAACAACCAACATTACTCCTCGGAGATGATGCAAACCAACGTATCCAACTAGATACAAAATCTCTAGACGAAATCCGTACCAAAGTGAACAACATTCACTTTAGACCAAAGGCCAAGATTCCTCATATACTCTCTATCACATCCTTATCAATAACAGGACTCCTGTTGCTAATTGCATAAGTGGTGGCAATAACAAAATATGTCTTACCGGCATTCATGGTAGGGGTTGCTAAACGCAGACAACAGCCCACAGCTGAAAACATTCCTATGGAACCGGTTTACCCAACAGTCCAAGAAAAATTAAAACGTACCCAAAGTCTCTCTAAAGCGAGATCTATACAATTAGTGTAATAAAAAAGATCTATACTTATTTTTGGCCCCGTCTCATTCTTTTGTTACTGGCGGACTATTCCTTCACTAGAAAATAAAATAAGAATAAATAAGGATAAAATTTATTTGGTCGTATCTAAGAATAAAATTAACAAACCTAAGTAGCACATAGCAAAGTAGAGACAATAAATTAAATAAGCTAAAAAATAAGATAATAAATTGAAGAAAGAAAGGCATAAGATAATAGAATTAAAAAATAAAACTAACCGAAATTTATTTACACAAAAATAATAATAATATAAATAATAAGTAAATAATATTTAGCAACATTAAGTAATACATAATAATTAGCTAAGATATAGACATAAATACCTAAGATTATACTAAATAGAGAGGTAAGGTAATAAGGTTATAAATAGGTGTTACGTACCTTTGTGGGGATGGCGGGTATTGTATCCAAAACACTTTTGTTTGTTTTTCTTTTTAAATGAATTTTCTTGTTTGACCAATACCTTGATTCTATTTTCTTCACAACAAAATTGGATTTTTATCCTTTCACAACAAATTTTTTTTTATTCGTTTTACACTAAATTTGATTTTAATTCTTTTTCAACAATTTTTTTTTTATTCGTTTTACACTCAATTTGATTTTAATTCTTTTTCACTCAACCGACAGACCGTGCCGAAAGTCCTAAGTCCTTTTTGTTTTCCTTTTTTCTTGTAAAAACTCGACCGCCAACCCGCCGTTTTTCAAAAGTCAAAACAACCAACTCGCTCGTAAATGATTTTTTTAATTCAACTCGCTAGTAATCGCTTTTCTGATTCGACTGTCGAACCGCCGCGTATAATATTTAAAATCCAACTCTCTAACTTGATCACATTTTTCTGTCATCAAGCTTCGTTGTTCAGAGTAGAAAATGCTTAATTGCATTTTCTACCCTGAGAAAATTATTAAAAATTATTTTGTTCTGGACTTGTTTCAACAAGTCCAGAATATTTTTCATCGGATGGTCGCCTAAAAATGTAATTTGACGCTTTTGTCAACACCAGCCACCGCGCATATACATACAATGTATTTCGGCGGCGCGCATTTCTCACGACGAAAGCTTTTTGTGCAATATATATGTACGTATGTACCTACATATTGTATTTTTCTTGACAAATCTTACTGGAGGTAAGATTTGTCTTTTGGTTTTTTTTTTATATTTAAAATATTTCCATGGCAAATCCTGCTGAAGGCAAAACTTGCCATGGGAATAATATGGTTAAATTTTGTGGCATGTGAAGAAAATTGCTGATGCAATTTTTCTTCACTTTTTAAAGATAAGCTAACCATGTTTTAAGCATGGTTAGCTTATTGAGAATTTTGTACTAAGTTTTATGCTTTAGGGTATGTATATGTGTATATGTCTTTTCACATATACAACATAGGAAATAACGACTTAAATTAGTAGAAGAAATAAGAAAAGAACTTTTTTAACGACATTAGATATAGCAGAAATGACATATATTTTCCATAAGAAAATATATTATAAATATATTCATATTCCTGTAAAAGTCAACCGAACCAAACCCGCAAGACATCGAAAACCTTACCAAAAAAATAAAAAAATAAAAGAAATGTAAGAATCTCCGTATTCGAGATAATAACCAACCCTCAATTAACTCAGCACCGTGGAAGCCCCTATCAAGAGAAATTTATAATCAGACCCTAAATCTGACAAGTCCATGCCCTCGATCTAAACCCCTAAGAAAAAATTAAAAACTAAGAAATAAATAAATAATAACAAATAAAAACTAGAGTACAATATTTAACCCAACATTTTTTTATTGAACGATAGAAATAGAAGAATAATCAAAAAAAAATTTATATAAAATAAACACAAAGTTTTTGGAAAAATATTAATTAAAGCACTCAGAATTAAAATACAAAAAAAAATCAGGAATCAGCCTCCACCCGCGAGACCAAATCACCAACCACATCTAAAACAAAAATTCATAATTAGGATTAAAATTAAATTAACAGATATCTAATATGATTACCTGAATAAAAGGGTGATTAATTCCTGGGCGGGACCAGAAGCATCACCCGGAAGATCTCAATTCTCATGGGCAGAACCAGACCCTTCATTTGGGAGGTCCCAGTCCTCGCCTGACTCCACGCCTGACGCATTCAGGACCTCATGGGCAGGGTCGTGTCAATTCTCCTCGAGAAAAGGGCTCGATGCTGCTACCGGAGGACCCCAGTCGGCCACAGGGGTGGAGGTACCCAAAGCTGCCACGTCGTCCTCGTGCACCATTTATAGTGGATGCGCCCTGCACATCAGGCAGAAAAACCAGATAGAGCCATCGTCGAAAAAAGAGAATAAAAATAAATAGTCGTTTTTTCAAAATAATAATCAAAACTTACCCAAAGCTATCCAAGAGCTCAACGCGGTGGAAACTATCCACCTCGGCTAGAGTGGACCAAATACATATATCCGGGCATCAGACCCTCCGCAACAATATACGAATCAACCCCCTCCACCCGCGAGCCACACTCTGCACAAAAATAGTGAGTACTCTGACACAGTGGGGCCTGAGGCAGACGTATGGTTTGCGTGGACTTAACACTTCTCCAAACTGCATGATGAAACTATAAATTACTCCGGTCGTGCTAACCAATTTAAAGGGAAAAACAGCTACAGTTGGCAAAAATTAGCTAAGACGCACCTAGTATGTGTTGTGCCCTTATCTTGGTGAATCCCACGCAACCTCAATAGCAAAGGTAGTTTTTTTTCCCATCCTTTCAAAGCACACAAAATAAGCTCAACAAGTTGCAATTTCTGCATTATGTATGTAGCTACAAAAACACAAAACCCAAACATATTTTTTTCTCTTATTTCTTTCCAAGCCGATGCAAGATGCATATCAATATCTCACACCAACCCTTAAAAAAAAAAACAATTGCACTTGCTCTCTCTACAGTAAAAAATTAAGTCCGTGTCTTTTCAAAGTATGTACTATATACATACGAACATTACCTACTTAATCCAATCGAATTATATGTACATACATACATACAATTTTCAAAATTATACGCGCCCTCTTAAAATTAATATTTCAAGACGGGCGCACAAGTGCATATCGGATTACCGTTTTGCATTGATGCATACAGCTCGCATCAAAGAACTTTTGCATTTTCTCATGTACGTTTTTTCAACGTCGTGAGAAAACAATAAAAAGAAAAAAGAGCTTTTAAAGCTACCATGGGTACCTGGGTGCAATTTGCCCAAACCTCGGGGAGTTCGTTTTTAAAAATCCGTCTGGGAGGAACGCGTAGAGTTTTCGCGAACGAGAATAACATCTTGAACTTAGATAAAAGTTTACTATTATTTTGCGAATCAGAATAAAATCCGGAAAATAAATTAATAACGATTACTAGTGTATCGGAACGAAGATATTGGAAATAGTAACCATAAATTAATTGTTTGAGAATCGAAGTGAAAATCTCGAAATATTTTATAGTTTAATATCTAGTGGAATAAAAATCTGTTTGAGAATCAGAATTAGAAATTGCAAATACTTTAATGTATAGTGGAATGTTAATATGGCTTAAATAAATATCTGAATATACTGTAGATAGTGAGTTGTGATTTCAGTATTAAAACCATTTCTCCGACCACTTTAACCGGGGAACACGAGCGGACGAGCTGTAACAACTGGTGTACCTACCCCAAAATCCAGTGCCTTTAAACGAAAAAGTTAATAAAATAAAAATAAAATAAAAATAAAGAAATACTAAATAAAAATTAAAATAAAAAACTGCCACAGAGCTACAACAACTGGTGGCAGCTGTGTTCCTACCCCATATCAGTGCTAAAATATTTTTTTGTGCTAAAAATTTAAACAAACAAATTTGAACAAAATAATAATAATAAAAAACAAAAAAATTTTTAATAAAAATCAATACAACAACTGGTGGTAAATAAAGTTGTGGTAAAAAAAGAAAAAATAATAAACCCGGTAACCCAAAAAGGGTACTTAGAGGAAAAAAAAAGTTATAAAAATTACTTTTACAAAAAGTCTAAGCGCCATAGCGCTCAACGAGGGACTCTTGCGAGGCTTCATCCGTGCCTCAAAAAGACGGTTCCCAGAAGGAAGACAACAAGAAATCGTCGTCCCGGACGCGCGACGTATCATCCAATCCAACAATATCTCCAGCAACTGTAATAAGAACGAAGACGCCTGACGAAGGATTTAAACCTTACAGCTCTAGTAACATCATCTACCAAAAGCAAATACCGAACACTTGGATAAAATCTAAGGTGGGAAAGAAAAAAGTTTTTCCTTTTCCTTTTTTTTTAATATTTTTAATAATATTTTTGTTGAAATTAAATTTTTTTTTGTATATGTTAAAGACGCTACTACAAGAGTCGAACTACATTTTTTTTTCTTTTTCTCTTCCCTATTTTCACAAAAATTGAAAAAAAATTATATGTTGTTTTTATTAAATTATTAAATTTAAATATATATACGCACTTCCTAGAAGCGACCTCTGCGGCAAGACTTTGTGAGCTTGCTGGCCAGAGGACTTCGAACAAAACCAATAATTGATTCCCTGCAATAGAGTCTCATAAACCTATTGATCAGAGTAAAGATTTTCGTTGGAAGTAGCGATTCTTGCTGCAATTCTTTTCCGTTTGTCATAGAGTGAATGTTGCATTACAGCTTTCACCTTTAACAAACCCCACAAACATTTCCGTTTCCTATTGCTACATTTTCCCATTTCATTCTCCTTATATTGATCTCTCCTTATATTTAATTTCATTTAAACGAAAGTATTTACAGATAAAAAACCAATTCTCCTTTTACAACGTCTTCTATTTTTATTTAATCATATAAATGTTGAATTACAATAAAAACAGTTTCAATAACCTGTCGTTTCCCTGCTTGGCAGCCACATTATACAACATATGTTCAGTTTTCTTATAATACTTATCCCAAGAGACTTACGTGCATTTTTTGATGATTATAACAAATACGTAATTATCGTTAAGAGTCAACCGTGCCAAATTCTTTAAAGTCTGATCTTAAAATACTCGTATCTTCAATCTTAATTATAGATTT